>NW_019091356.1:3337348-3479876 GCF_001949145.1 Acanthaster planci | reverse complement strand
GAACGCACCCTCTATTAAACTGTAAGTGTATTATTAATAGAGATCAGTGAGCGCCACGCACCAATTGCTCAAATCTGCTCAATCGCCCGCCCAGGACGCTCCCTTAATTGACCTGACGCACTCCCAACGGAGACGATACGTACCAATTTGTGTTCTACCAACCAACTACGATTACAGGTCCAAGGCAAGCCCTACAATTATTCTTTTTGTTGCGTACGCCAAATCACGGTGCGAGAAATCTGTTCGCGTCACGTGTAAACCATGTCAGGTGGAAGCATGGCTGGCCGTCAACGAAATAGATAATAACGCACTGGTTGAAAAAGAGTCTCATTCATTCATCCAAACACCAGATTTTAATTACAGGTACTTAATAATATGAATACAAACATTACTGAGAATGATTTAACAAATTTTTACATCTTGGTTTTAAATCCGATACAACTTTGCTGGGCGAATTTTGTACACTTTGTCTGCTCATACTGTGACGCTGCGCCCTCCGACGAAGGCGAGGGCGCCCTCGTCCTCGACGCATGGCGCGTCGGACGGCACGCCAGAGAGTCCCTGAGCGGCTAGGGACGAGTCCGTTGGAACCGAAGTATACATACCGTCCCCCAAGAAAGTTGGTCTTTGTCGAGATGATGGCTAATCTGATTGGTCGAAACTTAATGACGTAGCCCGGACAGACCTGACTTGAAATAAACTTTGCCTGGACACCTGACTTATATACAACAATTAACAAGCGGCTGGTTTATTCATCAAAACACTGAAACAATACACCAGCAGAGGGCGCTATTGACGGGGAGACTGTGTCGTGACCAGATTTCTCCCAGAGCAGCGAACACCACAATTAATTGTGGGCACATCCAGTGCCGAATCAGGGACTTAGCAAGTCTACGGGGCTCATTGTCAGGGCTGCGCTAGCGCTACACGCAACTCACGTCACGAGATAGCAATCCGCCCATGCGCTTTGCATCGACCGCAAGCTCCTATTAGGAACTATACCGTACCACTAATTAGCCCCTCAACAACACACGCACCACTCGGACTTAGGCACAGACACACTAGGCTAGGTGACTTTAACCCTTGCACACGATTCTCGACCCTTAATACTTACCTCAGGATCAGCCCTTGATCAAGATAGACGAGTACTACTGTACTTAACTGCGCGCGCCTTTTATAGCCTTCGCGCTGCTGTGACCACGCCCGCGCTCACGTGACCAAGCAGTGACTTCCGCGAACGTCTGCCTCTGTTATTGTTACTGGGCAGAGCGCCATCTATAACTTTGCACCGCCACGTCACAAACACGAACAACGCAATTGCTCACAGTCGGGAATTCCCCAAAAGGTACCGGTTTCCGTAGAGAGCTGTTTTTTGCATGGGGATCTTGTCTTCATTAAACCAAAGACTAAAGCAAGCATACCTGTATTTTGTAGAAATAAATTGGAAAGACTCATTGTAAATATTGCATCCACCCCCGATGAAAATAGTACAACCGTACGTTGTTTTTCTAAATGTACCAAACAACTGGTCGTATTGCATCCTTTCCAAAAATGGCAGCATCTGATGCAAGTCGTAATTTGGTGAAAGCAAAACTAAGTGATGATGAAGATGACAGTGGCTGTCAAACAACATATCCTTTAGGCTGTGAAGACCCTCAGAGAGACGGGAGTGATTCATCGTCTGCGGAGGAGCTAACGTTGACAGAAAAGGCTGTGTCTCCGACAAACGACGGGCACAGGGATTCCGAATGTAGACAGACTGGGGCAATCCCAAAGGTGCACGTTGGTGGAGACCATGGTAGAACTGGAAGAGTCCCGATAGCTCAATGGTCTTCCAGTCCAAGAGAGAACAGCCAAGACCAAAGACGCCCACCGGAGGCTGGTGACAATGAAGCGAACGTGGGCAGAGGGGGGGACGAAGGACCCACTGTTCCGCCCATCATTAGGCCTACCCCTCACTCTTCCTCTGGTTCCGCTGCAGCATTCGAAAGGTATGTCACAGATGATGGCATCACCAGTCAACCTGAAGAAGACTGCCAAATATCTCTTCCTGATCTGAAAACTGATAATTGGCAGCGATTGCCACCAACGGTGAGATCAGGTGATGAGGATGATATGATCACCTTTGCCGGACAACTTGTTTCAAAACAGTTTAGCCTAGAAAGAGGACAAGAAGGACTACTCTCCACCAAGGTATTGTCATTGGATTTCCAGCATCAGTCTTGAAATTGTCCAGTTAAAGTGAATTCAAGCACTATGCATATCCACACCAAAGTCCTTCATATTCTTCATGAAAGAATTAGCAAGTTCTAGCAACAGTATTTTCTTTCAAGAGCAACAAGACCTTTTCACATTTCAAGTCCAGGGACTCTAACTTTCTCAACTCTTGAGATTTGTTCCAACAAATGTCATGGGGACAACCATGACTTTGTGAATTTCTGATTTTTCATCTAAAATATTCAGTTTCTTCAAATGACACGAAGAGTGCTAATTGTTAAAACGAATCTAAATTTAATGAACCCCATTTCCAGATGGCAATGTTACCCGAACTCTGAAAATAATATCAGAGCATTTATGGGGCACCTACCATCTTTTCTAGCGATTATGTCATTCAAAGGCACCAATACATGTATATTATCGTTATCCGTACACATCTGAACATCTGAACATTCCTGAAACTATCACAGTTCCCTTTAGTCTCCTTAAATCACTCTAAATCGTGATATCAAATTAATTTTGAAATCTGAGTGAGTCACACTAAGGTTCTGTTGTTTGTAGAGCGGATTTGTCCCCAAGAATGGACAGTTTGGGGTTAAGTGCATCAAACAGAATGTAGGAGAGGGTGCGCACAGCAAAGTCCACGTCATTCAAGACACCACCTCAGGAGCGATGGCTGCTTTGAAATGTGTAAGTCATCAACTGCTTCAGTTGTCAAGAGGCTTAAAAATTATTGAGTTATCCATTTGAGTGGGATAATTTGTCTACCCTTGGCCAATTAAAAATGTGGATAAATTGACAATAAAAGTTGATGCAAAACAAGTGAAGTGGATTGTTATTTAAAAAAAATCTCCATAGGAACAACACTTTTTTCTGCTTTCAGGTTGAATGGGGACATTTTGTGTCCAGCGAGTCTGATATTTGGGTTGGCCTCAACCACAGGAACATTAATAGCCTGTTTGGTCTGATATGTGATGACAACTCTATCATGTTTGCGTCGGAGTATGACTGTAACTATGAGACACTTCAGTTGCGCGTAGACCGGAGACCAATCGGTCAAGGAGAAGCGGTAGTCATAATCCAGCAGTTGTTTGCAGCACTGGTGTATCTGCATGAGAAGAAAATAATTCACAGAGATGTTTACCGTGAGTAAAGATTTGAGATATTCTTTCCGCCAATATTTTTCGTCTTTTTGTTTCTTAGTTATTTTTCTCTCAAATTCTGCAACATGATGTCATTGTCCATCATGTGTAGCAGAAATTGAAAACCAAATCCATGCGCGGACCATGACGGGAATCAAGCCCAGACTGCAGAGGTGGAAGGCGAAGAAAGAAGCACTATGCCAACCACGAGGACTCCCCAGATTTGTTTGCTTGTGACCCTTATGGGCTTCTGCACTCAACTTGAGTTCAGCATCTGAAAACAAATTGAAGTTTTCACCTTCGTAATTTTCTTCTTCAATGCAGCCAGTAACGTCCTTGTGAAGTCTCTCCCTTCGAATTCAGACCTGCCCGAGTACATCAAACTGATTGACTTTGGGACCTCTGTAAAACTGTCTGGCAGGACGCACACTACGAGTGATTACAGCCCAGAGGGAAACGCAGCATACAGGGCCCCTGAGATCGAAAGTAATGAGCAAATATGTACACAAACATGTATCTGTAGGACAGAAATGCTTACGTTGATCATATGGATGGAATTCCTTGGTTCAGTGCTTCTTTCTCCACTGCCGTACATTTATGATACTTCATATGCTGTTTCCATTTTTTTTTTAATCAGGAGGTGAACCATATGATGGACGTGTTGATGTCTGGTCTGCCATATGCACTTTAATGTTCCAGCTCAAGGGGCATGCTCTGTGGATTGGGAAACGATACGGGGTAAGCTTACAGAAAATAACTTCTCATACCGGGTTCATTGGGTGAGGGAGCACACAGCACAAATGACACATCAGAAAGTTTAACACTGAATCACTCAGTCAGTGAACTCGGAGCACTTAACAGGTGTGTGAAATTCCCGTTTGAATTTTTGAATTGCTGTATTTTTGTTTTTCCATTTCACTGTCTCGTGTGTGGCTCCGACTCTGCATGTGCAAGTCTGTTTTTCTACACATTGTTGTTAGGCCGTAGCCTTCATAGCTGTTTAGATGTAGGGCACTGTGATGCAATAGTCACTAAACATGAGACATTGTCCAAATAAATTAGCAGGAAATTACATCCATGTACGCATTCATGGAAGCCACAACCAAGTATAGTTGGTTCCTGTTAGCAAACTCGGTTGAAAAACTTTGTTCATGTGGCTCTCCAACTAGTGTCGCACTAAACCCTGAAGCAACTAATTAACATTGTCTTGCTGCGGAAGACTTTTTGAAATGAAGGAATATATCAAATGGACTCACCCAACTTCTTCAAAAGCAATCACAAGACTTTAAGTGTACGTACTGAACAAATGGAGAATTCACAGCAACATCCCATTGCTGCGAAGGTTCTCCTGCATAGAATTTGTTCAGTGGAAAAGCTTTTGTTCTTGTCAATCCTTCAATAGGATTATCCAAATGTGGATATACCTAGATCAACCAATGGGGAGCTCCGAACGTTCATCGAATGGGCACACAAGGTTTCATTAAACCAAAGGCCAACTTCAAAAGAAGTTTTTGACGCTTGCCCCATGAGTATCGGTAAGTGTTGCTTCACAAAAAAGTTACTGAACACTGAAAAAGCTCATACATGTTTTCATGAAGTAAACAAGTAAAGTGGTTCTACATTTTCTGGCCTTAGACAGGTCAGTGTAGTCATTCAGAACAGGTGACATGACACTTTCTAGACATAAGCGCTTTTCTTATGCTCTTAATGAAACAGTGAAACAACTGTACAGCATTCCTGCTACTGTGAGTGAACCACCAGCAGCTGATTATAAATCCAACAAATATGCTGTCAGTGAGACGAGGTGAGTGGATGAACTCCCGTACCTATCATTAGCTGTGGTCAGAAACATTGCATGAATCCGTTAGAAGCCGCTGCAGCCAGCTTATTGGCTGTTCCATAGACACAGTCATACATGCACAAGGACAAGCAGCCTCCTCAGACAATGCAGAAGCCGAGTCTTCGTGTCATGGGTACCCAATCTTGACTGGTGATGTTCACAGGAACATGGGTGTTGCTCAATGAGTCTGTCTCTGTAATAAGTTGTCCCGACCCACTTCCTTACAAAAGGAGGAATGTGGTAGAAATCTGGAAAGATTTCCCCTCCTAAGTAATCGCATGAAATCCAGAGATAGCACGAAACAGCAAATAACTTGGTTGTAAACAGTCTAGGCGGTACTTGAATGTAAAAATTACTTTCAAATAAACATACACAGATTTTTTCAGATCTCAATACATGTATCTGGAGTTGACAATGACTGACCATCATTTGAGTAATGAACATGGTTAAAAAAATTGAATTAATGTGGTTCATGTCAATGCATGAAGTGTTCTTCAGAGATCTGTGCTGTATATTTACAAATAGCACTAACACCACTTCCAATTGCCTCTTTTCTTCTGAGCAGGCAACCTCCGGATGACAGCTTAAATAATGTGGATTCACAAACTTCAGAGGATGGTCTGTCCACTGACGAAGCAGGAGCACTGACGCATGATGAAACAGAGAAGAGAGATACATGTACAATCCCCCATGGTGTCAAAGGTAAGCAGGGGCAAATCCGAGGGGTGGGGACACGCCCCCCCTTTTCACCCAAAAAATAAATAAATAAAGAGAAGACAGAGGGAAGGAGAAGGAAAAAAAGAGGTGTCATACTAATCTGAAATTGCACCACAGAGTGCCTGGAATCCAAAATGGCACCGGACCCCACGCCGTACGGGCATTTTATCATTACATGTACTGCTTTAGTTCACAGCCCCCCCCCTTAAAAAAAAAAACTGGAATCACGCTCCCTACCTTTTGGAAAATCTTAGATTCTCCTCTGTGAGCTCAGCCTTGAAAGAACCACATTGGGGGGGGCATCTCACTGTGGGAGGGGGATCTGGCTGTTATACAACTGATTTTGTTTTTAACTTTGCATACATTAAAACATTGATCGCGAGTATCCCGTAAAGTTTCAATTCAGTTTTGATTCAGCGTTCTCTTGTACACAGAACCAGCTATATTTTATGCCCTCATCCATGTGCATGTCAACCCAGATGCACCCAGCATGTTAATGAGAAAAGTAAAGATGTTTGTCTGGCCTGTCCAGAAAGATCAGTCTTTTGCAAGTACAGTATGCATCATAGTCAAACGATTAGTGGAAATACTATAGTACAACGATACTGTAGTATTATGTCGCTGTTGGAGACATGTCGAGGGACAGCCCTTCTAGTGGGCTTATTCTTTGTATTCAACGACCAAATCCCCCCCAAAAGTGATTATCAGGCTCATCCACGTACTACACCATCCGCGTGACGTTTAAGTTGGCTTTTCAAATTTGACTTGGGTAGTGTCATCTTCACCCTTTCCTTAGCCTGCACGAGAGTGAAGCAGCACAAATTGCGACTTGAATCGCACAAGACTGGACTGGCGGTCCACGGTCTAATTTTGTGATAAGATGGACTGCGCAGTATTCTGGTGTTGTGATCTTTGAGGGATCGTGCACAAACAGAAAGTTGGTATTGAATATTTCCATAAAGACCGAGGTATTAATGGACTGGTTGCTTCAAGAACAAATGTCTCATATGTGTAACTGTAGGTATATTTGTGACTGTCCACTACGGGGATTGTGAACCTGTCAAGATAAAACTCTCTCCATCTTCAAATACTGCCGCAGATGTGGCTGAGGCACTTTGCAAGCAGGTAATGTGGAAAAGTTTATTTTCACTGAAAAGTAATGCCAGTTCCATGGGATCTTGTTGGAATGGCATGTTGCTAGTGTATTCGCTCTTTGCAACCTGCCATCATAGGCATGCAGAGCCTCGAACTGGCAGTTTGTGGAATCGCTTCAGAATCGCGTCAACACAGCTTTTTGAAATATTGTCCAATCACATGGCATAAGAGCTTAGTTAACGCACGCAAAATTGCTAAGCGTCCCAGGCATCACTGAAACGGCTGCCAGGTTGATGCTCTGCATGCGTATGGCAGCAGCATGCGAAGAGCGAATATGCACTCTTCAGCGTTATCATTTGAAACTCAGTTGCACTCTGTGCAATGCAGGTACTTGACTGTGCAAACTTAAATAGATGTTACAGCAACATGCTGCGGTTTCTCATGAGGATTTCTTAAAATCAGGAGATTCGCACTTATCAAAGGACAAACTGCTGATTAAACAAGTTCATTTTCTACACTAAACTGACTTCTTGGATTCAGATCCCAACACCCTTTACGCTCAGTCTGAAGAACGGAAGCGCCTTGGATCGGCATCACACTTTTGGGCCAGGCAACTATGACCTGGACGCTGTGACAGCACTGGATGGCAGGAATTGGGTTTGGTGTATTGATGAACGTGGCAAGGTGACTTCTGTTTGAACATATTTATTCTCTAGAATGCCTTTTTAGAGAATTTAGTGCCTAAACTTCAAAGGGGACCCAGGTTGGGGGGGACCAGAAAAAATGGGGAATTTAATGTAACCAACGTAGCCTTTCTGAAGGATGAGGCCACATTTGGGACTTTCTTGTACAGTTTTCAAAAGAAATACTATTCAAAAAAATGTTTAGTGTGGTTTTATAAAAAAAAAAACTAAAAAAATGCTGGGGGGACACGGCCTCTGTGGTTCCCCTGCCCCAATCTGCCCTTGCTAGGGTTTTATACTTTAATAAGCCTGTTAGATTGGAACACCATTTTTGCCATGGGATGTAAGATTACATGATCTGCATTCATTTACAAAAGTGGGGGATGCTATTCCAGGGTCACCCATTCCTGCTGGCTTGTAATTTGGCTAGAACTGTGCTTTTTTTTCATGATCTGTCTCAAAGGAAACAGCTGCAACTGGACAGTTATGAACAACTGTGAGGCAATTCATTTGAAAGAGAAATAAACTGGGGTAGGAGGGATTCATGATACAGTGCACCATGAAACATTCCCCATTTCATAGTCAACATCCTGCATACCCCCTGCTTTTGTTTTTCACAACTGCTCTTTCATAAATACCCCTTGATCTTTGTAAGTTGAATTTAGCATTATCCGATCACACACAAAATTTCAAATGTAGAAAACGATATGATGCTTGGATGTTGACTGTTTCCCCAAAATGTACCTCAGGGACACTGTAATGTTAAACTCTCCTACTGAAGTTTCCTCATTTGTTCATATTTTTATCAAAACTGTGTTTAATAACAATCAATTTGTCCCAATTTGCCACTGATTTTTTTAACAAACCATAGATGACCACCAACCATGAATTCTATGAACTACTACACCAACGTCTCGACAATAATTTTTAAGCTGAAACAGTTACATGTATAGGGTTTGCTTCAAGTGCCGTAAGTAGCCAACTTCACAGAAAAATGTTGTAAAATGACCTACAACCTCTCCGTTTGAGGCATTGCGTAAAGCAGATAAAACTTAGTGAATTTGGCACATTGCCAGTTGACTGCATGGATGTTAATACAAGAATTTTTAGGGTTATTGAATTAGACTAGAATGAATATTGCATGTTGTTGACTTAGTCAGGAAAGTGATTCTGTATAATGTTTTTTAATGGAGAGTAGGGGTTTGTAATACTTACATGCATCCGCTTCATATTTGATAGATGTTTTAAAAGATACTTTGTACTTTTTATTAAGTAAAAGAAAGGTTCTATGAATATATGACAAGCCTTTGCTTTGCTCTGTTCATATGTCACACATGAAAATTTGGGCTGTTTTATGGATTTAAGCTTATCTTACATTCGCAAGAAAGTTTCTAATCAATTTTGTTTTCACCTCCTCTCCAGATACTAATGGGTTCATCTTAGAGTGCAACGGCTGGCGCACTGGAGAAAGAATGCAGTGCTTTCCCATCTACAGTTGGTTATCTCTCCTGAAGCCTGCATCTTAAGCCCACTCAAAGCCCCCCCCCCTGTGCTGTAAGGTGGACTTTTCCTAGCTTGACCTTCCCAATTCTCATAAAGACAATGATTTACTCTGCCATATTCCAATCAGATGAGGACTTGTCCAAGCCTGACCTGCCCAGTTCTCAGAGACAATGATTTACTGTGCCCTATTCCCATCAGATGAGGACCTAAATCAAGTTGTCAGTGCCAATGACATTGCTATTTTACACAGCGCCATTGATGCAGAAAGTACTCCTATGTCTACTTCAGATATGGAAGTTTATGGTCTTATTAAGAATCTCCCACAACACATTATAAGGAAGTATCAACTTTTTTCACCGGCATAGTGTCCATTTTCATCAGGACGCTACAGTGAGTAAGCATTACAACAAAGAGTAGACCAATACAAACCAAAACAAAATTACCTAAATTGGCACAAGGTTCTGTGAGACATTTGTCTAATTTTATTTAAATTCCAACCTTTGTGAACGTTCAGTTAGATTTCTGCACATTATGAGGCATATCTCTCCTTGTAATACTCAGTAGATCCAAGCATGGTGTTGGATTACGGAGTTGACTAACTTGGTTGCCACAGAAACGTGGAGCCGGGTGGGAATTTCCCTGTTTTTCCCTGATGGGTTTTTGCAGGGTTTTCGCCCATCCCGTAATCAGCACTGTCAGCCTAATTTAATTATGCAGGGCGCTAATGGTAATCAATTCTTTAACTATGCAGATCTACCCAAGATAAATATGTACTCCAAGATTTTCAGTACACATGTATATATATGTATATATAATATAATCTCTCAAAATGCTGTTTTTTTATTGATGTGTGTACATATATGTACATACTATTTTTAAGCTTACACAAAGCAAGTCAGTCAAGACAAAAACAACAAACAACATATTGTATAGTTAGATTTAGTCATAGATCTAGTGTATATAGATTTCAATGTCGGGTCATTCTGTGACATGAAACCAATGAAAGTTCTTGAGCTACTGTGTTCCTCAATGGACTCTCAAGTAATCATCAAATTGTTAGCTAGATGTTCATTTTTGCCGCAATTTTCTTTCTTTGCTCTACCTGTACACACAATTCAAAGTTTGTGGATGTATCAATAGCCTTAGTTGGTAGATATTTGGTGACAGTAGAGAACATCCGAGTTCCTAGAGAAATAAATATTTCAGTATGTAGTAGTCTCTCTGCATTTCTTCTGTAAATGAAGATTATTGTAGTAATATCATGTAAATAAGACCAGTGCTTCATAATTACCGGAACAAATGTTTGTCACATTTTGTAAATACATATTTCTAAAGGTTTGTAAATATTCACCGTTTTACATCAATTAATTGGTCTGCCATTGGACAGCAAAATGTTGTTACTGTTAAATGCTGTTTAAACATTTTACTAAGAAATAGTGTCTATATTGTACAAAAGACTGGTTTTATTTTTGTATTTATGGCTGTATCCTTACAAAATGTGATCAAGTTTGTAAATATATGTACAGCCACAGTTTGTAAATATTTGTTTTTTTTGTTTTGGTTTGGTTTTTTTGCCAGTTGGTGATGGAAACAACTGACAGCTAGGTCTCTACGTCTAGTGACTTTCTCTAATTTCAGACACTGTACAGATTAAAGCACATGTAGTATCTATTTTATTGTCACGGTAAATACAGATGTATTTTTGTAATATATTTTACCAGAAGACTGTATCCAAACAAGTTTGTAAATACATGTATAGCTACAGTTGATATATATTTGCTGTTTCTTACCAAATTATTTGCCCTTTGGTGCTGAAAGCAACTGACAGCCAGGTCTGTAGGTCTAATCACTTTCGCTAATTACAGACACTGTAAAAAGTAATGTATTTGTTTCCACTGTAAATACAGACCTATAGAGTTTTATATTATTTTGTACAGAAGACCATGTGCTTTGTGATTCTGTCCAGGCAAAATGTGTTAAACTTTGTAAATGAATGTAGGCCTACAGCTACAGTTTGTAAATATCTATAATTTGACATCTTACAAAACGGTTTACCACTGGACGAATTCTATACATAGGATATTGTACAAAATAATAGTGTCAATTGGGATTATAAATCTGCATTTATTTGTACTGTAAATAAAATCAACTGTATATATGTGTATACTGTACAAAATACCAGTTTCGGTTAATGTAATTCTTGGCCACGTCTGAAGTGTTTGTTCCATGCTACACAAAACCTTGTTAAACAGAAGCAAACAAGAAATACAAATAGGCCTAAACGAACACAGTTTCCTAAAAATCCAATACCTCACGTTTAAGTACCGGGGTACATGCAGTTTTTCACACGGTCACATTTACTGCGTAGCCTGAACAGCCTCAAGTATGGAGATGGCACTACCGGGGTGCAGCTAGCCCCGGGCGGGCGGAGGCCGGCCGTGGGGCAATGCTAGCCCAGGTTGTTAGTCGCAATGTAATGTAGACGTCGTCCAACCTGGGCTAGGGCAATGCACGAGTCGTGTGCGTGTCATCGGGGGCCGAAATGACTTAAACCTTTCCCGCTGTTTATTTTGAAACCAAAACACTTTACCATTACAATTCTCCACACGGTGAAATTAAGTGAACCGACCTTTTTCATCTCTTATAACCAAACCGACTATTGTGGTATCCTGCACTCTTACAGGTCCACTCCTGACCACCACAACTCTACCCAACAACAATACCCATTTTAGAATGTCCTTGTACCTCTGCCCTCTTCTGGACCCTAATGGCCTCACCTGTTATACATCAATCATTGTACCCCATGAGACCTAGCCCGGCATGAATAGAATTACATTTATATAATATAGTTGTACTCCTGTATCTGACACACAATAAACCAAGAAACCATCGGAACAACTCAAGCTTGTGTCTAGCGCACAATATTACAACTATTTCAGCTCGAAACTTGGCCAACTTACTTTGTTTTTCAGACACAAGCATCCATGGTCCTGCCTCTTTGCCCGCGAACAGATAAATAACGAATGTACGTGGTGTGATTCGTCATTTATCTGTTCGCGCGCGGCGCGGGCGCGCAAGGAGGTTAAGGAGGCAGGACCATGGATGCTTGTGTCTGGAAAACACGTACGTACGTGCGAACCTTCAGACTAGTATCCAGACTCCTCCACTTGGCTGAAGGCAAACGCATCTGTTGACCGCAGAATGAAGGTCACTGATTGGGGCGTGTAACCAAATTTTGGTGACGTCATGAATTGAAGAAGCACTAGTGAAGGCAAAAACGGGGAGGGGAACTAATATAAGAAAGTTATTTTTGTCCGATTGCGACATTTCCTGATCCCCCACAATAAATCGTGGGTCCCCCATCGTTAATGATGGGTCATCGAGAGAGCCACGTCCCCTTCCGCGGAGAGTACACGTAAGCGGGCCGGGATTCTGGCCGGATTAGTGAAAACTGAGGTAGTTAAAAACATTTCCAAATTTACGAAGCACTTGACGGGGAAGCGGAAGGGTATAGCAAATAACTGGAGAACCGAACCTACTACCTTCTGAGGTAGGAAAAGATGAGGGTTACCTTCACCGTGACACGGGTATACATTTACCACGATAATTTTTCATATATTTTCCCGTCTATCATTCTTTTATCGAAGTTAGGCCAAAAATATTTCAAAATCACGGCTACATCAGAAGACTGACACAAAGTACATGTAGTCACTTTTCAGATCATTTATTTCTAATCATTTAAATATAAATGCATGTGTCAAGATGCCAAATAGAGCTTTCAACTTCAATGATTTTGAATCTTTGACTGATGTATAATTCCAGGTTTGAACTTACATCTTCAGAAAAATAAAACACGTAATTTCAACTGTCCAGATAAAAAACGGCGATAAAATTTTAAAGAGATGATTTGAGATCTAATACAAATGTAATAAAATTCCCTTTAAAAAGTACGACTTTGTTCTAAAATTACATTATTTATTTAATCCATGCAAAAATATACAAACTACGGAGGACAACAATCCATGGCATCCAATTGCCATAATAAATCTTCCTAAATAAACTTGAACTTTCTCTACCCAAGAAGTGGCAGTGTTGACCACTTCACCCTAAGCCAAGACTTAGACCTATTACAGTTAATCATCTCACGTGCAAAGGCAATGGCAAAACACAGTCGCTCAGATGTTTTGAAAAACGATGGACCATAACCATAACCCCCCCTCCATTTTGTTTGACAGAGAAAAGAGCAATAATTCAAGACGCTGGCTGCCAATATGGAATGTACATTTCTCACAGGAATATCTGGAACACTGCAAAACTGTTCACGGAAAGATCAAAATCAAATTTTCAGGGGAGGGGCAATTTTTCCCTGAAGCCATAACGTTTGATAAGGTCATCGTACAATTTTTTTTATGGTTTTACCCCAAGGAGGTGAAGAACAGGAAATAGGATAGACACTTTTCCGTGTCTTGCAAACACCAAGAAAACTTTGCCTCTTGTTGGGCGGGGAACAGCGACATTCCCCCCATATGCAGACGGTATAGCCTATGAATGAAATGCGAACAATAGACAGTGGTCTTGTATTATCAAAACCATTGCAAGGCCATTCACAAGACCAGTCACAAGTAACAGGGAGAACAACGAAAAAGGAATGCTTTTTTGATAGAGTTCATTCAAACAGATCGGTGACTTGAATTAAGACTTCAGGCGTCGGGTTGGTCTGATGGGGTCTTGTGGGGTCTGATGGGGTCTTGTGGGGTCTTGTGATGTTATGCTCGGTGGATGGAGGATAAAAAAGGCCTTCCTAAGTAGAGTGGAAGCCACAGCGACGGTATCAACCTTCTTGTTCTTTCAAAACACATTTTCGTGATAACAAATATCACAATTGGTTTGCTTTTTCTGGAAAGTGAGCTTTAAGTGAAAATAGCTCATCTGAGACCAAGAAAGGACGGGATAGGGGCTTAAAACATAATGGTCAGCCTTCACCGACCAGTTACACCCTCAATCGAAAAACCCACATATATCCCACTCTGCCCTGGGTGGTTCGCAGGGCCTGGGGTTCTCATCTGGCAGTGTCTGCACTCCAATAGAGGCCTCATCCAGACCCTCGTCGTCCATGACGGCTGGGACACTGTCTAGCTCCTCCTCTGTGGGAAGAAAACAAAACCCAAAAAAGGCCGTCATTCTTCAACGGGTATGACTCTTTTGAATTCACTCATGAGAACTTTTGACAAACAAGAAGTCCCCACATGGCTAACTGACAACTGAGCTGACATTCTGAAGTGAGGGACTTACTTTCAAATTTCACTTCACTTCGGAGGAAATTTTCACTTCATTTCACTAATTTGTTGTATTATGAGTTAGATATAACACAAAAAAAGATGCCTAATTTTCAAATAACTGATACCTGCTATAAAGTGTTGAATGATCGGTAATTGGTCATTTGCTGAGACCAGAGAGCACAACGTGGCCACTGGACTTTACAGTTTGGACAGCCAAATTTCTGATATCAAAACACCTGTTTTTATAGCAACCGGCACGATAAGAATCTTTTAAGATATCCAATAAGTTATGTTCCCTAAAAGAACCTTATTTCAGTTGGGCAGTGGGGCCGAAGTTTGTTTATGGGGGTACATGCATCCCCCAGCCCCGGCCACGTTGTTGGTCACTTACCAAGGTGATGAGGCCAGTTCTCCAAGGTCTTAGCTGCCGACCTCTCAGGATCCTCCAAAACACCCTTGATGAATTGTTTTAGTCGTTCGTCAGTGCTTGGTGGTATCCTCGCCCTGGGTGTACGCTGAAAAAAGAAGCCCCATGCAGCAGTGTTAAAAAAAAAGGAATTGCAGTGCACCAGCTGAAAATATAGGCAATACCACTTCAGTCTTTGTCTTGCCATTTTTCAGGGTGTCCTTGGCCTGTCTGTTTTTTCAATGCAGATGTCCACAGTCATGAGCAGCAACAGGCTTGTTGGAAGCTATAATCCGTACAGAAAATCCTTCAGTTGGATTTCACACAAATCCAAATGGGCAATGAAGGGTGGTGAACTTTTCAGCGGAGGAAAAAGGGGTTTCCCCTGAGTTTATCAAACACGTCAGAGACACAGACCATTTGTGGAAAATACAGAACGTAAGACTGTACATGTACAAGGAAAACAACTGAAGTTCGCTAGGGAAAAAGGGGGGGTTCCCCTGAGTTTGTACAGTTCCAAGGCTGTAAAAAATAGAATGGTCCATAAAAGAACGGGAATTTTCCAATGAGAGGGAGAGCACAGGTTTCTCATTTTAAAGTTTGTGCACCTCAGGGGCACTTGAAGTTCACTTGACGGCAAACTGTACATCACAGAAAGACCATCCATGAAAGCAGTGTGGCCTTTTCTTCAGCTTATTTCATATCAAAATTGACCTGTCACTTGCATCGAGACATGCATAAAAAATACCATAATGAGAATTTCTCAACTTCTTTTGCCTCTTCCATCCTCCTCAGTGTTCAGTCCAAAAGAGCACCCACAAGTTGTTGCAACAGTGGCATAACTGGGGTGAAGTTTCTGAAGGGGTACTGTGAGGGTGCACAACTTTGGTTCAAGGGAACTGTCGTTTATACACAGGCCATGTGCATTTCAAGATTTCAAAGGTGGGAGAGGGGCATAGTTATTCCACCATTGTGACAACAACAGATCTTTACCTTAGGCCCCTGCAGGATAGAAATCAATGCATGCATAACGCCGTCCACATCCGGAGTAAGTTGATTCACTCCTGTTGAATGAAAAGCGGAACAACAGCTTTACTAAAAATACATTTTACTACATACTTTCAGGAAAATCACCTCTTGGGCAAGTTGGCCAGGCTGAAGATCCTGAATGGAATACATAAATGGCTTTAATGGTATCATGTTTTTGTTGAGTTCTTAAAGATGATACCAACAGTGTACCGTGAAGAAATACTAGCATTGTCAAATGCCCACACTAAATATTACGATAGCATACTAGAATGTTGGTGAACAAGCTCATCTTACCCTCCATGTCCACATGCACTCTCCTCATGGCACATCCAAAATCAACAAGAACTGGGTTTACCAGGCTATTTCTGCAGGGCTCCCCAATGATATTGTCCACTGTTGAAACAAAGCAAAAAACAAACAATCCATCAAGTGTGTTGGTAATGTATATCGCCACCGGCCTGCACGTGAATTCAATTTCAGATCAGGTGAAAATCACAAACCACCCATGTGATGTATTTGCGGGGTTATTATTTGGGAAAATGATGGTCACTGTGCCACTGGGAGCTGCCATATTGTAGAGAGTGATTTATTATGGTCATATGGCATGACGTCATCTTCGTATAATTACAAGTACATTATCAATGCGTGTACAAGTTGCAGCTACAAACAATACACCACACACACCCCTCCTGCAGGTTGTTTTCAAGAGTGTAGAAATGTGCCTACAGTGCCCGTACAGGCCCCCTACCTCACATACAGAAATGTACCTTATCGGATGATGCTTAAATGAAAAAAAAACGCCACCACATATTTACACTTGATATCGTTGTGGACGACGTCTTTGGCATGCAGGTAACAGACACCACAGCTCAGGGGCCGCACCATCTTCAAGGCCTCTCCCTGGCTTAGGACCCTATGAGTTACCATTTGCTCCAGAGTCTGGCCAGGGATGTATTTGGAGATTAACAGGACCTCACTGCCTGTCCGAACCACGCCACGAAGGTGCCCAATGTTGTTGTGCTCCAAATCAGACCACAGCAGAACCTCGTATAGGAAAAAACGCTCCAAGGGAACCTGGAGAAATGGGCCAACAATTCACATTCACTCCTGAGTTGGGCCACATCTGAATGTCACAGCTGCATCTGGAGATAAAGTGCTACACGTGACTCTCCTCTTTTGCCATCCTTTAAAGCCTAAAATTCAAGCCTCACATAACTGTGTTGGAGTTGTAAAAATGATATTGTGTTGCCCATATTGACAGTTATTTAATATCAGTTGCTTAAGCAGTCCCATCAACTTATTCCAAGATGTGGCTCAACTTGCCCCGTGTATGCCCAAGTCTCCCATACTAGAAGCATGCAAATATATAGTTGGATTTTTCTCAAAAATGGTACACATGGCCCATTCGCATGCTTGCATTGCCTTGAAAACATTATCAGTAATTGTATTTTTCACTTACACACTTCACAGCGTAATGTTTCTTTGACTGATTGTCTTCAATGAGGAAGACTTTTGAAAATGCTCCTTTGCCAATCTGTTCCAACTTCAGGAACTGGTCATTCTCTATGTAATGCCCATTCTCGGCAATCAAGCCCTACAGCCAAATTTAAGGGTAAATGAAGACTGTCAATTACAATACAAGTCAATCAATTCACTTTAATTAATAGAGCCCTTGGCAGATCAAAGGGGGCAGGGTAGTAAAGGTGGCTACATGGTCCCCAAAAAGGGGCAATTTTTTTTTTTAGATATCATGACACAAAGATAATTTTGGGGGGTGGGGGGTCTTTCATTTCCTTCCCTGCCAGATGAGTGGAAAAGCCCCAAAACTGAACCTCATCCCTCAGAAAAGCCATGAAAAATTCACACATACTTCTACCCCCCCACCCCCAATTGGGTCCCCTGCAAATATGGTCTATTAATAAAACATAACTGATCTGAATTCAAGAAATGAACAAATTCTGAGTTATGAGACTTACAGTATGAATTTTCACCCTATGTACTTAAACTTTTACAGGACTTTCCAAAAAACAGAAATAAAGGAACCTAAAGGGCAAACAATGGAGAAGATCACATTGAATGGGTACTCTGTGATCATTTTGCCATACAGTTCAAATCTATTTTGAGTTGCATGAATCAATGGGATGGATAGCCCACTTGGAGTCTACTATTGCCTTACCATGTCCAAATATTAAAAAGGGCGATTTGTAGAGTCCAACTTTCTCAGACTACCAAAATATGTGAAAGTGATCAGGCACAATCACATGTGACCTCCTTCCTGTCTTTGGCCAAGTCCAATTTTTATGGGGGTGCTTTTATAAAAATCTTCCTCTGACGGGGCTATGCCACAAAGGGGCGCTACAAAGCTAAGGATAAAAACTTACCTCATCCATCAACACTCCGTCCTGCACCTCTGCCAGAATTGCAGGATCTAGGTCTCTCTCGTGATCAATCCGCCTGGCAGCTTCATTCAGCTGCCCACAATCTCCCTGCATCACACCTACAGCTGCTGACCGGTCAGGTCTGACCACTCCACCTTCGGGCAACCATGACTCCAATGGCAAAGGGGGGTTCTGATCTTCCAGGAAGCTCTGAAATGGGGGGTTCCGTGCCCCCTGAAAATTTCGACCCTGGTCCAATTCTGGAGAGGGCTCAAATTCTTCTTCAAGCGCTGCTCCGACCATGTTTGGAGCCTGCCAAGAAAATGAGTTTATTTTCACAAATTGGTTTACATGATAGCACTGACAATTATAACAGTTGAGCTGCAATAATCTGATCTGTTTAAGAATGAGATGATATTAAATACCTTTGAGACTTTAAGTTAAGTTGATTAATTTAACAGTAATTCTCCACATAATCACAGACCTCGCCTCCCTTCAAACCGCGGAGCACAATCTAACACCCAGGAGACTCAAAGTTATAGCTGTTAACAGTGTTCACCCAACATCACTCAAATCTTTTAGCAATTGGGAAACATGAGGTAATTAAAATTGAAACTATGGCCGAAAATCTGAATCAATATTACACACATGAAATCCATCGTTTTAAAAAATTGTCATCTCTTCCCCCTACTTGAATGGAAAAGCAAACTGATCACCCACTACATGCACGGCAGATCAAAATCTAGATTGGTGTTGAAAAAAATAGCACAATTCATGGCAGAAAATAATAAAAAGAGCATCATCACCTGCATGCCGTTTTCAGTCGGTTGGCCAGCTGCTTCATCCCCTGACCCAAGCTCGGCTTCTGCAGAGTCAC
Organism: Acanthaster planci; assembly: GCF_001949145.1. The sequence continues at coordinate 3,460,710 of NW_019091356.1, read as the reverse complement.
TTTCTCCCTCTTCTGCAGTCTTCTTTTTCGTCTTATTTTCAGAAGGCCTATCACAGTCCAGCTTCTTCTTGTCCGCACCAGACGGAGGGCGCCGACTTCCATCTCCATCGTCACCGCCTCCACCGGAGGATTTAGGCACTTGCGTTGGAGGACTGGTCTGACCTGATCTCGGAGTCTCCAAAAGGACAGAAAAAAACCCAGAAAAATCCGTATGAAATAAAAAGTAGTTCTGAGGGAGACACTGTCTGCCCCTGTAACTTTTGCAAGTTGTAAAATGCAACATTTGAAGCTACTGCAGGACAAAGAAGTCCACTATCCCATTGTTCAGCGATCACAAGCACACGACCTTTCATAAGATGAGACAGGATCGGTACACTCATCACGTACAAATGTAACAGTGGCTTTGAATATGCAGACAATATGACAGCATTAAGCCTACTGGCATGCACCGTCTTGAGTGAATATTTTTGACTGTGGAATGGGCTCATTGCTAAGGAGGCAGGGATGCTGGAGGAACCGTGCCCCTTGGCAAGCAGTTGCCATCCCCCCATTAGCAAGAACAATATTGAAAAAACTTGATTATGAAAAATCACCTGGCAGTCCTGTCCCCTGCTGCCTTTGTTGGCTGAACTGAACTCCTTGCCGCTACCATGACTTCCACTTTCATTATCTTTTGCACTGAAAACTTCCAAATTGTGATCCCAAAGACGACATGCCGGCACTGAAACAGTACAGGATAGGGAAGAGCCCTGATCTCATTAGTATTTTTCTATTTTTGCTTGTACATTGAAATCTTGAAAATGGAGAATTCAGCAATTGGATATAGAATTTGAAAGTGAAGTTTGAAAAAAGGGGGAGTCAAGTACTTGCTCCAACTACTAGAATTCCAAAACTTAGTCTCCTATGTATCTGTTTTAGGATGTCTTTGATACTTGCTAACTGGCCAGTTAACTGTATTTGACAACTGTGCCAATTACAGAATGTCCGAATTACACTGTCAGATTACAAAATGTTTCAATTGTGATACTTATAAAAGTTTATACATAGGTCAGACAATGCTCCATCCATCACAAGTAGCACACGCTTCAACAGCTCCCTAAATTGCTTTTCACTGGACGCAGTCACCAAGCAACTAGCTCCATTGCTGTCCGTGCCAGTGTCTGCAGGCTGACTGGGCTCCTTGTATCTGCAGATAAACAACACAATTGTGTTGTGGTATGCATAAAACTGTTCCTCTCTAGGGATAGGAAAGTGGAGCCGAGAACAAGGGTATGCAGATGGGGGGGGGGTTGCCAATAGAGGCCATGTTCCCAACCCCTCTCCCTCAAAAAAAAAATGGAACCAATGTTTTTATTAACAGTCCCAAATCCTTCAACATCAATACGATTTTACATACACCTAAGGGGTTAGGGTTAATAATGAGATAAAGATGACATTTTTGGGAGGCCTTTAACAAGTTTATCCAGTGAAAAGCCTGAAATGATTCTTTGAGAGAAAAATGTTCATCCAAATCAAGTCATTAAAATGACCATAGTGGCTAATTAGCTGAAATAAATCAAAAGATGCGTGTCTGTTCGTGAAATAAAAATACACTTTTTTCTACTTTCTGGCCCTTCTGCATGTCCAATGTATTTTTTCCATAGAGGGGCCAGTGGGAATGTAACTAAGATGTGTGCCTCTTTGTGAATATGATAATCTTAGTTGACCTACTTTTTGGCCTTTCCAGTCAATACTTTCCATACATGAACGAGGGGTAGTCAGATTTGTGTCTCTTTGCGAAAATGCAAAATGCAGTATTCAAAAATTTTCCCCTTACATCACAAGTCCAATCAAATCAAGAAAAAAATGCCAATTTGACATGTATGGCTCATCGTGAAAACGGTGACGATATATCGCCCAAGCAGTCACAAACACTCCATTTTTAAATAAAAATTGTCACGCACATTTAAGGGGAGAGGGTTAATGATAGCATTAATTCTGCATTAAAGTTGGGAAAAAGGAATTTTTACCTCACAGAAGTACTCATTCTATGATATATCCAGTGTGGCCAGGATTTCTTCTACAATCATCCTGCACATCCACACACAACCAAAGGAAAGAGACTGGTTTATTTAGTGCTTCAAGGATTTTTATTAATGGGGAAAGTGATATTAGTATACCATGGATACCATGGCTACCAAATGACAAAAACCAGATGCTGTATCTGGGACTGGGGTTACTGTCAGGGGTCAAGGGTTCAACTAAATTACATGTACTACTTTGTGGAAAAAAGTAGACATGTTAGTGAATGGCACTAAATGTATCATGTAATATGGACGTGGTAGTGCTGAACAAAAAAGGACACTGGAAATACATTAAGATTGAAATTGAAACTGTGCGAACCTCATTTTTGATTCCAAAAGAAGTCAGCAGCTTTTTCAAAAAAAAAGTAAACAAAGATCTCAAAGGCATATTTAACTGGGTGTTAATTTTCTTCTCTAAAGGAGAAAAATGTCTCGTAAATCTGGCATGATGTTCAATATGGCTGCACCTGTCAGTTTTTTGCCAACACCTCCAGTGGCATAGTTAGGATTTCCTTGTGGGGGGGGGGCACCAGCATCTTGTGGGAGACATCAGCTTTCCGTGGTGTGGTTTTTTGGGGCAATCTTTTGTGAGGCTTGTTCAATATCCATTTACCTGTTTTTTAGTGGGGAAGGGGCACCTGAGGGGCGCGCACCGGGAATTGGTGGGTGGGGGGTACATCCCCACTTGGCTACGCCCCGCCAGCACACTTCTGAATCTGTAAAATTAAAGTCTACTTTAACTTGTTGGTGACTGTTTATCAAACTCTTTGCACCATCTTTGTGTTTTGTCTCTATAATTAATCTTTGCCATTCCCAGTTTCAATTTTTAATCCATTCACCCTTCTGATTTCCCTTCTATCAGTATTTATTTCTGTCTTAAAATTCCCTGGCCGTTTCATTTGCAAATCTCATGTTGTTCACTATCAACAGCACAAGGGGTTAAGGGTTGAACTCCATGGGATTTGTGTTTATTGTAGGAAGCTATCTAGTTTAGATGCACTTCACTGAATAAACACGAACGTTGCACATGAATCGGAACATATTCACTGCAGTGAACATACGAGGCACTAAGCATACATTTTGACCACGGACCAAAGCAGATTTGTTAAACTGTGGGAATATAATGTAAAAGTGGAGACACAGCCAACTTTTCCTTTGTATTCCTGTATCATGGATCTGCCATCGCCGTCTGTGAGATATCACAAAATGGCGAACTGGGAAATTCCATTTCTATTTTTAGACGAACACAAGCTAAAATAAAAAATAGTTCTGCTTCCGGGTTCCTAACTTGGCCTCAATTTATGGTGCGGCCCTAGATTTTTTTCAGAGCAAAATTTGGGAAAATGTGTGATTGGAAATAAAGAAAGGGAAAGATTGTCTATTATTATAATTTGAATGTGGTGGAAAAAGCTTCAACTGAAGTGTAAATTGTTTGTTTCACTTGAAGCAAGTGTCACACAATTCTGGCTGTTTTTAATTATTTTGCTCAGATGATGTACAGCTACCTACCCAGTTTTCAGGTTCTACTTGTCACAGGAAGCAGAACAATTTTTTTCTTCTTGCAAAAAGCCACCTGTATGCTTCAAACATAACATACACTACATAATTTGCATATGAATGGTATTCCATCAGCCCTGCCATGTGCTTTTCCAAGTATGTAAGGACTGTCTAATTCAGAGCGACCTGCATGTCTCCAGCATAACATCCAAAATAATTTACCTCTGTCTGATGACTGCCACAGTCTGGGCTTGGCAGAGTTGGGGGGGAATTTTCATTGTCATTTGTGGTATTGTCTTTTTTTTTAGTGCCTTGAAACCTAAGGAATTGGTGCTGTATAAGTTCTGTTCATCTTCTTATCACTGCTACTACAAGAGTTAGCAAATTACTGTTTCCCCTCAACCTAGTATAGACATATACAGTTTTATCTCATGATTTAATGGCTAGATACATGAAACTTGGCAGTATAGTATGGGTCTGACAACCTGAGACACTGTATACTACATCACAATATCTAGCATATCAGTCCCTTGTTGTTTGAAAGGAAACCAAAAGGAAATATGAAAATCCAACTTTTCATGAGCTGATAACTGGCTCTATTTTTGCTCTCTCTTAAAAAGGGATTTTAAGGTTTGGATGACAGCAATTATTTGGGTTTTTAGCTGGGCACCATGACACCGTGCCATAAATAGGGTGAAGATTACTTTAAATTTAAACAGCCATGACTGTACTTTGATCAAAAGAGGCAATGAGAAAGTTTTTCTTTGCTGGGCAAATCTGCAAGAAAACAGATTAAGGGCCCTTTGGCACAAATGAAAGGTATCAGAATTCTGTACAGTGAAAGATATTAAATGCGATAGTTTCCAATAAGCCATTTGCAAGTTAAATTTTAATAAACTCTGGTACACTTTTTATAGTTCTTTAAATTCACGTGAACATAACAATTTGAATTCGCCACACTATATCTCGTGATTCGTTTGCTCAGTTACACAAGACATGCCTTGAACCAATACACTGTTCTTAACCCTAACCCTCCTCAATCCTTCACCTGTTGGAGGATTGAGGAGGGTTAGGGTTAATGGATAAGAAGGGCACAGAGGAACTAGTCATTTCAGAGATGGTGGTCGCTATACAAAAGCTCGCCCCAAATCATGAGGTATAGTAACAGTGCCTTTAGTCTGAGGAATTCAAATTGTTACATTTATGAGCAATCAGATAACACAGTGTACCAGACTTTATTCAAATGTAACATGTAAATGGCTAATTGGACAGGCACAGTAAATGAGCAAGTACAAAAATTGGTCAATGACTCAGATTTCAGAGCATGCTTCATGCTTTTGAACAACTTCAAACCTGGCAAGTGCCTGGCGCTGCTTCATGTTAGCATTAACATGAAAGGTGAGCCTCCAGCACTCACCAGCTCTGCGTTTGACTAAGTAGGCCTACAGGGCCACCAAAACACTAGTGTCCGAGGACCATAGGACACTGAATCCTAAACTACCATATCACCCTACGGGACTTCTTATAAACTTGAAATAGACAAAGTCATGCTGTACTGGACAAAGGTACCACTACCTTTTGAAAAAGAGCAAGGCATTTCATTCCGGTATTGCACTGAGACTGTGTGTTTCACAAATGAGCTGTCCTGATGATAAAACGAAACCAAGGACTGGCTGATAACTGTTGGTGCTACAGTAGGCATTCCTTTGTTATGCCTAGGTTAAGTTACCAAGTCCACCTGATGTACTTGTAATGGGTGCTTACTCTGCATGTATACATAGCCAATTTGGCCGCAAATACAAGGCACAGTTTGCAAGATGACGAAACCTGTACCTGCCCAAGAGGTTATACCACTTGATATGCATTACACATGCATGCACAATCATGTACACATCCACAAGTGACACAACAACTTCAATCAACAGAGGTAAAAATAATTGTACATCACACAGCATAGGGCCTACTGCTTTCACTCCCTGGCACCAAACTTCCTTCATCCTCCAATTTTACTAAGATTCTACACACCCTACAGTAGTGTATTGGGAGAGAGATCATCCACAGGCCTATAAATGAAAAATGGGCGGTCATTCATTCCAATATAAAATATCCATTTCGCACCATCCTCCATTAATGTTGACAATTGGTATATTTGAACTAGCCCTGGTATCTGATGGGCCCATCCGTACAAAGGTCTTGGCTTATAATCCCACAGTACTCACAGATTTGTCCACCTTTTTGCCTGGCTTCGAGACTTTGCAACGACGAAGTTGGATCTGCTAGGTTACAGCAGCCGAAGGGCGTAGCCTTGATACTGAACTGTTTCAAATAACACGTATACTTGCATTGTAGCAAGGTCGAAAACGTCGAGTCAACAAAAGAGAAGACTGCCTGTAACGTTTCTGCGGAAAACCGTGTTACGGACAGCATAAATGACTCTGTACAGCCTAATGCCAAATTGGCTGATCAACACCCTACCAATATGACCAAGATGGCTGCCTGATACTAGCGGCCTACCTTGTCGTCATTGTCGTCCTAATTCAACTTCTGGGTGTTCTTCTGTCTGAATTTCAAAATATAGTGAAATTTCTTTCAGTAAAAAGTCCTGACAGTCCTGCCAGTAAGCTTGTGTTTATTCGTGGTTGACTTCAGAAACCAGAAAATTCACTGGCAGAAAATAAAACTGATGCGATGATGCAATTCCAATGACACAAAAAGATACACTGACTTTTCCCGCCAAAAAGCGCAAGCTACCAGTTGAACACGTGCCATGGCCAGAGCCGGCTCGGAACTAAGCCGAAGCCTTAAGAGCGACTTACCACCATGAGTCATCGCCGGGCATACCTTGGTACGCAATGTGCATGTACATGTACACTGCTGGTCTGTGGTACGGTGGAAACGAATGGCTGTGTGCGCGTGCATGTGTGCCTGTACGGGGAAGCCATGCCACCAGGTTATAAAATGGCTGCTGGTAGGCTGCATCCGAATAACTTGGCTATGGCTTGAAATTACACACAACGCTGTGGGAACTGTCTATGGCCGCCCATTAAGATGCCTGAGTAGCTCGTGCGTAACTTCAGGCCACAGCGAAGTTTGATAAGTCACACGGCCGCACTCAAGCCGCAGCGGCGCAGCCCAAATCATGCATACAGCCAGAAATGTGGGTGCTTGAGGCGTAAAAGACGTTCTCTCGTCATCCAGCGCGCGCCCACACTATGCAGAACACTTGGAAGGGCAAAATGCAGCTCAACAGAAGGAGTTGCTGGCGTAACACTTTAAAGAAGTTAAGCAATTAAAAAAAGTTTAACAAAGGTCTACCTTTCCACAATCGCCTTTTCCGTGCGTTTATTTGTGGTTGACTTCAGAAACCAGGTAGAAGATTTACCCTAACAAAACAAAACTGATTAAGGCGCCGATTTTCCCGCCAAAAAGCGCGAATTGTGACGGAGTCGCATGACTCAAGTGACTACCATTTCCAGGGTCAGGAAGGCCAAGGTGGTGCTTTAGGATTGGCTTACATATATAGCCCAATGCAGCAAGCCAATCAGAACACCGCAAACAGTATGTCGGGGAATTCCAAGACGCGGGAAAAAATGAAAGAGGGAGGCTTGTCGCACGAACAACACCGGGCCATATTTTTTTCTCTCTCCTTTGTGCATTTTTACATAATGTGCGATGAATACCCAAACAACCTACGAGTGACGCTGACTATACTGCTTGTGGCGCTAGTCTGCCATATGGTGCAGTTAATCTACAACAACACGAACACTGCCATGACCGTCGACCTCAACCCCACGTAGGCCTACATCATTACATGCACTACATGTACATGTATGTGCTGCGTAAGAAAGGCCTGACTTTAACCAGTTAATTCGTGATGGCACAAGAGCTAGGCTAGAGCTTAATCAAGTTATTGCTTTTTAAAGATTAAAAGCCGGCGATCGTAAGTGCCAGGTAGGACATAGGCTTTTCGGCCTACACATCTCAAGGAGCCATAGCGTTGATTTTGACAACCCCGGCCGGATAGCCTTCAGAAGTCTGTGCACAGGGATCTGACGTTCGGCGTTGAACTGTGCTACTGCCTACATCTAGTATCTACATACAACAAGGGTGGCAGCTTGTTTGCCGTGGTTTGTGTGCGCACAGCCTGGATCTCTGCCGGGATTTGACGGCCGCGTAATAAGCCGCCTTATTTAAGGAACCATGGATCAAATCGGGGAAGAAAGAATGGCTGCCGATTTTGCCTCATCGGTTCAGTAAGTAACGTTGAGCCTAGACCCACACAAAACATCTGAATTCATGTCCATGCCTATCACTATATGATTATGAAGTTTGGTCGATCAAAACTTTTCAAATTTGTGAACTTTTGCTGCTGTACGTAGCTACAGGTGTCAGGGGATAACTGTTACTAGCGTAGCTATGTCTTAAAACTTGTAAAATGGAAACTCAGAATCCATGATGGTGTGAAGTTAGTTAGGCCTAGGACCTAGGCCCTACTTATTCCCAAGTTTGGTTTGACGTTCGACGTTCAACGTTGAATAAGAATTCATGAAAAAAACCTGAAAGCGGTAAAGTGCAAAGGGGACAAGAAACAAACTGTGCCAAATACATTAATAGGGCTTGTGTGACCCCGAAAAACACCGCAGGCCCCGGGTTGCTACAACTTACAAGTCGTCACTGCATGAACAATGAGATCAGATTCAAGTTAGCCTGATCTCTAGGCAGGGCATAGGGTATGGATATTTTATTTCGATTTGAGAGAAGTGGGGAAAAATGTTGCATGCTGACCTCATGACTCCACTTCCGCAGTTGTGTACAAAGTCTATGGGGAGTGAAGAAACTTTTCGAAGTATTTCCCAACAACATCCGTAAATGTTTGTCGGTCCAGAATTCGTGTCTTTCCAGCATTTCTGTAATGTCCGACTTTTATTGAGATGATATATGATGAGAAAAAGTGGAGACAGGATGCAACGTTTTTTCTGAAAAGTGTGGTGTGATATATTCACTTTCCCCGGTTTCACTCCCATTCGGCATGTGGAACTTATTACTTCAACTGCGCGGCGGTTACTTGACTGGACCCTCTGAACCATATGAAAATGTCCGTAGCAACTTGCCAATCCTCTGTTGAGCCATCTCATTTTTGAAGACTTTATTTGCACATAGACCTGGAGGAGAAAATACAATGGACTGCCAACTCCAGCGGGTGCACATCGATCTTGTGTCAATTGGAAGTGTCAAAGTTACCGACAGCTTCCATTTTGCTGGTCTCTGTATGTTAAATTGTGCATGCAGCACAATGCGTAACACAGAAATACTCGAAATGGCATAATTTTCCAGGTAATAATTGTGCAGTTGTTGGAAGCAGCGCTTAAAGATACAAATAGGGGGTTGAGTTTTTATTTTATCCCCGAAAAACATGAAAAATAAAGAATTCCAAGGCAAAATTACGTGCGCAGTGACACGTGACGGTCGCAGCGCAGGAGTTGGCAGTCCATTGTATTTTTCTCCTCCAGGTCTATGGTTTGCACAAAGTTAACGAACGATCACATTGAAACTCTTTGTATGTGCTCCAGAAGGCTTAAATCGGAGAAAAAATACGACTGAATCAGGAAAAGAAATGCTACATAAATATGAAATTTAGCCTCAAAGTGGTTGCTAAGATGATAAATTATTTCCATTTTCAATCGATCACTTGGTCTTTTTTCCACTAAATTTCTCAATTTTAGAAGTTTCCCAGAACAGTGAGACACTGCATACGACATGGTACAATCAGTTCTATGTAGCTACATGTAGATTTGTTTTGGTTAACTTTCATGAGTTATATTTTATACTTCTGCGCAGCGCGATCTATACGTGTTTTACATGCACAAAACCAATCCAGCCACGTATCATGCACGGTATACTGCGGCCTGTTACGTTGTACATGCGTACTGCGGCGTACATGTACATGGAAATTTTCGACGGAGCCGGTGTACATGTTCATGTGGTTCATGCATGGATAGTACATGTAAAACTGGCAATATATACGTTAAATTTCAACATTTTCCTGGCAATTTCATAATGACAGATTGACCTCGGCTTCAATAGTAAACTTATTATACTTTTGTGTTCATCTTTCGTCCCCGAGTCACTAAATTCTTACGCTCACAAGGCTGTAAGATTATGTGGGACGAACGGAAGCAGTCGATATGCAAATGCGTCTGGTCGGGAAGAGAAAAAAATCTAACGGAAAACCATCAGCAAATCTAAAACCTTCACACCTCCACCACAGTCCACTTTTGAAAACTTTAGGAAGACTTCCAATTCTTTGTTTAGAGCCTTCAAAAATCGCATCAAAACGTAAACACGCTACCGCTTACGAAAAGAGCTTTTCACAACAATCACTAGTTTTGACTACTCTGGTACTATTTCTCAATTTTACTTTCACATAACACGTTAGGAAAAGGCCTTAGCTTACCGTGAAAATATTTGGGGCAGGAATTTTTATTTCCAAAAAGTGAAAATAAGATGTAAATTTCATGAAACGAAGCAGCTGTTTACCTGACATGAATTCCCATGGCCTTATTACGCATGCAAATGACCCTAAAAATGGGACATGCACAGTTAATAATTTCCCTCTGAAACATACGTGCCCCGTGGACGAGACTTTAGTCAAAGCGGTTTCGAAAGTGGAAAATAGTGCCTTGCCCAGGTTGAAATGGATTCAACGGGCATGGGATTGATGCATATTATTTCGATGGATTGGAATAGTTTCAATGAAATGGTATTTAAAAAGTACATGTATTTAAACAACCATTTTTCCCTTTAATAATGAAACTGCAGTAAAAAAACGTCGCCAACAGTTCAGGACTTGTTTGACCCCGAAAACCTGTTGCCCTTGATTCCCTCTGTGGAAGAAAGTTGTTTGTGTATGCATCACTGTGATCTGGCACGTACAATGTAAACTGAGTACATTGGAAGGATGTGCATGGTGGGGGAGTGTGTTTTAACTTTTCTCATTTTGCACTCCATCAATTTTAGGGGTATGCACCCTGAATGTCCAACAGTTTCGCTGGAATATCAGTTACTTGTTCAATATTGAATGTTGAACGAGGAACAAGGACCTAACTTCACATCAGTCACAGTTCCATCTAAACAGATGCCACTTGACACCCCATGGGACTGGTCTGAAATATTCTGTTTTTCTAAGTAAACGACCTGGCTTTTTCGCTCCTAAATTGAACTTTTCTGGACATGTTTTGCTTTCTGAAGGTTAATAGGTCACTGCAGGGAATAATAATTGGCGTCTGTATGTGGAATTCTTCCCCTTCCGTAGTTTCCCTGCCGTCTTTGGCTTTTTATGTTGTTGAAGGCGTGTCGCTTTCTAATGGCAGGTGAACCATTGCAGGGGGAAATCCATGAGGGAGAGAGTTCCATTCATGGACATGACTAAACTCCTAACCTTTTCATCAAATATGCCTGAAATTTATTATATATGCACTGTATCTCCCACACCGTGCCAAAAAGGTTTCAGTTACTTGTATCATGTTGCAGCAAAAAAGGAGGAAAACATGCAATCCCTGTACAAAGTGAACGGAGAGTTGCCCCTTTGCCCAGACGTGAGTGCAATAAATGGAACAGCCTCTGACCACGAGAATATGGCAACAACAAAAGCATATTTGGATCAGTTCCGGTCAAACAAAAGTCTGTCGTGGCTGGAGATACAGTTTGGAAAGAGTTTCATAAACAGAAAACATTTGATGCCGCTGTGCAAAAACGTACTTGTCTGAAAAAGCTATATGTTTTTCAAGTAAATGCTTCAGAATTTTTTTTGCTAAGTTTCACTTTTTAGGACACGTTATCACTTTCTGAAAGCTGTTAAAACGTTCTAAGGGAAAATTAGTGTAATCCTCATACGGAACTCTTTCCTGCAGTTTTGGGCACCAGTTAAGAATCACAGAATATTGATTTGAATGATTATTGTGACTGTTTATGCAAATCAGAAAGTGTTGAGTCTGTTAAACCTGTTTGACAGGGTTGGTAACCCATCAGAAGTCCAAGCTGGAGACCACCAAGGCATTGGACAGCTAATTCAGAGACGACAGGACCCAAGTTGCATAGATGCAGCCGGTAACAGCCAGGCCAATCAGGACGAGCCCCAAGGAGGCGTCGCTTCCATTGATTCCGGAGTCGAGCTGCCTGTTTTGCCCGAGCATGGCAGCCCAAGTGGGGCCCAGGTTCACTTGGATGCAGCAGGGGATTCCATATCTAACACACCGGCCGCTACTTATCTCCGGGACCAGCCTAATATTCAGCAAACCTTGGACAACATAGCAGTCCAGCCTGACCTTGCCAGAGATCCGCTGCGTGGAGGGGTGAACTATGGCAGTCTGGCCGATTTGAAAAATTTTGCTGAAAAGCAAGATGAGATAAGAAAGCAGGGATTGACACTTCCAGGACAGGATGGAATATTGTTGAAAGGCGAAAAGGTTGGTACTTGCACCTTTTTAGAAAGAGTTCATATGCGACAACCATCTCACCTTGCGCACAAAGTCTATGGTCAGTGTCTGAAAAAAGGCAAAGAATTTCGATGAAAAACTTCAACATTTTTCATTTCTGAATTAGTGCCCCTTCATTTTTAGATTATTTTTCGCAGTGGCTGGAATGCGAAGCTAGCAGTTACATGTACATTTGATTTCAGCTGTTTCTCTTGGTCAAATTTCTTTACCAAGTCATCAGCCTGCCTTTTGTGTAGCATTCTGGGGGCCCTCCTTTCATAATTGAGTGTGTGTTTATGGTGCACTTTGCCATATACATGTACATGTACTTTATTGAGACTGCCTGCTTAGCAGCCTCATTTTACAAATTGGGATATCATTGGGACGAATTCTTTGTGAGATGTTATTTGCTGCTGTTAAAAAAATACACTTCTCAGGTATTTCCTTTAACTCTGTACGTTTAACAGTTGCATATCAACAACAACAACTATCGGGAAAACGCAGAGTTCGACAAATTGGTCCCACCACTAGGGGAAGGGTCATATGGTGAGGTTAGCATCATCAGAGACAAGAGGACCAAACAGGACGCCGTGGCCAAATACGTAAGTACATGCAACAAGTTGTTATTCATGGCAAAGCATTCAAATCACAGGCCTGTCATTTGCGAATAGTTTCCACCAGTAGCTCTAACATAATCATCAAAACTCAAAGTATCAACTAGAGATCATCATTTCTACTCTCGAACCATAGACTTCCCCTTTTACATGTCGTTTCTCCTTGTTACATCCCACTTATAACTAATTGAAGATGGCGCATACTCTGGGTGCATTGTACAAAGCCGAGCATGCATGCTGATGTACGCCAAGACGGAGAGCACGAAAAGCCCTCACTTTTGCAACTGTTCGTTTACAGATCAAACTTAAAGATTTTCAAGTCAACGAGGCAGTGAATTGGTGCCATTTGACCGACCGCTCTCCTTTTATCGTGCGCTTCCTGGGCCTCATCCGGACGGACGTCACTATCATGTTCCTCTCGGAGTACAATCCTGGCTTCCGGACGCTGGAGAGTTTCAGGGAAGGACGCAACTTCCGCATTGACCAGATGCAGGCGCTGGGTTTGATGGACCAGCTTTTTCAAGCATTGGCTTACATGCATGGCCTGAAGATTATACACAAAGACATTCACGGTAAACCTCTCATCTTGTCAGTTCATTCTTTCAGTTTTTATAATTGGACTTCAATCTCTTCTAACATGGCGATACGGAACAGGCTTCAACAAGTTCTTAGAATTCAACACAATTAACATGTAGTGTTCATGCTTCCCCTATTAGCAAGTCTGTTTCAAGCCGTGAGGCTCATCACGCCAATGTTTATCCCTGGCTTCCTTGGCTTGATACGACAGAATATTTGTATTCCAGCCTCCCTCGCATTCCCCAACCCCCTGTCCCCCTTGATGGGATGTCTGTCCATTGCAGGTTGCTCCTAAGCTAATGCTGATACTCATTTATATTCCTGGGTAAAGATGGGCAAGTACAAGTAGGGCTTATTTAAGTGGCTCACTGACGGTCACAACTTCTGGCCAGCAGCTAGATTCGAACCGCCGACCTACTGAGCAGGAGTCACAAGCCCTAAGCACTTGGTCACCTGCAGACCCAGATCTATTGGAAACGGTAGCATATTTGACCGTATTTTACTTGAAGTGGTGCAATGTTTAACTTCTTGCAGGCAACAACATCTTGGTTAGCCCGAGCCTGGACAGGGTACGCCTCAGGTTGATCGATTTTGGCGAATCCAAGAGGATCACGGGTAAGATAAGATACACTTTTGGTGAATTTTTTCCTGATGGCACAAAGTGATATCAAAGTTCTTTTTTTTTTTTTTTTTTGAGGGTGGAGGAATTCTTCGCCTGTCACATCTAACGTTACCGAGGCTGTGTCCCATCTGCATTCACAGTTGTCTTTTTCTTTTGTTGTCCACTCTTCTTTTTTTTCTGACTTTGGCTCTTTATAGCGGAATCCTTGGAAATACCACTTCATTTATGACAATCTTGTTGGTTCTGACATATGCGTTTTGATTGTCGCACACTTAGTACCATATTTTTGCTTTTGTGTTGTTCATCAGGCAGAGAACAAGATGTTCGTGATGACGAGTATTACGATGTGTGGTGCGCTATATTTGTATACATTCGCCTTCTTGGGGGATGCACTTCCTCACTGGACTATGAAAGCAGGGTAAACACAACTGCTTTTTTCTCATTTATGTCATCGTTATGAGGAGAAAAACGTATTTACGAATTCGGCTCTTACATGTACATCTTTTTTCCCTTTTAGACAAATTCTCAGCAAGTGAAGTTGCCTTCCAACATTGACGAAAGGCTGCGTCACTTCATCCAGCATGTCATCAACAGGCGACTCAAAGCATTTGAAGTTGTGGACCTTATAGGAAAGATTGGTGAGTGACCATTACACTTACTCATATTTGAGTCTGCTGGATAAAGTCCCTGAATACGCAGATTTGAAAATGATGGGTCACGGTCCCTAATCAAACTGCAGTCATACAGGCTTTCAGATCAGAAAATGATGGGTCACGGTCCCTAATCAAACTGCAGTCTTACAGATCAGAAAATAATGGGTCACGGTCCCTAATCAAACTGCAGTCATACAGGCTTTCAGATCAGAAAATGATGGGTCACGGTCCCTAATCAAACTGCAGTCTTACAGATCAGAAAATAATGGGTCACGGTCCCTAATCAAACTGTGTAGTCATACAGGTTGTCAGCTTTGCACTACGATTTTTTCACAAGTGTCAGTTAACGACACATGGCAATGCCGTCACATCGCCCACCGTGATTTTCAACAAATGTCCATCTTGGAATGGAACTCACAAGAACAGTGTCTTTAGCGGTCAATTAGCTCTCTTGACAAAAAGCTACTCCTCGTTTGTTGGGTGAACTGTTTTCGCCTTTGGGTTGTCATGGCGACATGTTTTGTTCCTGCAACTTCTGTTTCCTGCTTTTGCTCACGAAATCCGGAATGGTTACCCAAGATCACTGGCCGATTTTGCCTTTGGCTACACCGTGGTGTGGCCTATTACTGCATGCCACTGACATTATTTTTTTGGGTTCATTTCTGCTTTGATGTAGGGAGGGAGCTGTACTCTGTTTACGTGACAGGCCCACCAACAGATGACTACGTGCCCCCAGATATGGGGGATGGTCTGTGAAGGATATCCGACCCCTGCACTCTCGTTTCAAATGCCTTTCCCATTTAGAACACGACCTGGGTTTGCAAGTTCCCCCGAAAATGCTGCGGCCATAAAAAGTCAGTTGATTGACGTCTGCCCCCAACACACGTGATACCATCAGTAAATATTAAGCAGATGTCAGACGGCCACCAGTTAGTGTGTGGGCTTGAAGCCTGTTGACACATAAAGGGAAGATAAAACTAACTAGTTTTTGTAGATTGACTTACGTAGAAGTTAGAATTATGTTTTCAGTCCTCTACAATTTGACACACACACCCCAAGGAGTTGGGGTTGATATATTTTGAGCAAAATCTGATTTGTAAATAATTCATTTGTATTCGAAAACTATTAAGCTTGTAAATACAGTTTTAACGCAGCGCCATATTCTGAAATGATGACTTAAAAATGTGATCCTTAAAAATTTGAACTTTGGAAATGCATTTCTAATAATCAGTGAAAATGGAGGTGCTTACCCTGTCAGTCATGCTCACGTGTCTTGTAGCTAGACCATTTTTACATGTCCTCTCCTGTAAAATGGTCAGTAGTAAAGATCAGGACTTACTTCACATGGCCAATTTGAGAGTGTTGACAGTCATGCAATGTTGACCTAACTCGAAGTTACTGGAGACCGGGCCACACAGCCCTCAGTCTTTCTGATGATCTTCCATAATTTTGAATAGATGGAATCCAGTCATCACAAGTCAGGTACGAGTCATTCAGCCCTTTAGTCAACTCATTCCCTACTCATTGTTTCCCTCGTTAGTTCTGAACTGATTTATGGTCCGACTTATGAACTGATTTGTGGTCCGACTTGATTCCATCTCTAATTTTTAAGCCATGTCGGCATTTGACCAAGTCACAGTATCTCTTTTTGACGGTACATAAAGACCTCTTTGTAACATATTGTACATCAGGCCGGTTTCAGTGTCACTTTTCATTGCTGTTTGACAGATCGCCCCTCTCCAAGAAAAAGAGGCTGCTGCATGATAGCATACGCTGGCAGACAAATACAAACAAAACCATGTGTACATACAATGTGAACATACATGTGACAAAGACAGTTGGAAGTTGTCTTTTTACTTCAACGTCATGATTTTCATGAAAAAATTTCTTTTCAGGGTAAAACTTATGGAACCAAAATACAGACTCGTAAAAATTGATCAAATGGGAAATGTTTTTTTTTTACAAATTTACTTTGCTGGGGGTGCAGTGTTTCAGTAGTTAACAAACGGAGGAATGACCCTAAACTAAACGGAGGTCTCCTTTCAGAAAATCACATTTATATTTCCTTCTCAAATAAGCTGCAAAGTATGAACCAAGAATAGAGGCAAATGATAGGTGACCACAAAACTGCAAATACCCCAAAGAGCAGCAAGTTACAATAAAAGTTACGTACAGTTTGAGCTTCTACACACCTGTTTAAAAACTTTGCTGGGTAAAATTGTGGAATGTGGATCAATCAGTGCTCACTTTACAAAGGAATACTGCAAATGACAATGATGTTCTCATTCATCTTCATATAAATCAGTCCATGGAAAAAAATCAGACTTGTCAGTCATGAAACCTTTGTGAATGAGCAATTTTAAGTGCGTAGAACGAGAAGCACTGGCTTCAGAAGAAAGTTTAAGATCCAATACCCAAAATTATACTCACTTCCCCTCGATCTTACAGTACCTGTAACTGAAAAGATACAGTCATGTTTTATATACACTCTCTTTTGCCAACAATATATGCAGATTTTGCACTACAAGATCGTCATACAAGGAATATTTTCTACACTTTTAACTAAATATAACATCCTGACATTTATGCACCTGGAACAAAGAAAGTAAAGCCCTAAAATTGGTATACAGTGCATTGAAAGTTTACACTTGTGCAATTCTGTATACAGTCAATGGCATGGTTTACATACTCAAAATGCAGTGATGCCTTATTTGCACTAATATGACTTAATGCATACCAGTCACTGTTTTTCATCTGAATGTGCACAAATAGTTACAAAACTGGCTTTCATCTGAACATGCACAAGGAGCAGACACCAGGAGCAGTGTACCCGGCAAAGGACTCAATTCCAACATGAAATGTAACCACATATGCAGCAAGAGGTTAAAATGAAAATACACACTTGAGCAAACTGCAAAAAAGTACCAAAAGTACAGATTCTTACAGTTTTAGAGGTAGAAATATAAACATTACCCAAGTGAATGCATTGACAGAATTAGAATAACATGAGTACACGCTTTCTGCGACATACTCTTGCGCTTACAATTTTTAATTGACTGAAGAATATTCCATTACCACAAGCATACATATACAAAACAACGGTGGCAGAACCACGGGGCCATTGCCAGAGGTAGTTATTTTTCCCCCACTTTATAGGCCTACCAGCCATTGGAGGTACATTGCAACTTCATAATGTATTCTTTTCAGTCTCATGGGCAGGGCTCCCTCCCCCCCGCTTTTAAAACCATTCTGCTGCTGAGGACAAAGATTACAATATTTCTCACATGTTCAACAAATCACTGCATATGTACTAAAATGTCCATATTTTCAGTAGTATTTTGTAAAAATTTCTGCTTGATCAATGATAGTTTCTTTTCACCTTTCTTACCCATTTAAAGAGTTTGCACATTCACACCACCACTCGTCTGAAAATTTCTCTACAACAAGAGTATGTAAGGCCATGTCCAACTTAATTGGTTGTGGCTTAAAATTACACAGGAACCTATGGTATGAGGCGGCAGCGAATTCTCATAGAGTCGTGTATTATTTCAAGTCGCAGCCAGATAAACTAGACACAGCCTAAGTTCTAGTTTTACAGTACAGACACTCTATGGTCTAGTTTCTAGACTCCTAATACACGCACTGCTGGTTGGGAAACCTGAGAAATCTGACCTCCAAAGGCCAATGTCACCGACCTGGTAAGCGCAAAAATTTGCTTTGCACAGAAGAGAGGGCATATCTGCATTACTCAGCTGCGGCTTGAAATTCCGTTTGAGTCTAAGCTGCAGACAATAAATTCAGGCATGGCCTTATTTGCTTCGAAAGCAGCTCATGTAAGTATCATCCAATATGCACTGCACGTGACTGGTTGCCAGCTTATGTTCAGTGCACACATCTGCTAAGTGATATATTTCTGGTAAGCAAAACTGGAGCCCTGTAAGACATATAAAGCTCAACTCTGCATGTCCTGGGCTGTGTAGAGGCTGTAGTATTGGCCCTGCAGCTGCATCAGATCCTCGTGACGACCGATCTCGGCCACTTTGCCGTGACGGATGACGACGATCTTCTCGGCGTCGTGGATGGTGGAGAGCCGGTGGGCGATGGTGATGCAGGTCCGCCCCTTCTTGGCCTCGTCCAAGGCCGCTTGAACCACCTGCGGCCAAACAAATCCGCCACCGAGTGACCACTGTATTCCAACCTTTGCAACTAACAGTTGCGGTTCTAAATGTCTTAGGCTTTTACTTCTCTTCTTTCACCTTGAGCGGCCTCTTGGGGCCTTGTGTTGGGTGACTTCCATAAAAAAGGGTTCAACCCGAATGCAGTCAAAACCTCTGCAATGTGAATTAGCACTGAGCCAACTCTGAGGACGTGTAAAATCCTCCGAAATACATCTAACCAGCAAACCTCTTTTCAGGTTGAGGGGAAAAGTGTCAAGATTTAAAAATGTCCCAGTCTGGATCCAGGCAGCTGGTACAGGTTATAGAACGCGCAAATAACGTGTGTAAAAGGCACCGGCTCAATTCCTCCATTTTTTTGCGCTACATTTCTTTTTCCAAAGATGACAAAACGTTAAAGCTCTTGAATATAAAACTGTAAAGAGAACCGAAAAGAAATAAGGATAAGAACCGAAGGATCCCAACCCACCCGTTCGCTCTCCATGTCCAGGGCTGACGTGGCCTCGTCCAGCAGAAGGATCTTGGGATTGCGGACCAGCGCCCTCGCGATGGCCACACGCTGCTTCTGGCCTCCAGAGAGTTGGGTGCCCTTGTCCCCAACTCGCGTCTCATACCCCTGGAAGAAAAAATAGACACTTAACAATGGTTGTTGAGCTTGGACGCAGAAAAGGCTCTCAGAGAGACTGGTTCTCACCTCCCTTCCTTTAAAAGCCAGGAGGGAATATAAAGAAAAGTCAGGGCACCAGCCTCTCAAGGGCTGTGTTCCAATCTTTAGACAGTGGCTGCAGCTACCTCCCACAGATGCACCTGATACAGCCGCAGCCCAAGTCTCCATCAACATGTTATGGCTGCGCCTCAATACAACATGCACTTTATGGAAGCCTCTAGCTACCGGCTGCGGTCACTGCCCATAGGGGTATGTGTTACTGGCAGCCTTAGCCAGTTGATTCAGACATGCTCTCGACTTCCATTATTAAACTCCACAGCGCCCTCTAGCATCTATGCACAAGACATATGGATCCATTTTCAAGCTTTCACTCTCTGCCTTGAGACAGTGCCCATATCTACACCTTCCACCTAGGGCTTTTTTTCCCCTGTTTACGCAGGATGCAGATTGAAGTCGCAGACAACAAACCTCATTTTGACCAGGGCTTAGCATCAAGATGGCAGACCAAAGACGTCAATGGCAAACACATTATGTCACTGAGCACTAGTAGGCGATAAAATCGGCCATGATTCAACTCACCTCAGGCAAGGAGGCGATAAAGTCATGGATGTTGGCCTTCCTGGCCGCTTCAATGACCTCCAACATGGGAACCACCCGGGAGTTGTCCCCGTAGGCGATGTTTTCAGCCACGCTAAGGTCAAAGAGCACAGGCTCCTGGGACACCAGGCCAATCTGAGAACGCAGCCAGCCTGTGTTCAGGACCTTGATGTCGTTACTATCCAAGCTCTGTCAAAGACGGCAAGGAGCGAAATCCAAAGAAAAGGTTCTTAAACCCGCAACATTCCTAGACTCTTCAACATTCACAAGGGTTTGACAAGACTTCTCAAGATGAAACAAGAAACAGAAGTTAACAAGCCCCTTAAAAGGATTCTGGTGGAGCACCATCGTGCTTTGATGCTCTGCCATCCGACTTAATTTTTCTGCTACAAGACTTTCGACTTACGCCACTCTCTCAAGTTTTCATTAAAACATTTACCCTGTTATTTTTATGACACAAGCCCTCCACTTTTTTAATATGTTATGCATGGGTTACCGGGCAAAGTCAACCAGCGGTTTACAAATGGCTGCTGATCAGAGTAGGTCCACCTGCTTACGTTCCTCCTCTCCTCTTGAGAAGACACTGAGAAATGTGATCAAAATCACGGGGCTCACCACTAGTCCAGCAGTCGGAGTGTAGAAGCGCTCGAATAGAGACACTGTGGTGCTCTTCCCGCAGCCGCTGCTGCCCACCAGGGCCAGGGTCTCTCCCGGCTTGACCGAGACGGTCAGGCCGCGCAGGACGGGCACGTCTGGGCGGGTCGGGTATCGAAAGCGCACCTTGTCAAAGGATATCTTCGACTCAAACTCCTCCTGTCAAAGCATGACACCAAAGCGGATTATGGACAAGTCGTGAAAATGCTATCGCAGGAATTGTAGTCGAGGGGAAATCGTAAAAGTTTCGATGGGCTTTAGTTTTCTACTCTGAATGGAACACAGACTGACTTACACATGAGATTTTTCAAGCTTGCAACTTCACAGAAATTGTATACTTTTACTACTGAGCGAATTCATCTTGAGCTAAAAATAAATTTAATAAATAATCTTAAAAGATGGTGGAAAAATAACTTTGGAGGAAAATTATTCATTTTTATAGAATCTAAACTGCATACAAAACACTTCAAAAAAATTTTTCTAAAACACTACGAAGTAAGTTTTTTTTAAACATCTCACCGGTTTCAGGCCTTTGTCACTGTAGCTGTCGACAGGTGGGACTCTGTCCAGTAGGTGGAACATGTACGCAGCTGCAAACTTAGCTTTGTTGTAGTCTGGTGCTGAGGCCATAGCCCGACCCAGACCAAACCCGCCAAAAATAATGGCCGAGAACACCCTACGAATGAACACAAGTTAAGGTCAGTGGATGAAGAACGATGACAAAAACATGTCATCAAATTTCATCTATACAGTTTGACACTTGACTTTGGACTGCCTCATGACTGACTTGTGGTGACTGGATTTCTATGTTACAGAAATCCGATGTCCTATGAAATCAAACACCATGTTTCGGATGATTTGAAGGTTGCAGAATGCCGGAAAACGGGTAACGTCGAACAACACTCAGTGCTTGACTTCAGGAAGATTTTTCAGCCGATGAGAAACAAAGGCTTGCCCATCAGGGACCAAAGTACTCACAAGAAGACGTTTTGGAATTCCATGTAGCAATTCTGCACCAGCCAGCCCCCAAAACGAAACGCCGCAGCATAGGCAAAGAAAATCACACACTGCGAAATGGAGTACGCGATGCCAGACAGATGAGCATCCCGTTTGCTATCCCTGAAGTTGTTTGAAGAGACAAAAGTCATGGAAGTTAAAAGTGAAGGGTTAAAACGAAGTAATTTCTCTCTTACCCCTTGTTGGAAGTTCATATCCTTATAAAATGGCATGAGGCAATGGAATAACCCGTCAAATTCTGGCCAGTGCAAAAGTCCAAAAAACTGTGAGGGGATGAGTGGGTGTTTCCATGTATTCAGTGGAACCAAACTCTGTCCTCAAAGGCATTCATTTTTAACTAATTCTGTTTTGGAACTCATAAACATTTTTTGGGGCAGTGGGTGGGGTAAACTACCTGTAAGGCTTGGCCATTAGCCGTATATATTTCTGTATGAAAGCCGGTTCAATGGTCAGACTGGCAACCGTGCGAACGTTCTCGATGGTTTCTGTTACGATCTGAACAAACGAAAAAAAAAGAGGGAGCAATGGAACATTCTTTACAGAGACTGCTGCTGGCTGTGAGAAAATAGGGCTACGTGGCTACATGACCACCTAATTCACCTAGTTCAATGAAATATTATCAACAAGGAAACACTGTGGTTGGCCCTTCAAAATCATTCTGACCCGGACCACGCACTGCTCAAATATCTCAAATATGGGGACCAGCCAATGCATTGTTGTGTTGATGACCTCTGACATGGGGTCAACTGACTATAATGCATCAGCACAGATACTGTGACCTCAGATCATTTGAAAACTTGACAAAGTGCACAACTGCTGATACAGTTTCAGGAGCTTTGAGGACACTGTCTGTCCTCATATGCAGTTTCCATACAAAGATCTGAGGACATTGCTTATATCCTCATGTAGGGGTAATGTGTGAGTTTTTAGTACATTGAAGGTCCTCACAAGTGGATCACAGGTAAGCTCTGAGGACACTCACTGTCCTCACATGCATGCCACGCACAAGGGCAATTTTGGACAGCCCTAACCTTGCCAATGTTTTCGTTGCTGGATTTCTTGGTGGCGGCCATGCCCCTCTGGAACTTGGTCTGGATGAGGCCTGCGAACATAATCAGGGGGAGGAAGGCCAGCACAAGTAACGTCAACTGCCAGCCGAAGATGAACGCGATGATGATGGCCACGCCAATATTGAAGAAAGCTTGGGTTATGAAGCCAAATCGGTCACCAGACACCTTTAAAGGGTAAGAAGGTACCAACAATCACCTTTAATACCATCACTCGAGTGGCTTCATGATCTGTACTAGTTCACTGCATTGCACAAGGTAAATGCAGCCAGGACACTGTGACACTGTTAGGTGGGAAGCGGCTAGAGAAGAGACTTAATGGAATTTGCCATGCTTAATCCTCCCTTATCCTTCAAAATCTATCCACATTTCAAGGGATTTAGAAGGATTGAGGAAGTTAGAGTCTACCCACGATTAGTTTGCTTGGAGCTTTGATCCCTAAATTGAAAGTCAATGTGCAATGTTGTTGCACACAAAGTCATCAAAAGCGAAAAAATCTGGCATAATTTTTGGGGTGATTGCGTCAAAAATCTTGGACCATTTTGCATCTTTACTGGAGGAATAGTGGAAAGGTACTTGACTCACCCCCTGAATCAGCGAGACCTGAGAGGAGAGCCTGGTGGTCAGTGCCCCACTACTGTTCTTATGATCGTCAAACCAGCCGATATCCTGTGAGAGACATACAGGCAGATGAAGAAATGGGGAAACTAGACGCATCTTACGTGACTTTATTTCACGAAAGTTCCACTGGGTGTTTAAGGGACCTGTGTGCCGATTCACAGTGGACAGGCAGCAGCGCTGAAGTCACATCTAAGACCCACGTCCAACAACGAGACCGAAAAAATTAAGGCGTTGGATAATTTGATCCATTTTGGCAGTGCAACACTGTCAAGAGAAATCTGTGAGCTCCGCTTTTCCCTGCACTGTGCATCGTGGGCTACAATGGACAACCGGTCAGGCTACCAGTCTTCGACCGACCTGAACAGTTGCCAAGACTAGTCCGACTGTCAAGCAACCCAAGTTTATTTGATAAAGGTTTCAGCAATGTTATGGCAACAATGGTTCCGGACTAAACTATCTCCAGTCACGCCCTGGTTTGGCCTCCTCGCCCATGCTAAACACACAAAATCTTCTGTGCATTTTTAGATCATTTGAGCCAAAATGAAAAACAAGTTTAATCGGTTTTCTGGGATGCCGATCCTACCTGTCGCAGCATAGCCTTGAACATCATCCCTCTCAGTCTCATTGTCAGCTCCCCACCCGACTTGCCCAACACCGCGCCCTGTAAACAGAAGATGTGAACAGACCAATCAGCCCATGACTAGTTGGTGATATCATCTGGGTAGATATTGAGGCTCTGGGACCTTTACAGCTGGAACCAGGAATCTTGGAGAGGCTTTCCGACTGTTTGGCTTTGACTGTTAGAAAACTGTGACAGTCGAGCATCCTATTCCTAGTCACGACAGATTTATGTGGCGAGCCATTAACCCACAGGGTCAACCGACTGTGGGTTAATGCTCTCTGTTGTGTATTTTGAAGGTTTTTTTTTCAGGTTCTTTATTCAAAGACACAGAGCCAGTTATAGGAAAGAGGTTCCTTGGACACACAAGAACTGCAAATGTGAAACTGCCTTGTCGGATATAGAGGAGGTTTAATGCACATGGGCAAAACAGGGAAATTGAGCAAAACGAAAACGAGAACGGGGTCAGGGGTGGCCAACACAAGAGGGCACAATCACAACTGCGCAGCGAACGACTCATGTGGGCGAGCATGACCATGGAGCAGTGTGTTTTTGTGATGTAGACACTGTCACACTGTAGGCAGCCTGGATGATCTCTGGGATACTGACAGCTCAGTATTGTATTCAAGTCCATCACAAGTCCTTGCAAGTCCCTATAAATCCATCCAAGTCCTTGCAAGTCCCTATAAATCCATCCAAGCCCTTGCAAGTCTCTATAAGTCCATCACAAGTCCTTGCAAGTCTCTATAAGTCCATCACAAGTCCTTCAGTCTTACGCCAATTTAAATAAGCTGCAACAAAAGAATTTTTCTCTCAGTGTTCACCCTGTTACTTATGACTGGCCTTGTGAAGGGACTTGTGACTGGACTCGAATGCAACACTGTGACAGGCATCAACAAAATGGATGGGGGAGGGTCACTCATAGGAGGGTCAATTGAAAGATGAGCTCACCCCTGTAAAATTGGTGATCAGAGCCAGGACGGCAATGCCGAAGAGAAGAATACAGTAGATTACGACCGAAGCACGGACTTGGTCAACTGGGAGAGCAAAGGTCTACAAAAAAGCAAGACATGAAAACCATTCCATGAAAGTTAATATGCATGCCAAGGTGTGAGTCGTTCACACAACCAGTGCAAACCCCAATGTCGCATGCTGCTTCTTATGTAGGAAAACAACTGCTCAGCTACATGTAACTGTCCCTGCTGAGCGCCAATGAGGCGGGGACCAATCACAAATCCCATATATCGCATGGCATTCTTGGCCGGTGACCTGTCGTTCCTTGCTCGATGTAACTGCTTCTCTTTTCAGCTAAGTCACAAAACTGAGCTCCAGGACGTTTCTGTTCATTTCTCAACAAAGTGGCATCATTGCTTTTGCTCAGTTAGAAATATTCATGAACTGAAAAAATGGACTTCCATACAGAGTCATGTGACAGAGGGAAAAAAAAGTGCAAGCTGGACTGGACAACCCTGGACCATACGACTCATAAGATCCCACAATGCAACGCAGTAAACACAACATCTAAGATCTTCTTTCTTTCTCCGATGAATACCTGGAGAATACGACTGAAAATGACAGCAAATGCCGGCTGCACTCCCCCATTGAAGGCGGAGCATATCACGCCCACGATGATGAAGGCCAACTCTGGAGAGTTCAGCTTCATTACTCGGAAGAAACTGAAACTCTTCAGAACGTCCTCGTCTTCTTCCTGTAAAGAAAAAAGCATAACTTATCTGAATTGCACTTTGAATGTTCATAATATGCACAATGCAGCATACACGTACGTCTGTTAACCCCTTCGCGACGGATGACGGTAAAAGCCGCCGTAAAAGTTGAGATCCTCAGCCCGCTTTTCAGCTATTATTCTCGGCCGACACTCGAGCGAACACGGTGAAAGAAGGCAGACCCTGGCTCTTGTATATATGGTGATTGGCCTTTGTGTGTAGCCCAGAAATGAAAAGACCGAATTTGCATCATGATCACCAGCTTCACAATAGTCCCCACTTTGAAAAGAGGAAACGGGAATGTGGAAGTGTGAGTAGAGCCGCATGCCACCGAATAATGAGCCTTTTCACTGTGTAATTCAAAGCTTGTAGAGCACGCAGGGCCACAAACAGAGAATTTGCAGTTTGGCAGGTGGCCTTTGTGGCCAAGCGAGGCTGGAATTCTCGGCTTTCAGAGAAAAGTTCCCATCGTCAAGGGGTTAATTAGTTAACTAGTGTTCAACAGTGCCACGGACAATTTGTGTTAATTACTGAACCTGATTGAAAGAAACCTATTGGTTACTGTGTGAACGGCAGAAATCATCAAGATCTTCGTCTGCCAGATGGGGTACTCCTTAAACCAAGAAACCCATGCGCTAAGTATGCACTCCTGACTACAATGTGAGCTTGCCACTGCGCAAGTTTAAAGGAACCAGGCAATAATTTTTTTCTTGAAATCTTTTTAGTGTATGTCTTCACTCTTCCTCAACGTATGAAGACTGCATGGAATCTTTTTTGAGTTACGAGAACTGAAAAGTGGATTATCAAAGCATCCAAAATTGATCAAGCATATGCGGACAAGTGAGGGCACTTTTGCCTTGAGGTAAATCCAGGAAGACACTGCTCAGTTTGCATGTTTTCATGTTCAAATTGTGAACTTGAAATTTGCTATGCGAAAACACTTTTGGAAAAGCTTGCTCACTGGCTTCATTGCCTTCAACGTACGCAACAATAAATTGCCAAAGAAAATGAAATCTACGATAGCAGTGTGGTCAAAAATCTAGACATTCATTATGTACAAATCAGTGTAACATTGAGGTTCAGTGCCTGGGATGATATCACAGTTTTGCTCATGAATATGCAAATGTGCATTAGCATACAAACAGAAAAGCTCCAAAATCTGGGTTAAAATAGTAAAACAACAATTTACAACAAGGTTCACTGAAACACAAAGGGGCAATTACAAGGGTAGTTATTGAAATTTCATAAAATATTTCTATTACATGGTTCCTTTAAAGTTGAAAACTGCCTAGCAACCTTTTCTCATGAGCTTGACAAAACAAAATTGTCGACACTGCACCTTAGCACATCAAAAAAGCACAAATGGTAAATCGGTAAAAATACCACCGCTGGCGTATTCTGCTGATCACAATCACCAACCTTTGACTCGGGTGTATCTGAAGATGTGGACATGGCCGACACCATGCGGTTCAACTCAGGGCCTTTTTCGCTTGAGCTGGAGAGTTTCCGTTGGCGGGAACTGGACAGCGGCTCCTTCTCAGCACTGCGGGCTTCCTTAGTACCTGACCAAACAAATGACAATATATCGCAAAATATGTAACGGGCTTGCTTCCGTTGATGTACCAATGTCATCTGAATACTGAAGGCAAGCGGCATGGTACTACTATACAGCCAATTGGGAGCAATTTTGCTAAATATATTACAGAAAATGTGTGCCAAAAATTCCTCAACTACAGCCTTGGAACCGATTTCATGGCAAGCATGGAAAATATTCACTGTGTAAAAAAAACTGATGACCAGCAAGAACATCTTGCAGTAAATGCTTCTTCAAACTGGTACTCTGGAACTTTGTGCTTAGCAAATAAAATGTTCTAAGCATAACTGATGACCAGCAAGAACATCTTGCAGTGAATGCTTCTTCAAACTGGTACTCTGGTACTTTTTGCTTAGCAAATAAAATGTTCTAAGCCTAGTCTCCTACTTGGGACTTGTTTGAATTACTTGGCTGTGGCTTGGAATTGTAGGTCTATGGTAGCGGCTGCAGCCTCTTTCCATAGAGTTGTGTGTAATTTTAAGCCACGGCCATTTCAAACCACAGAGCTGTTGCTAAGTAACTCATTAACTCATTCAATAAACAAACTACAAAAACAGAAAGTCACTCCACAACAAAAATTGAAAAGAAAACTACAAGAAACCATGGCAATGTCCCAAACTACGTGTGAAGAGTGGTCCCAGTATGCCCCAAGGTGAAATGGTTGTTCTCGAGAGGAGAGTAATCACTTGAGCAAGCGTTCCAAAATGGGAATATCTGGTGTTCCTTCACGCTGTTCCAAACGGAAGCAACATGCATTCCCAACTGACCTCTGTACTAATGATGCCACAGTCTGTTTGCGCGTATGCTTTCCTATGGTGCTCGATGGTTCATGGACACCCACTGGTTCCATAGGAAGGTGCACGCATAAACAAAGTGTGATGTCATCAGTACATGGGCCAATTAGAATCATCAACTCCCAAGGAACTTTCCAGCATTCCTAGTTTTGAAATGCTCACCGAAGAAACCGTGACAAAAACAAAACGCACAATTTAACGACTACATAAACTGACAACAAAAAGCAGGACGGAAATAAAATCAGCTGGCATGCGACATTCGGTGCGCTGCATGACTGCAAAGGAGGGCTGCGCCACACCCTACCTGGTATTGGGTCAAATTCCTCCTCACTTGGGCGGTCTTGTTAGAGAAAAGGGTTAGAATTGTCAGAAATATTAAGAGAAAGGTTAGTCAAAAGAATGCAAACAGTCGGTGTAAATGCACAGACCACAGACCTACGAGAGAGTCCATGACAACTGGTGTCTTTCATTTGGGCACAATATGGTGGTCGGGAATTTGAATATGAATGTTGAAGAGTGCCATGTGGTAATACACGCAACAACCATTTTGTGTCCACATTTTAAGGCTACAATCACATTAAGTCCACAGTGAGAGACTTGGTTTAGACGAGAGGGTCTTAGGATACAGCAATAGTCCGAACTCCACTGCAACAAGAGTGTGACAAGATTTGAAAGTTCTCCTTGAGTCACGGCATGGAAAGTTCACCCCAAAAAGTGGTACACAAACACCATACCATGAAGAGATGCTGTTTCAACCTGAAGATCTGTGGATGGATTCTGGAGCTCTTGCTTTGACAAAACTAGCATTTTCCCGGGGCAGAAATGTTTCACGAAATATAAGGAAAACAGCAGGCAAGATGGATCATTATTGGTGTCAGGAAGATATCCAGGGTGATAGATCGAATCTTAAAAAAAAAATCGACTCCAGTCTTCCCGTATTAAAAAAAAAAAACAAGTAAAGTCATATCTATCACAAAAAGCCAATTAATAAATAAAAAGTTAAATAATTTTAAATGCATGGAGATTGGAAGATGATTTTAATTAGTAATTAATTAATGAGTGATGGGTAAATGGTTGGTAATTTACTTGTTTGTCATGTTTTGTTTGTTTTGTACAAGTGTAAATTTGCCAAACTTAAGGGACCCGAATGGAAATAAGCCTGAGTAATTGGCTTTCTTGTGTTATCCCAGAATGAATCAACCGTCTCTTGGCTTCTCTATGTATATGTACAATTGTTACTAAGTTGATTAATTTCTGAATAAAATTAAACTAAATCAAATAAAGGCTAAACCTGAAAACTGCAGTCGTTGTGTTTGTAATTACTGCCTTGAGCTGTCTTTTCGTAATGATTTATTCTTGCCTCTCCACTAAATGCTGAAAAGATGCTAAGTTTGAACGTTGAGCTCCAAAACTAAAACATCAGCAAGGGCCCAAAAGGCAGCAAGGCTTAAGCTTTTTGCCAAAGGTCATGAGTTTGGTACCCCTACTGTTTTTTATGCCACAGTGGGTGGAGCACTGGAGCTGCATTCTGAGGGTCACAGGTTCGATTCCCCATGGCGTTTTCCTGTCTGTGACAGCTTGGCAGACTGTGGACAACACAGGGCAGCTTAGCTCAAGTGTTAGTGCACTGGTTCGAATCCCTTCCCTTTAAATGAAGTTCTGATGGTTCATGAGAACACTGCTCAAGAAAACCGGTGGTGGGCGGTTCGATTCCCCCTCTCTCACCTTTCTCATCCTCATCCTCCTCCTCCTCATCCGCTTCCTCCTGTTTCTTGTCTCCTTCTTCCTCCCCCTTCTGCTCCCTGCGGGACTGCAGCTGCACCAGCTGGGCGTATAGCCCCTCCTTGTCTTGCATCAGGGCCTCGTGGGAGCCCTGCTCCACGATAACGCCCCCCTTGAAGGCGCAGATGACGTCGGCGTTCTGGATGGTGGAGAGGCGGTGGGCTATGACGATGGTGGTGCGGCCGGCTTGGACCTTGGGAGAAATCGTTTATTCTTTAGTCTTTCTTTGTCTGTTCCCAACCTCCTCCCCCGTTTCATCACAGAATCAATGACAACCATTTCAGAAAGCGAGG
Organism: Acanthaster planci; assembly: GCF_001949145.1. The sequence continues at coordinate 3,430,607 of NW_019091356.1, read as the reverse complement.
TTGTTAAAGTGAACAACCCCTGTTCTTGTCAAAAGTAACTATTTGTAGCATCCAATAAGATTCCCAGTGTTATAGTTTGCAGGACAAGGAACTCTTAATGGTTTCCGCGAGAGCCAATAACTTGATGGACCTGGCAGTGAGCCGTGACTGAATTGAATTGACTACGGCTGTCAACACCACACACTTGAACAGAGACCACTGGTCTAGTGGCTGCTGCCATTTCTCATAGACGTGCACATTATTGCAAGCATAGCCATGTGAGTCCCTACCTTAATTGTGCTCAGGGTGTTGGGGAGCTAGTGCAAAGTTTACCTTGTCCAGCGCTGCTTGAACTGTAGCCTCGCTCTCCGTGTCCAGGGCTGAGGTGGCCTCGTCCAGCAGGAGGATCTTAGGATTGCGGACCAGCGCCCTCGCGATGGCTACGCGCTGCTTCTGGCCCCCGGACAGCTGGGCTCCCCGATCGCCAACCAACGTCTGATATCCCTGAAAAAAAAAGGAAACAAGAAAAATGACAACGCAAAAAATGAATAAAGTAATCAATATTGTCACAAGGGTTCTATGTCAGACTAATGGTCAAATGGCACAATATTTCAAACACGATTCAAAATCCAGCCTTGGATTTGTACTCGTGTTCCTGAGCAAGGTGCTTTACTTCAATTTTTATTGTCAAAAATCTTACGTCAGGGAGTGCAGAGATGAAGTCGTGAGCATTAGCCTCAATCGCAGCCGCTTTGATGTCCTCGTCGGTGGCATCCGTCCGACCATAGCGGATGTTTTCGGCGATGGTCGTGGCAAAGAGTACCGGCTCCTGGCTGACCACACCAATGTGTTCCCGTAACCACCGGACGTTGAGGTCGCGGAGATCGTTGCCATCAAGTTCGACCTGAGTAGACAGTTGTCATGGAAGCATAAAATACCTAACGCCTAACTGTGAAGATGAGCTACATGCCACTGATTACTCAAACAACATGAATAGATGGACTTCGGATGCCAGTTTCCAAACTTTGCAATTTTCTACCCGTTCTCTACCAACTTGCATATCAAGCCTTGTGTTTTTTTGCAGTCTCGAATTTTACTGATTTTTTAACTTTGTGATTTAGCTGATTTCAGGTAATATTAAAGGTTTAGAACCAAACTGAGTTGGACAATTCTCATTTCTGAGGTTCTCTGTGGTTCAAGGAAGGGTACCGTGGAATTTTGGGGGGAGGGAGAGGGCGCATGATGGATTTTTAGACAAGACTTACACATCCAGACAACGGGTCATAGAATCGTTGGATGAGTTGCACAGTGGTGCTCTTGCCGCACCCGCTGCTGCCTACCAAGGCCACTGTTTGGCCCCGTTTGACCTCCAGGTTCAAGCCATTCAGCACCTGCCCCCGGCGGAAAAACAACACAAAATTAACCACTCGGACATCTTTTCACTTCCATGCTCAATGCTCCTTGACTCCATGGAAACCCACACTAAGTAATTAAAGGATTTGGACAGGTTTACAGCCGTTTACAGACTAGTCTCAAAAATGTGCCCTTAGTTCACTGGAGTTTTTGTGAATTCAAGAGAGTTTCACAAAATTAAAATACTGCGTTACAACAATTACAGAGCTTTAGTAAAACGACTTGAAATGCAGTCCTACCCGAGTGTCCGGTCTCGAGGGGTAGCAGAAGTGCACATTCTTAAATGTGATGTCCCCAGTCAGTGTGTCTGGTTTCAGACCCAGATCAGAGGCATTGTCAATATCCGGTACCTTCAAGAGGGAAAATATTCAAAAGGGGAAGTAATGCAGGGCAACATATGAGAGTAGGGCGATAGTGTGGCGACACAGCCTTAAGAAGGAGCATCAACAGGCATCCTAACATGGTAATATCTCCAACTGGGTGATATAGTCAAGGGGAATATACTCTGGAGGATTGTATATATAGCTGATATATAATGGAAAGTATAATGCATTGAGAGAATATACTTTTCCTTAAGAAACTTTGAACAATTTGAGATATGTTTTTAGAATTATTTGATTTTGGTGGTTTTTCTCCTACATCTGACAGTTTTGTCATGCGGGGGGCTTTAGCATGTTTGTATTGTGTTCATCATGTTGGATTTAAGGGTTGGGTAACATTCTGTTCTCTTCTCCAGTGGAAAATGGTTCAAGGTTTTTGGCATACCTGATCGATAATTTCCCAGATGGTGCTCGCCGCACCCCTGGCAGTGATGAAGTCGGTGATGTAGGGGGTCCCCTGACCCAGTGAGAAGGCCCCAAACAGAATCCCTAAGAAGCACTACAGACAAGAGAAACAAACGCCAAGCGTCAGTGGCAATATTCAATGACACGTGCAAACGAGTCTATTCCACACACGCTGCAATGATATCTCTCAGGCTGGCAGGTCTATTTCACACATACCACAATGATGTCCCCGGCAGGAAGTCCTTCGTTGATGAAAAGCGTTGATCCATACCTGTCCAGAAAACAGTTCAATATAACTGATTATTTACAGAAAGGAAATCGTCACAAGTAAAGACATTCTATTGGAACTCAGCAGAAAAAGGTTTCAAGAGTGGTTCCATGTGGATATCAAACACGGTTAGGGACACATTATATCATGTAGAGGTGACATACCAGAAAGCTAGAGCGTATGTCGCATAGAAATTGAAGAAGAAGACGCCAACCAAGCCCGCCTGCAATGTGTCCTTCTTAATAGACTGCTTCTTGGCTCCGTTGAGTTTTTCTGTGTATCTGCAAATGATTTTGTCCAGACACGATTTCGTTAAGTCAAACGGTCTCTGATTGATACCCCAGGAACTTAGCGGTCATTTTTCACTGAGTGCACAGAGTGGAGCAGAGGCTGACAAATTTTTTGTCTCTTGTTAATCCAGTGACTTTTATGCTCTTGTTTCTTTTTTTTTCTCTTTGTTTTTCCCACTTGGTTCCATGTCAATTCTATCATGGATTACCTTCTCCATTAATTTCAGGGCACTCAGGTATTTCTTTCAGTTCAGATTATGGGTGCTTACTCACTGCTATCATTTGGTTTTTCCAAAACCTTAAGCTTTGTTTACTTTTTCAAACTGTTTCCGATTACTGCTGAAAGAACCATTTTTTGAATTGTTTTAAATTCATAAGGTCACAGCCTCCCGATCTCAGGAAGATATTTCTTGTCCTTTCAGAGACTGAATTCTTTAAAATTTGCTTTTTCTTTACGGTTCTTCCAGTATTTCCAAAACTTTTTTGTTCTGATCGGAGACTGTGGGTTCTCTTAAAAAATAATAAACATTTTTAACAGATTTTTATTTCTTGACAAAGTTCTTCAACCCTTTCAGAAGCTTGCAACTTTTCAATTTGTCTCAGTTTTCCATTCTTGTCCAGGCTATTCTGTTACTTTTCAACGTGTAGTTCAACTTTTTTCTTTTTACCTTTCCAGACTCTTTTTTTCTCCTCCAAATGCAGCCACCGTCCTGATGGAGGAAAGTATCTCTTCAGCGATGGCCCCCGCCTTGGCGTACGTATTTAAAGCATTCTGGGCCATCTTTCGAATCAGCTGCAAAAAATTTATTTTAAAAAAATCGTAAACACTGAACTGTTAGAAATATTCCATGTCCAGACATAAACTGGAGAACAAAACGACTGGAGATTCCAATCTACAAACAACTATCTACTTAAGAAAAACAAAGAACTTAACTCTTTTGAAAAAAGAAAGTGCATACCCGTTTCTTGTGCTTACATGAAAAAGTATACTGACACGGCAAACCAAAGCAGGGCCAATGAAAGGGCTATTTTCTCCTGGCTTTAAACTGGTTTCTAATGTTAAATCTGGCAAGCCTAAAGTTTTTGATGTAACTACCCTCCTTTTTTTACTGCAAACTGCATGAGACAGGTTGGGAGTTTTTAGGGATGTTTTAGAGAATGCGTACCCCGAGAGACATTCTCAGGCAAAAACTATAACAGTGAAGATGTGAAAACTTATACTGAAATTGACGGATTCAGAGCAATAGAGGAAAACAAGAAAAAAGACCATCTACATACTCTGACACCCAGAGTGATGGAAGGCACCATGATGATTATGGCGACGGCCAGAATAACGAGGGTCAGCTTCCAGGATTTGGTGAACCCTAGGGCGATGCCTCCGATGCAGGTACCCAAGTACTGCAGGAGAAGGCCCAGGTTGTCTCCAAACCCCTTCCGGATTTTGTCTATGTCTCTGGGGAAACGAGACGAGCATCCAAAAAATATTTGCTCACATGACAGCTCACCTGACAAAAGGTTTTAGATCCAAAACGAGATGTGGACTTCTGATTTTTGATGTAAATACTAAGGTACCCAACATGTTTTAATAGTTTGACTGGCTCCAGTGAGTTGGAGAGCCAAAGACTGAGTTTTTAAAAGAGCACCTCCAACTCCCTGTTCTTCAGCAGTCGATTTCTTTAGAAGCTGTTGGTCTCAACATTTCTGTCAAAACTCCCTTCACATTCAGCGTTAATAAGAAAACCAGTTCAGTTTGTGCCATTTAAGACAAAATTGAATTTGCAGTTTCCAATATTGTGCAGTGTTGAATGTCTCCTGAGGAAAGCTTCGAGAAATGTGAAATCTCTCTCAAAATTGTCATTGTAAAAAAATTCAACGAAGGAGGAACAGCACATTTTTTGAAAACTGTTTAATTGTTGCAGTAAGACGTACTCTGCCAACCGGTTGGTGAGCTCGCCCGCTTTGTGGGTGTCAAACCAGGCGATCTCCTGACGGACGATGGCCCGGTAGAACCGGAGACGGATCTGGTGGATCTGACGCTCTGCCGCCATGTTCCACAGCATGTTGTTCAGGTAGGCTACGACCATGATGATGCCGCCTAAGATGGCATAGTAGCCAGAGAAGTCGATGATGATGTCGACGCTGATAGGCGGGCAGCTACCATGGCGGGGGGAGGGGAGCAAGAGGAGGGAAGAATGATTTAACATATTGGGGTTTTGTCTTTTGTCGACCCCTGTGCTACAAGCAGTGCTTGCAAAAGTTGCACGGGAGGAACAGTTGACTTTATGATGGGACTTTGCCGACCTGGCTCGTGCTGCTCCTCGGTACTCGGATATTCAACAGACAAAAGTGGGAAAATGCGTGTCAGGGAAATGACCACCCGGCAACTGCAGTATATGGTATCAACCTTTTTTGAGCAGTAACAGCAACCTGTCCACACTGATAGGTGTATGGAATCCAGTCTAGTGCCAAATATAACTGGGAGGTGTACAGAATCCAGTCTAGTGCCAAATATTGGGAGGTGTATATAATCTAGTCTAGTGCCAAATATTATAAGGGGCTATACAGAATCCAGTCTAGTGGCAAATATAACGGGGGGGTGTGTATATAATCCAGTCTAGTGGCAAATATAACCGGGAGGTGTGTATATAATCCAGTCTAGTGGCAAATATAACTGGGAGGTGTGTATATAATCCAGTCTAGTGACAAATATAACCAGGAGGTGTGTATATAATCCAGTCTAGTGGCAAATATAACTGGGAGGTGTGTACATAATCCAGTCTAGTGGCAAATATAACTGGGAGGTGTGTATATAATCCAGTCTAGTGCTACAGCTATATGTACATAGTGCCATTTGGAGTTTGGGGTTAGTGCAAAAACAGCTCCAATGATGTAACGGCGCAATCACCCCTTTCCTTTCATTAAACCCCCCCCTTTCCTGTCTGAGGGAGTGAAACTAGATCTATTTAAGCCAAACAGAGTAATTTCAAATGAGGAATACTGCATAAGAAAAGAAAACACGACATAACTCACTCCATTTGTTCAGTGTCGTTCAAGTTCATGTACTCTCGGCCAAAATCAATGAACGCGTCCGTCACCCGACCAAAGAAGAATAGCACCATGGGGAGCGATATGCCTTGGCTAAAAGCCAAGATGGTGGCGAGGATGATGAGAAAGACCTCAAAGGGACCAGCAAATCGGAACTACAAAAAAATGGAGGGGGGGCGGATTACTCAAGTAAAATAAAGAAAAACAGCAGAGAATATCAAGAAAAGCTGGGGAATTTGCAATGTTCCCGACGTTTTAAAGGGAGGTAACAGAGCTGTTCACAAAGACAGTTGTGACAACTTCAGATTAGAAGCCATTTTACTTTCAACGGTATGTGTACATTAATTATTAGCAGAGCAATAAGCAATGTAAATGCACCCCGGCCATTTTTCCAATTCAATTAGTTTTTACTACAATACAATGCACAAGACCCAATCATTTTGGCCACAAAATGGCATCGCACACTATGCCATACATGACTTCGTGTCACAACTCCGTCTATATGCTTCTGTTTAACTGCGGCGCCGTCTGCAGCCGGTTACATGAAATGCTACAGGGGGCTAGACCGAGCTTTGCCACTCACCAGCTGAAGCGTACTGACTTGTCTGGTCTTCACTTCAACCTCCTCCTCCTCCTTTCCCTCAGTCTCTCCGTCTCCGTCTTCCGCATCCTTCATCTTAATTTCTATCTCCTTAGCAACATCGGCATCATCGACCTCATTTTCATTCTGGTCACCGGCTGTGGGCACTCCGCCATATTCTGGCTGAGGAAGGCCTGGCCACCAAACGTAACAACAGATAAGGTCATTCCACAATCACGAAGGGGATGTAATGGATAATGTAATGGATATCACAGCTAGGTAAGTTACTGCCCAAAAAAGACAGAATATGGCCAAGAATATATATACATAGTTATCTGATGTCAAATGGAGATTTCTAAACAAAATTTATTATTATTATTATATTGGTTAATTTTTATCCATTTTTGCAGTTAAAAACTGTCTTACAGGATTTAATGATAATAATAAATTAATACCAAATCATAGAAATATTTGACAACAATCACCATTACAGTTTACACATAAAAAGATAACCGTCAAAACCTAACCAATGACCATTACAATACACACATAATAAAAACATTGCAAAAACACGTCCATTGCAATTTACACCTCGAAAAAATAAAATTATTGTAACCTTAACAAAGTACCTTAAAAAAATACCTTTATCCTGCATTTCTATAAAGCCCTTTTCATCTTCACCGTGGCCATTGATGGCACCATTTGGGGTGGGGTCTTCATCATCGATAGCCATCGTCAAATCTCAAGGCAGATGACGTCCAATGATTATGTAGTTCTAGGGAAGCTCTTTCAGATTTCTGTGGAAATACGTGTAAGTGATATCAATCACAGATCGTATAAACTATATGTGACGTGGTACATTGAAATCAGGAATAAGTCACAAATGTACTTTTTGAGATGGGTACATGGTCAGAAAAAGAATTACATAAGCCTTCAAATGGTACACATTACAAGTGTGTTGATGGTAACCTTTCATACATACACTTTCAAAATACACAGAAACCGCCACATCAATTATTTCAACATTTACCCACTTCCCCACTTTACTCGGCCATTACGTAAAACGGCCTCAGCAATTTATTTCTGATTGCGACGTACCGGGTCACATATGTCCTTGTCCTTGTGACGGGACAGACCCAGCACAAGCCTGCATGGCTTCCTGTCTGACCTCCCCGCAATGTTATCACTAAGTTCCACTATGTTTTTCTGCCCTACGTTTATTCAATTTATTTATAGTAACCAGAAAAATTAACCAAAACCTGAACCCGATACATGTTTGCCATTTGAAGCCTTGGGTGACTCCAACAAGTTGAGTATTGATGTATACATGTATTTACTATTATTTAAGAATTATGATTCTCATGAAACAAATTAAATGCATATAGGAAACTGACTAGATGCTTATAAATGATTCTAAAAATGAATAAAGAAATTGACTGGAGCAGAGCGACACCAATATAGGGCTGGATAGCTCAGTTGGTAGAGCAACCAGTACGGTGTTCCGGAGGTCGCAGGTTCTAATCCCGCTCCAGTAAATTTCCCCACCAGACTCAAAGAGCACCGCTCGCATGGCTGACGAGGAGAATACGACAAGTCAGCCATCATCAGACATGCCTACTCCACTGCATCGAATGGGACAAAGCAGAACTCATCGCCACCATCCAGAACTGGCTCCCCAAGAACAATTCGAGAAGCCATAGAGATTTTCTGGCACACCACCATACCCCAAGACATCGGTTTCAAGCTCAGCGACATCTGGCGTCCACTACTAGCACTACAGCCCACTCCAGTCCAGCACACTTTCCCGAGGAAGGCCAGAGCACACTGGCCAAAACGTCGAGTTAACACTCACCGGTTCTTTTAAGAACCACACCTCGCCCAAAAGAGATTGATTCCATGGTGTAACCGCAAACCTATTTCTCATGTCTCTTCCACCATGCAAAGCTTCAAATCTTACTTTTCTTATTTCTCCAGTCAATTTCTTTGTTCATCTTTATAATCACTTATGATTCTCTTCAGCAATGAACAAAAAGTCTCCCCCTCAAAATTATCAATAAATGAAATAAAAACAACAGTCAGATTCTACCTGTTATTGGCACAACCTGGCACTGACTTGCACGCTGCTATACACAGATGATTTCTTCTTTTTTTTAAAAATCAGTCAAGTGTGAAATAACATCAAGATTTCTTCACCAACTTGCCTCTGCTCTATTCTTGCAAGAGCCTCCACGGACAGTGCAATGATAACAGAACCGACACAGCAAAAAAAGAAAAAAAACCTCTACGTCCCAGTCGATCCCTTAACAATGGAAAACAACGGGAAGGTTCCATTGATTGGGGTCAATAATTAACCGATGCATGCACTCGTCCTTGTAAGTTGTATGCACACCACTTATACATGTACTGACAGGATGGGCAGTATAGCATGACCACAATCCTGCTCATGCAGATTTACAGGAGACAGGAGACATTTGCAGGGGACAATTTTTTCCGATGAGGTGAAATCACTGCGGTAAAAGATCTCTCCAAAATGACAAGTTCTTTTTTTTTTTAAATATAAATCATCCACAACAAGCCCAGCATTTATAACAAAAATGCTGTACCATTTTGATATTCAAGAAAAAAGGGACACAGCGGAAAGCATTTTCAACTTAAGCCACCGGGTGAAAACATTTTCCAATATTCATAAAATGCACATGTACACAACTCAAAAATAGGATACATAGAGACGGTTAAAAATCTCAAACCACATGAAGCTAATGTAATTAAAAAAAAAACTGGGCAAACAAATGTCAACTCAGCTATGGATTACTGGTGTCTTGGGCCAAGACTAAGTTAACGGCAGTAAAGTGCAAACAGATCAACCTCATGATTGTCTCCATATTGTTCATTCTTGCACCACTCTCTCCCCTCAAGGAATTTACCAACAGAGTAGCCCATGTACTGTGCAAACACAGTACCACAATGCAATAATCCAACCCGTGTTGTAAAGGATGGAGGACGTTGCTGCATGCAAAGTGTGCACACATGTGTACAGTATATGTCAAAGGCTTTGCAGTTTAATAACAGTGCCCAGATATGTACATGAACACTGTAGCTCAGGGTTACTGTAGCTTATGAGGCTGTATATTTTGGCAATTTAAGCCTAGACTGAAAGTTGTGTCAACTCAAGCTTTGCAGTGAGCCAGTCTATGCCAGTGATCGTCCTTGATTCCAGGCTCAAACTGTGCACCGCACCATCCATGAGAATATTAATCACGGGAGTGAACAAAGAGATGAGAAATAAAATCCCCGGATGAGAGAGGCTGAGGCACGTGTTGAAAGAGACCCCTTCCTTATCAATATCACGTATCGTTCCGTTCACAAGTCTGTGGAATCCTGGAGGGTTCAATATTACAAGGCTTCTGCAAACCTAAATCACTTGTATCAGTAATTTACAATCTTTCTCTGAATCAGCTGAAAGTGCAAGGGGATTACTGTTTTAGCAGCTGCAGCAGGGCATACTGTGACATAAGATACTGACGGGGTTGTAAATACAATTTATTTACTTCACTGCCGTCAAATGAGGGAATAAATATGTGCTTGGTCAGTCTTAGATGTGCGTTTAAGACTGGCTGAGGGGAATGGACGCGACTAATGCCCAAGCCACAGCCGAGGGCATTGTCAGTGTTCAGCCTCCTTAGCCGCTCTTAAACGTTAGTTTAAGGCTGCATCCGAATCTGTTGTCTTGAGCTAGGTCTAGGTCTTCGCTCCATTGGAAATGCGTGGAGACTCATAGACAATAGACCTAGCCGTAGCTCTGAAAGCCCGTTTCGGACACGGCCCAAGACTGGCCAATCACGTACTAGTATTTATTCCCACTCATAAATACCTTTTTAGTCACAGAGGCCAAAGAAGCCAATATGTGACGAATTTCCAATGATGTGGTTTTAAAATTTTACTTTCAATTTCCGGAACACCCCTGTCCATTTTATATTATGGTTGTCCAAAAGAATTTCCTTATATGGACTTTTCATGGGCATGGCAAGCAGCGTGCACACAGACTCTTTGACCAACCAGAATAGATTAAACTGTCTCTTATCAAGGCGCCTGTGCATGATTTACGCACTGAGTATTATTAAATGTTAATACACGGTCAAGTTTCACGTTTTTGAATAGGGAGACTGTCTGAGGAATTTATGAATATGCAATCAAAAACAGTGCAAACTAATATAAGTAACACCTGAAGGGAGTGGTGCCATAAGATCACAGCGATAAAACCTACATGTTTATCTAAGGGTTTAAACCCGACCAAAAATTTACTTATTGAGGGACAGCAGGGTTTCATCTAGGATTGTAGTGCCTGGCTGTCCCTTCCTGGCCAACCTTAAAAACTGTCTGACCCAGGAAAGTTTTTGAAACTGACACCCCTTGGTGCCCTATGGGATCATATTTCCACCCTCAAGCAGCATTTAGGAAGGAAATGTGGAGACTTACCAGTACATGTATGTTCACCAACTAAAAAAAAGGTTTTACACCATGGGGGGGTTGTAAATTTCGGCTGACCATAAACTGCAGTGTACAAATTTGTTTTAGCCTGTCTTCTGGACAAAAGATGAGACAGAATAGAAATAAAAGAGGACAAAAATACCTGTTTGACTCGTTACAAGTGCCTTCATTGGCAGCTTTCATGCAGATATTCACTATATCAACAAAAGACTGCTCAGTGTCAACAAAAGACCTCCAGCCAGAATTTACAGTCTCTACTCTAAAGCTCCATGCAATAAGGGATCAGGATTCAGACTAGCTGAGAGGAGGCAGTTTTGTATTGACAAGGTCAAACAGATATAGGGCTGCGTGGACAGGCAACAACAAAGATGGAACCTATACAAACACATGCACATGTGTACATGCATACTGGCGTACAGCACACATCTCTACTTGGGGACAAAAATTGAAGTTGTGCACATTCAGTCAAAACTCAAAAATACGTCACACATTTATGTACATAATTCCACTCAATGCCTGTGCATTCACTGACACACATGAACAGAACACTGGTACTGAGAGTCATTTGAGTAGGCCCTACCATTAAATATCATTTCAAGAACTAAATCAAGTACATAAATAAAGTCTCTCCAGTCAGTACTGTATGAAAAAATACAACAACTGTAAAAAAAGACTGTGCTGAGTGTCATAACTACCGGTAGATTGAGCAATAACAGCGGTCAGAAAATACCATCTGTCCGTCTCATTCACAGTAGTTCCGTCCCTGACGCCGGTACATTTTTGCTATGGATCTGTTGAGCTTTTTTTTTTCTTGCAGTCTGAACCAGCAGGGACACTATGAACATCTAACAAAAGAAACATGTGCACTGACCATGAGCTTCCGTTGTTGTTACACCGCGTTTCTTTTGTTAGATGTTCACAGTGATAACTGCATTGACCTCAAAAGCCGTGTCCATTCTAATGTCAAAATGAGCTTCCGTTGTTGTTACACCGCGTTTCTTTTGTTAGATGTTCACAGTGATAACTGGATTGACCTCAAAAGCCATGTCCATTTTAATGTCAATATTTTGTTTCAACCACAGTGTACATATTTTTGACTGCAAAAGGAACGCCTTGACCATTTCATGCAAACAACAGCCTGCATGTACATGCTAACTCAATCATAAGCATTATAAATGAACTACTTGAAGAAAGTGATACATGCAGGGAAAACACTTCTGAAAATGACCGGTCCCCTTCATTGCATTTACTGCCATTATGTCATTCAGTACAATCCTTGCCCCTCAAATGCCGTCAAATGCAAACTTGCCCAGAGGAATTGTAGGCTCGTCTAGAGTTGGTACACGGAGAGATTAGCCAGCAAGTTGGCCCAAGGACACTCGTTCTATGACCCAAATTTTATCTAAAGACAGCCAGGTCTATACCCGTGCACTGGAGCAGAACACTTTTGGAAGCAAGTTTAAAATGCAGTTTGTTTGCAGGATGACAAATGGTGAAAAACCTTGCCCCAGTGAACTTTTGCCTATATCTGTCATTTTCGCACGCAAAACAGATGTTGCTATTGAAAAATCCTGCCTTGCATAAGGACGTCATGAACTTGCATTGAGGAGGGGGTTGTACTGTGACCTTTTAGACAAAGCAGCGGGGTTCAGAAGGGTTGAATGAACCTCCCCTGCTTATACATGTTGGTGAAGTGGGGGGGGGGTGTCGATATTTCATCAATATTAATTCTTCATAAACGTATCATAGGCCACAGGAACTGCCTATTACCCAACACACTCCATTAAACTCGGTGAATTTCCTTGTCTCACATCCTACAAGCGAGACAAAGCCTCACCTTTTACATATATATATACAATGTACATGTACGTTTGTCCTAAATATAGCACTTCTGCATTCGGCCTTCAGCCTTGGGCTCCACGTTGCATGCATGAGGGGCATCCGACCTGCTATACATTGTATACATGTACAGGTATTTGGGTAAAAGGAAGAATGATATTACATATTCATTTTTATTCTCAGTCCTTCCAAGCGCATTTCAATTATCTGGCTTTCAGGACCTCATTTGTAATGTACACAACTTGCACAGACACCTGTATGGAACTATTCCAGAAATTTCTTTCATGAGGCTGCTGTGGACCAAATATGATGCAACTACTATACAATCTTGCAGTGTATTCTGGGAAGCCTTTTGACATGTGCCAATCGTACTTTACATCTGGATACATGAGCAGCCATTTTTATTTTCCACACAGAATGATCACATAACCATTCAAGGTACCCCCCCCATTTATCAATCAACCAAACAGTTTCGAAACGACAAAAAACATAGGTTGCATACGTTGAAACTTTCTAGAAAAGTCTCTTAAGTTAAGTGTATTGGGAAATAACTTGTTATGCAGTTTCCTGTGTTAGCTTTGCTGTATTTTTCTGGTCGTGATGCAGATCTGACTGGGAAAGAATTCCACACACGAACATCACTCATTTTTCCCTGAGGTGACCTACTAGGCATCTAAAAGCAAGAACATGTCCTCAAGAAGTCTTATCTAGCAGTGTAAATATTAAAGTATTCACTTAAAAAAAATTCTTTTTCAGGCCAGTCTGAAAGGGCTTCTGCAAAGGGTGTCAAATGGCGTCCATGATGGAATCCTGTCTGTTGCAGTCTCATCTGAACTAGAACTTGAAAACTATAGGGCAAGAGTTCCATACCACACTAATACTCTCTTCAAATGTTAGAACAGCCATCAAACTACAGTATAGTTGGAATGGGCCCAACTATAGTTGGGACTGATGCTATAGTCAGGGAGTAACAGTTACATTCACACAAACTGCATACATGATCTATTGTCTCTTCTCCACAGACAGGTCTCTTAAGGCTTGCAAGCTAGTGCCTGGGATACTTTTGACTTAAAATTTAAGGAATCGTTGGACATTGTTCAAGTGTTATCAGAAATAATTTAAGACCAATTAGGCCTATGATAAGCTGCAGGTGGAAAACGAGGAAGGCCCTATACCTAGATGTATCAGCCCTACGGACACGACGGACATGGTGGAAATTGGAAAGTCCGCAAGGTGGTCAGTTAATTAGCCTACATGTGCAACATCCTGACTCATATGGTGGAGAGCTCACTGCATTTTCAAAGTACATGTGTATTTGTATTTTCTAAGATTCGAAAACTTGAACATTTCTAGTCGTAGATTCGTGTCCTTCCATCACTTTTTAGCAATGACCAACCCGGCTTCATCGAGATTGTAACCAATGAAAAAATGTGGTGGCAGAACACAACAATCTTTTCCATTTTTTGTGGGAAATGTGGAATAATAAATTCGCCAACAATTTTTGGGGAAACAGAATAGAAGAAACAGCAACTTACAATTTAATATTTTGATCAACAGAGGATAACTGCTGCCTTCCTCAGCGCTAGCTACAAAGTCGATCTCGCTTTGATGTTCAGGCGGCCAGTGCACCGACCATTTGCATGAGCTGGAATTAAAATCACGCTATCCCTGGCCGGTCGCCGTATAAAGAGCTTAGTCATTCAGCGGGTACTTGCACGCTGTCGGCATGAGAATTAAGGCAGCTTCCCCGGACAGCATTGCTTTTCCAAATGCCTGTGGCCAGTCGTAAACTAACGGATGAGATCTGGTTACACAACAGCCCTCCGAAATGATGAAATATGTCCTTTATTTCAAGGTATTCCCCAAACGTGCGTACATTCTTACCGGTACTCGATCACTATGTGTCATAAGATTAATTGTATAGCGCAACCACTCTGCGCGTTACATGCGTAACTTTCGCTTACATGCATAATATACCGCGCGACCTCGACGGCAGTGTAGCGCGTGATGGACAGCTAGGCACTGTCGTCTGCTGCACCTTGTAAGGTGCAACTTTTCATTAACATGTACTGTACATGTACCTGTATACATGCAGGTTTTTGTTAGATTTAATTTCTCTGTGGAGAAACTGTTTTTAAATTAATGTTAATAAAGGATATTAGTAAATCAGCTTTGAATAAGAGTAGGCCAGGATTGGAATGATTTACTTTTAATATTTTTAATTAAAATACATGTACCGTAACGCTGCATTGACGGTAGTTGAACAAGGTTACAAGGTTTCATTCTTGAAACATGAGCGGATCAAAACTTTTCATGTCTTTTTGAAAGCATAAAAAATTTGGAACCAAAATTCTTCCTCATGAAAGAGTGCCTGCCCTTCCCTCAAATTTGATGAACTGCACAGGTTGAATTTTGTGCTTAGTACATAATATACCCCTCAAGCCCCCCCCCGTTCTTTTCTCAATGTCTATTTACTCCACAAGAGGGCGTCGTTTTTGTCCCAACAACAGGGTCCCAGTTCCAACTTTTAGAAGAGACGTGATAGGATTGTCCATATATTAACGTGGGCGGAATATTGTTTTCATTCCAAATTTCTCATTATTTTCAACTTATACAGACGTTCAGATTTGGCTGACTCTGTGCACTTACTATTGTGATGATAAAAATATGTATGAGGCGAATGGTTAGTTTCTATTCAAATATAAAAAAGCTATTTTTACAAGGGGAAAGCCGATCAATTGATTGGACCACCCCTACTAACAGTTGGATCAGTCCCAGTTGCTATATCAACCGAAATGTGTACACCTCAAGCGGGTGCACGGGTATCGGCATATCTTCTGCAACAGGTGAATGTGGGCCGGTATGGAGGTTACGAAGTATTAATGCAGCGATCAATAAAAACAAATAAATATTGTCGAAATATTCTGGGTTAGATTCGGAGGAGTTGAATCTGCTCATGAAGTACACTCTGTCTGGACGTGTGGAGGACAAAAACGATGAAAGATTTCTTTTGATCGTAATTTCTGGACGAAGCTAGGCCTGTTAAAAGAAGTAAGTTGGGTACAGGTGTTTGTTGTGATTCCATTTTAGTCTCAGTTCTGAGTTAAGGGTTATTCACAAGCTCGAAAGGTCAACTTTTTCTCTATGTGTCTGTTTTCTTGTAATTGCAGAGTTTTTGTTGCATCACAGTTGTTTGAGTTTCTTATGCATATTATTGAACTTCTACGGGCTCTGAAACTTTCTATTCTTAAAAAAAAAACACACACACACACATAAAAAAACAAGCAATAAAGTGATAATGCATGTACAAGTACAAAACAGTATGAAAAAAGTAGGAAAAAGGATTTAGAAATAAATCACAATCCACTATGGCCTCACTTTCAAAGAATTATTGGACTCAGGCCAAGTTGGCAAACCAGGGTGTCACATTAACATAATTTTTCTGCATTTATGAAGATTTGGGATTACCTATGATGCCAGAAACACCTGCCTGGGTCTTTTTTTTCACAGTTCTACACAAACAGTAGCCATGCAGCTGTGTTACTTAATCCCGGGGGCCCATGTAATCGATATCAGACTGGGTAAAGGTGCATAAATAGCTTTAGGAGTAATTTGTCACAGCGTCGCACATACCAGACGCCATCCAATCCCTTGCTGCGGGAAAGGAGCTGGGATCGTTCACAGACTCTGCTTGTGATTATTTTTTCTTTATTGCTTTTGGACAATTTTTTTTACCTGTGGTGAGGGAATAATTTCAGTGCCCATCAGAGTATGAATATACCAACCAACGTTGAGTATTGACGCTGTTCTTGTTCTGACTGACCCAAAATAGTTGTTTGCTGTTGATTGAAGCAGTTACACCTAATGTATTTGTATCCACAATGTTGGTGGCTTATCAAGTGCAGTGTTTCATGCAGCTGTTTTCGTAATTTTTTTTTTATTGCTAGACTTTGAAGTCAATGGCAACCATGGTGGCCTCGCATGATGCCAGAGGTCATCACGCCTCTCATCCCACCCGCCAGCCCTCGGCCGCCCAGAGCCTGAACATCCGCGAGTTCTCCTTTGCCACCCAGAGCCGCTTCAACGCAGGCCGGGACCTGGTGCTGACGCGGAGCGACAGCTACGTCATTCACAAAGCCGCCCAAGGAGTACAGCATCTGGGACCGGCCTCCTCCAGACTTCCGCCCCCAGCAGTATCTTCCCAAGCCACCCAAGCGGAACTCCCGAGAAGCATGCAGCCCTGGAAATATGGGACTTTTCCAGGTAGTTTTCAGTTCCGCACCATCACTTCAGTCAAACCATTTTTATCTCAACAGACAGGATGACACGATTATGACAGAGATTTCAAGTTGTCTGTTTATATGGAAGCCTTGTTACTCAATATAATCTTTTTTCCTTTTCATTGACAGCACTTCCCAGCAACTGTTAAATTCAGAGAAAAACTCTTTACAAATATTATCCAATTGTTTTTGTTACTTTTTGGACCCCACTGATTTTGTATCAAACTCTCATGGCTGGAAAGATATAATTATTTTAAGGTTTTTTAATTGTTCGGTACAATTGGCACATTTGTTTAAGGTTATTCAACTTGCAATCACAGTTTTGGATGGGTTTACCAATTGCTGTCTAACACACTGGTTTTTCTGTTCCCCCGTTTCTCACACAGGCCAGAAGAAAGCAGTGGGGAAAGCCAAAGGAAAGAAGGCAGTAGAGTTGCCCAAGATCCTTCAACCTGTCCAGCCGCGCAGCAGCCAGCTGGTGACCCGATTCAGGATTGATGACCCCCATGAGACCAGAGTCAAATTTGTGAAAGAGGGCATGTACCCCAAGGAGAAATATCAGATGCCGAAACTGCACGACTTCAGGGGGGTAAGATGGTGGAGTCTGGGTGGCAAGAGCTGTTTTTAAAAACAGTACTTCTCGCCCTCTTCGTTTATTGGGAGGGGATGTTTTCTTTCTTTGGCCGATTTTAGTGGACAAATCAGGCTATAACTCACTCTAAATACCGTCTATGGCTGTCAGAAATATCTGCTGTATTTGAGGGGAAAGTTCGTGGACCCTGGACCTCTTAACAATTTTTTTTATCCGAGAGATTCAAATTATTTGTATAACAAAATTCAGAAATTGCAAGACAAAGTGACCCATGTTACTTGTACATTCAACAATCTCCAAAATTTTGCAAATAAATATGCTTGTCCCATTTTATCCGGCAAAGAGACATCAAATTAATATAGTGACAAAATCTCTGACATAAGTCTTCTGACTTTCCCTCGATAATTCCAGGATTCTCCCTAATTGTTTCTGCATTTTTTTCTAGTATCCACCATTGGGTCCTCTTGGCTTGCCTGAGTTTGTCACAGCCTCAGAGCATGATCCATACAACATCCACTTCAAGTCAAGAAACAGAGACATGAGTAAGTCACATGAGGAGATTTACAAATGACCAAAAGATGAGAGAAAGTTTTTTTTTTTCTACAGCAAGGGGGACGTTATTTGTTTCTGAGAAAATTCCCAAATGCAATGAGTGTGACGTGCTTTTAATGTCACATCAGTAAAGAAACGTTCTTCAAAAGATCACTGTTGTAACCCACGTAAACGTCTCTTTGTCTCAGTTTTTGGGCTTCCTGAGCCAAGATCGGAGAGGTCACAAGGTCGCCAGATGGGTCAAGCGATGACCCCTCAACCCCGCTACCAACCCGAGCTCATCATGCCTCCTCTGAAATGGCCGACAACATCTGGTGAATTCTCGGTGAGTCCCAAAGAAAATTCTCACGAAGAGAGAAAAAAGCTGTCTTTGTTTTTTGTACATGCTCACTTCTACTTTGGTTCGGTTGCTATGGAGATGAAAACAAATATTTTTTCTTACTGACAGCGTTTCCGGAGGAAGAACAGGTCCCCTCACACTGTCCTCCTCGACCAGATTGAAGGCACTTTGGATGCAAGGTGGAAGCAGGAGGAGGAGGAACGGGAACGCATCCAGACGGAGATGGAGAGAGATAAGAGGGAGAAGCAATTCAGGGAGGAGGTTGCTAGGCAACTGGCTGCCAGGCTGCAGGTGGACTCAGCCTCCACAGTGCACTCCCCCTGGGAGGGAGGCGACGCTGGTGGACAGACCGGAGGCTGGATGGACACAGAGATGAGTGGACAGAGGCACAGCCAACTGGCCAGCAGTGGGGGAAGTCATCGAGGCAGCGCAGCTAGGATGGGTAGTCTTGGCGACGGAGGAAGCGACGCCGACAGATACCGAGATGTGGGTGCTCACAGTCAGAGTATCCCAAGCTCAGCCAATGAACACAGCATGGATGTCTCTTGATAGAGATGCACAGAACTGCTGGATTCACTTGCAAAATCTCCTGGCTTGAAATGTGTGTGAGCAAAACAGGGTTTAAAACAGTAGAGGCTTCAGTGAAACTTGAGCAAACCAACAGGTCTTCAGTTCTGCTTCAAGGAGCATGCCCAAGACTATTTTTAGAACTTCACAATGATCAGCTCCACAGCTTATAATATAGCTCTGAATGAGTTATGCATGAGTCAGCTGTATTTGTGAAGGTTCTGGCTTGTAATTTCTGTTGCCTTGCTTAACAAAATTGGGAGTGACATTGATTGTGTGGCTTAATAATTGAATTAAAATACATGTGCTGAGTTGGGTTTGTCCTTTCCCATTTCAGGGCTAGATTTATCAATCAAACACAGGTGTACTAAAAGTGCAATGCAGAGGCTTATTTACTTTTACACAAAACCAAATTCTCCGAGCTAACTTAAACCACGTAAAACATTAGTGCAGGGATTTTCATGCAAGACAAACCTCATCTTTTTCAATTTATTTTCTAATGGAAATAAACAGAATACATTGTAAGAATCAACGAATAGATTAATATAAAAAAAGACATCCAGAGTTAAACATGGGAAACTGCAGGATAAAAATTTCAGAATTCCACCCCAAGGCATCAGAATGATATTTTTCACACTTTATGCTAAATTATTCCAATCAAAACATTGATTTCTACTTATTTTAAGGGCAAAGTATTGTTTGCTGTAGGAATAAACATATTACTCATTTTAAATGAATAATTACAAGCCAAACGTGCGATTAGATCTACATTTAATCTTTATCATATAATTTAACCTTTTATACAAAATAGTGCATTCCCACCAACTATTGAGATTTTGTATATATTTGCACTTTATTGTTGACAAAATATTGGCTGAATAAACAACTTTTGTTTACTTGGTTGTTATGCGTTTGCTTGTTTTTTGGGGGTGAAACACAATTTAAAAGAAGAGTTACCAAATAAGATGGTCACTGTCAACGACAACTATTTTCAACACCAGTGGCACAGGAAGAGCAAACACAAAGGGACGAATGTGACTGGTCTCGTCACCACCTTGATCCTGATTGGCTAAATAAGGATAACAGCTCTTCCACTTCCATGCAGAGGTGGCAGCAAGTCATATTTTGCAAGTCCAAGTCAAGTCACAAGTCATTCGGTCCAGTCACAAGTCTCTTTATCCAAGTACAAGTCAAGCTGCACATTATTTTGTCCAGCAGTAATAAGCAAAAAGAACCAGGCGTCAATTTACAAGGTTATGAGTTATAAAACTATATGGGGCCGGTCGAGTAGCATCTGATGGGTTGGTAACAAGTCATTTTGTCCAAGTCAAGTCACAAGTCGAGTCAGCAACTCTGCTTCCATGGTGTTCATTCAATCAGCTCCCTTTACGAGAATCCCTTTTTTATTTTGAAAAGTTCCTTTTATTTCACTCTTTTAAACTGTCACACCACAAAAGAGTTTGCACTTGATCAGAGAAAATAACTACAGAACATCACCCAATCAACCCAATAAAGAAATTTAGAACCATTATGGAAGAACATCCTAAAGCCAATAACAAGGTATAGAACACATTTACCCCGAAATCTTCATCTCGTCTTTGTATAGCCAATACAAAAGACACAGAAACGAAAAATTAAGAGCACTACATGTCTTAGAATTATTTTTTTCCCCAAATGTTAAGAAAAAAAAGATACCTTCAGTAAAATTGTTAGAAACTGTTGTAAAACTTGATACTTCGATTTCAAAATTTTAAGGACATGAAGCATTCAAAGTGACCCTACACATCTCTGAGCCTTTGAGACCCATTAGGAGAGTTTTGTCGGATTGAGGAATTTAGAGCCCAGCTGGAAGAGTAGAATGTGTCCTTGGTTTCCTGCATGGTGGAGGAGTGATCCGGAGGATTCACCCATTTGTTTCTCAGGAAAAACGCCTCGGGAAGTCTGGGCACAATACATCAATGGCACGCTCCCTCCACATCTTTCAACTTGGCACGGTAGTTTTTCACTTCAATTCCTTCCCAACTCTTGTTTTTCAGGGGTTCAAAGAACCTAGAAAAACCGGCAGAACCATATTTACCAATTGAATGTATTTTTTATGACAGCTACAGAAAGTTAAGGAGATTAGCATTTGGAAGATGATCGAATTGTTAATCTAACACCAACAGTTCTGTAAACCGCAGAGAAATACTTCACGAAAATGAATAATTATATTCCACCAGAGTCCAGCATCTATTAAACACAAAGTTACCATTTTTCTGTGGACATGTATTTGGGCTTGTCAAGCTTAATCTAACTTAACCCCTTCGCTCCGGGAGACGGCAAGAGCCACGGTTTTGTGTGAGGATTTGTGCATACCACACATACAGTCTATTCACCATGCAGCTGCTGGTTCAATGGGACCTGCTGATGGACAAAGCCATCTATTCAGGCACAACATAGCCCAGCAGTCACGGTCAAAGGAATTAATGGCGCGAAGGGGTTAAATTTCTGGCTCTTCAAGGCTGCAAGGAACGAGTTACCTTTTAAGGATATGATCTAACGTTTCCTTCTCCAGTTCCGTCAGCGTCCCCAGTGCAATTTCCAGGTTGCTCCGCACGATCTCTTCCGTATCCATGCCGACCAAGGTGAGGTCGGTGGCATTCTGGGACAGGGTGTAATGCATGGCCAGCTTAGAGATGTCGACACCCAGTGACTGGCAGTAGAGGGCGGCCTCGCGGCAGGCCTCCTTGATAGCCGCGGGAGCCGGGTGCCAGTCGGGGGGACCGCGGTGGGTGAGTAGCCCCATGCTGATGGGTGATGCGTTGATGATACCTAGACCTTTCTCCTGCCCCCCCCAAAGAAAACAAAGGATGACACCTACATCTCATGGATATTTATTAGCCAAAATGCCCTTTTCATCATGGATCTAAAAAGGGAACCCAGGCCACTGAACTTTCCTTGACGACCCATCACGCTGTACACACCAACCAAACCAGGCAACACACCAAGTGGGTGCATGGAAGTGCAAATGCTTTTTTGCTGAACATTCACATTCATTTCTTGTCTTTTTTACGGGGGGGAGACGTTACCTTCAAATACGGGATGAGATCCAGTAGAGACGTATCATGCAAAGTAAGATGGCAGTAACTAAGAGCTACATCAATCGGCACAGTGCTACGTTCCAGGATATTTCTAAAGTGAGAACGTAAAAAAAGGAAAGAAAAAGTAGGCAACAGTGCTGTGAAGAACGGCTCTTTTTAAGAAGAATAATTATCTCAACTGCTCGTTGCTCTTCAAATGGTACCAGCTCACAACTGCTCGCCAACTGGAATGACGAGAAATGTTCACGATCTTTTTTGTAAGCTATCGTGCAACATTTCACAGAGCTGATGAGCTGGAAACCATCACAAGAGATAACACTCTATTTGCCATTTCAGCAGGGAACCAGTCTGTGGACAGTGCCTGACCTGTACATGTCCAACGGGAAGCCGGTGATTCCGATGAACCTGGCCTTTCCTGCTTTCTTGACGCATTCCAGAGCGGGTAAGCACTCCTTAAGGACAACATCCAGGTTTGGAGCAAACTCGATATCATGTACCTACCCAAAACAAACCAAAAAATTCAGTCACGGGTTTCAATTTTTGTGTATTACTGGGAAATAGTCACGACCACTGGGCATTCTGCCTAGTAAACCTGATTTTTGCTTCATGAGACTTTGCTATGCTCAGCAAAATTATACTACACATCTAAACCAGCTTTCTACAAAAGCGTTACCTCTGCTTTTTTTTTTTTCTTGTGCATTTTAAATTACAGCTTTTCCCCCCCAGGAATTCTGCGGTGAGTTTTTACCTGTATGATGTCTGCATAGTCCAGGCCCAGCAATCGGAGGCTTTCGTCCACGCTGCTCAGCGTCTTCTCGGCCGAGAAGTCAAACATCTCCTCCACGTTGGGCTTGTACCGTCCGACCTTGGTGGCGATGTAGTACGCCTCCCTGGGTATGTCTTTCAGAATCTAGGGAGGGAATCAAAAAGATGAAGTGAAGACGACAATGCGAAAGAAGCAGTTCTACACCAACGAGACAGGAGGTCACATGATCTGCTCAAAATCAATCATCGGGTCAAGGAGAGGGCATGTTCACAGGCCATTTATCCATTTATAAACCTTGTACTCAGATTGCTTTTCCGGTACACTTTTTCTCTTGTTTTACTAGCACTGCGATCTCATCCCCTTTCTGTACCTTGCCCAACATGGTCTCTGATTTGCGATTGCCGTAATACGGCGACGTGTCAATGTAGTTGATGCCGCTCTGCAGCGCCTTACGGACGACCTTGGAACCCATCTCTAGCGACATGGGATGGAACACACTACCAAAGGGAGATCCACCTGTCATAGAGGAAAAAAAGAGATGCCGGTTTAAAGACTCTGTGGGCGTTTACGAACTTCAGCTTAGTCTTTGGCTTCACTGGTTCCAGCCTGCAGTCTCCTCAAATGGCTGAAGCCTGTGAAGACCAAGCCTGAACCACTCGTTTTGTAAATGCCCTATGCACTGATCATAGATGGCGGTGCACTGACAAGGGAAAATCTCAGAACTCGGAGCATTCCTCAGTGTATGCTGAATAACCACACGTCAAGGTGAAGGTAGGGTCCCTTGCTTTTACACCCGAAGAGCCCACTGAGAAAAACAAACTGTTCCTTTGAATCTGATGAAAAACCAGCAACACTTGGCCAAAAAATTGGACGGCGCAAGTGACCCTTTGCCGACTTACCTAGCCCTATCAGTGAAACCTCCAGGCCTGTTTTCCCAAGTGTGTTGTACCGCATGCATTCCACTGCCCCCTTGTCATGGAAACCAGGGAGAAAAGTCGCTGGTAACCTGCACAATCAAACGCCAACAACGACTCAACCAGGAATTTTTGATGGGGTAATTTCCAGTGTGGTGGAATGTTATTATAAGGAACACTCTTATTTCCAAGTTAAGGTAATGAAGAACCGAAAAACAATTTAAACCACTGACCAAACCAAATTTAAAAACAAAGTTGTTCTCTGAAATTAAAATCAGTTCCGCATGGAAACAACTCAAAAAATTCAAAGGAAACTGAAACACCGATAGTAAAATGTATTCAACAAAATTAAAGATAATAATTGATTTTACAGCATTACCTTTTAGATTTGGACTTTTGCATCATATGCCCTTCTCCCTTTGGATGTTGCTTCGACATTTTGATTTCTGAAGTGAAGAAAAACGAACATACACAAACTTGAATGTCATACATCACACTCACAGATGACATTAGACTCACCGATCAATGTTCCTTGAAAGAAACGAAAGCCAGCTGGATGCTGAAATGGGTTATCTAGCATGGGAATGTCAAAGTGGGGAGGGGGGGAAGCATTGCTTACATCTGTCACCGACTCAAAGAGACGACATTGCGACAGCTGATACTGTGTTCCAAAGTTGGACCTGGTAAATATTGTAAAAAGACTGTGTGCGACTTCAAATGTTTTAGGGCCTTCTTGGTTCGTTTGGGGGTTTTTTGCTTGTGTCACAAAGAAGAAAACAATTTTTGCTGCAAGATTGAACAATTTGGCAATCACAATGAAAACTGATTGTGCCTGGGCTACGTCAAAAATAGAGATCCCACAATTTTTTCGCACAAGAATGAATTCCACAATTGCAGTGAAAACTCTGATGGCCTCTTACCGTCTCTGCTCTGGAGACTGCCCTGGCGAAGAAAGTACTGGTGACACGATATATAGGAAGACAGAGCGCCGACGTCAAACCTTGCAGTTATATCATACGTGTAAACGGGCAACCTGCAAGGAAAGTACATACGATGTTGGCCACTGCAAATGAAACAAATTCTCAGTTACAAACCTGAGATGATCCGAACTATCTATCCATTGTCCACTCATCTGTTTCAGCTACAAAGTTTACCATTGTGCGGCTGTCCAGACAAACGGAGACAACTGTTACTTCAATCCTGAGCTGTAGGTGCTTTCAACCAACACTGCTTCTAAACCACCATCCCAACGGGTAAATGGCTGTTTTTGCAGTAATTCAACCTCTGCATGACTGGTACGCACATTTGCAACAGCAGGAAGGTTGAGAGAAAGGTCGGGCTAGCACTGTGCTTTCAAGCATAACGTTTAGCACAACATGCTTTATTCGGAGGGCAAACTGCCACGGTCGAGCGCACCTGGAAATTCAGAAGTAACAGAGCATGATATAATTGATTTCCCCCCTGAAAACTGCAGTATACTGTTGAACCAGGCAGTCACGAGTGTAACATAACACGTGTCATTCTTAACTCTGTCAATTTCTAACCCCCCCCATGGAAATTTAAGCCATTTACAAAGTTAAGCCATGTTTGGCAAGGAAATTTTTAAAATTAATAAGCTGAGGTGACATATGCCATGGGTTCTAATCTTGCTCTTTTTCTGGAGGGGTTGATTTAAACCTTTTTCTTTTTTTTCTTGTTTCATTGGTCTGTTTTCGTCTGTGGTTAATATGAGAATTTTGTTTCACTATGACATCCTCGGGGATCTGTCACAAAAAATTCACCCCTCTTGTGAAGAATGTACCAGCCAGAATTAACCCAAAGTGATTTTTTTTTTATCTCCGGTGGTTTACTCAACAAGAGTGAATTAATTTACCTTGGATAAAGATACTGTATAAAGTTGCCGGTAGCGTCCCTCCCTTCGACTGGTCCCTCCTTGAGGGAAAAGAGTAGATTATTCAATATACGTTTACATTTGTGAATAAACGATAGTCAAAAGACAAAAAAAATAATTTTTTATAAAAAGGTCAATAAGCTCAAACCAACCGTTGACAAAATGGGTAGTATGTTTGCTCGCATAGATTGGCCCCTGTAGACAAATCTGACCACCAAAAGTAGAAATCGTTATTACGGGTCCATCCTGTTTGCACGCAGGCTGTGCACGCGCGTGAAATTCCTCCTTGACCAGAAGGCAGCAGTCGATTGCCGAAGTGTGCGCAATCAGCTTGAGACAGCTACGTAAGTGTATATGGCCTCTCGGAATGGCGTCTCTTCGGATTTATCTATAAAATCTTTACTGCGCGTTAAGTTTGCTTGAAGATAAATTCGTTATTGCGCTCGTGCTCGTAGAACCTAGTGTCTGAGTCCTGTAGACTGCGAGGCCTTATACGGGCCACAGATGCCGAAGGCCATTGTGGTCTATGGGACTGAGACGCAATACATTATTCTGCCTTCCACTTGCACCTGTGTGATAGCTAATAGTATTGCATTTTATATATATAAATCAAAAGGGATCAACAGTTTAGTATTTGACTGGCATATGAAATTTTTGTCAGTTCTGCAAATTCACCCTTGATATGTCAACAAATTTACCTTCCTTTCTTCCAAGTATTGCTCGATGAGCGGCAGACTGGCTTTGGACAGGACGTAGAAGCAAGGGCACTGTCGGGAAATTGTGAGAAATGATTGCACTGAGACAGTTTTATGCAAATAGATGTAAATGTACGTGCATATGGAGACAATGAGATAGCAGTGGGTATACCGGAGAGGTATTAGCCTTGTGCATCCCCGGCAGAGGGCGCTGTGGGTCTCATCTCCTCCTTGAAATCAGAACTGGGGCCGCTTTCTGAATGTTATGGCCCAAACTGGACATGACATGTCTAGCGGCTCTGGCTACTTCCCATAAAAGCATGTGCTATATTCCCAGCCACAGCCAGATGATTTAGACACATAATGGCTTACCGATTTTCTGGAAGTAGTTTGGCTGGGTCCTGGTTTCTCCAAGAAGGCGGTCACTCTTTTGTCGTCTGTCTCCAAGATGCCCACTTTCACCGTGTCTGAACAGAAAAAGTATAATACATACAGTCAACACATGGGTTTGAATACAGAGACGCCTACATTTTCTCAGTTGGAACATTTTTCTCTGAGCTTGGCTTTGTAAGCCTTGGATGCCTCAAAACTCAGGGATCTAAGCCAGAGACGGACAGAAACCAACATTTGAGACATGGCCTCTTTGCTGTTTGGCTCTTCTCTCCAGACTGGTATCCATACTGCATGCCTACCTTCATCTGTGCAGGGACAGGCCAGCACCAGACTAGCATCTGGGGTCTGCTGCTGACGCCGTCTAAATTCCTGCCAGACAGACGCCAAGTCAAAGTCGTCCTTGAAGAGCGTGTCCCTGCAAATGAAGATGGAATTGGCCGCTGATTAAGTCCCACAGAATGTTGCTACGTGCACAGTGCAAAAGAACAGGTAACGACTGATCTCACTAGCAAAATGTCCGAGATGAAATGACAAATCATGGGCCGGTGCCCTACCTCCCTTTGTCATCTATGCACAGACATTCAATGCATGACTGGTAGTGGTGACCTTGGATCAAAGGTCGAACATATTTCCATCTAATAACAATTCACAGAAACTAGCCATTACTACAACCATTTGACAGCCGTGGGTACCAGCATATATTCAGGCCGTGTTGAAATTGCTCGGCTGCAGCTAGGCAATAATACATGATTGTGGGAAATGTGCCATGTGGAATACAGCTTAGACAGTGGTTTCATATTAAAGCACACGGATCATTTCCACGCATCTGACAGAATTCGCTCAGCCTAACTTTAACAAACAAAAACCTTCACGATCATTGCGCCAGCTGCTAGACAAACGCGCTAGCACAGGTTGTTCACTCGCCGATTTGAAAAATATAGTGGCTAGATAAAGCTTCACCAAATCCGAAATGTTACAAAAAGCCTCCTTTACAGAATAAGAAAATCATACCCTCCAATGACCGTCACGTCGTCTTCAAAACCGATTCTGTCAACCGGCAAATAGATGCAGGCGACAGCTCCCAGCCTGGTCTGGAGATTAAAGATCACAACGCGGAAGTGCAGAGTGCAATGAATTTGTCTTTAAAACATCATGGACTACGGACGTTATCTAGCAAGTCTGTTTGTATAGAGTTCATGTTATTGATCAGTTTTCATTACATTACCTCGTTTGTGCCGGTGCCATCGTTGAACAAGACAGCCTCTTCCCAATCTTTGGCCCAATCCTCAAACATTTTGAAGTAAAAGTCGTTACACTGAAAATGGCATCGCAATAAACAAAAACAAATCATTTATCTCTGCGCAACATCTTTATCACAGCATCAAAGGAAAGCTGTCCAATAACCTGACTCCAACTGCTAATTTTCATCTCTTGTGAAATGGAATTTTTCTCCAGTTTTGAAAAAAATAAAGAGCAAGAAAGACAATGAATTTCTCTTTTTATATTTACGACAGGAAAAACCTACATAAATTACAGGGAATTCACCACAACATATATCTCATCTATTTGACTTCTGCATTTCCAAAGCGTCTCCATCCAATGAGATATTAGCGGCCGATGGCCAATAGGAAGCAGTGCTTTGGGCATGCCCTGAAGGTGTCTGTACACCCCCTGTGGATCATGGTTCCGCAAATCCCTCTGAAGACGAGTTCCATAACCGCCAGCTAAGATTATTATCCTCATCGTGGTCCAGGCTGAAAACGGAACAGGAATAATGTACTTTATAAAATGAAATCTTAATTCAAGCCGTAATTTTCAAACTGAGGGTCAAAATTAATTGCAATTAAGACGTAAGTTACGTTATGAACATGTCAATTACTTCCCTCACCACTCTCCTCCCAAATCCCAGACTGTCAATGTCTGTCCCTTGATCACACTGGGGATACAGCTACTGGCAGATACCGTAGGCCTAGCTAGGGCCTATTCTGTTATGTGTATTAATTTCATGACTTTTCCCACAAACATGACAAAATAGGCCTTGGCCCCACAAGTGATTGCCAGGCTAGGCATGCTTGGATAATGCTGTGGAAAACCAAGCAATATCGTAAGCACAATAGCCATGCTAGCGGGGCTAACAAAAGTAATGCATTGTGTAACCAGCCTAGCGAGCGGTCCCATCCTAAAGCCACGCGCCGCGTTGCGGCAGCCAACCCGGCCAGGCTGTCTAGCGTTGCGGCCGGGCAACTCTACTCTTCCGCCATTCGCTAGCGCTGCGAACTGCAAGTACTTGCTGGCATTTGCTTCGGTGGTCAGTAAAAGTAAATTGCGTCCAACTGGAACACGTCACATAAACTAAATGTATCAGTAAATAATATGTCTTCAGAGAATAACTTTAAATTTGCACTTCACATGCCAGAAGGCCGTTTTTTATAGCTCCGTGTTCCAACTCCAGCATAAGGAGCCGTAAGTTCTGAGTACTAAATGTACTAGTACATGTAGTAGATGCTCTGTACTTCCTGCATGCTCCTTGGCCTAGTCAGTTCCCCTAATTCAGTCTGGTTTGAAGTGGCTCGTCAAGTTTTGGGGCCTAGTCTACCTACGCTTTTCTTCAGCCTTCAGGGAAGCAGCAGTTGTTGTCTGATAGCAATGCGGCGAGTTGATCATACGAGTTTGTTTTTACGAATTTCTTAATCAGTTGGATACCCCGTGTAGAAAATGTACCCCCTTTTCTAGTGCTCGCTTTCGCGTTTTGCAACTAGATTCGCAGAGCATGCAATATCCCCTAGTTTCACGCCGTTCATCGATACTGTAATTTACATGTACATGTCCATCATAACGTCCAGTTATCAGACCAGTCTACGTGCTACGGCTTCTTTCCACTACGCATGCTTGGTGAGGTAAAACCAATTGGCTGAAAGTATCTTGAAGTCACCGATTTGCATAGTTACTCGCACTTCCCTAGCTTTGATTGGGCAGTGAAATTCCAAGTTGAAAATGTCTAGCCCAACAGTTGAGCTCGCTTCTTTCTCTTTCTTTCTTACTCAAAAAAGACGGGTCACCTATGCTAGACAAGTTTAATTCGTCATGCGAAATGTTTGATAGCAATTTCAGTGGTGCACAATGACGAATCTGCCCTCTTTCTTTTCCAACAAAATTCCTGGCAAAAAACTCGAAGATGCACAAAACGGTGGTCTGTTTTTAATAACAGGTCTTAACTGGAATACGACACGTTAAAGAAATCTTTCAAGCAGAAAACTAAAACGAAAGACTTTTATTGAATCAACGGCAGAAATCAAAAGCTTACAAAATATTCTCTCTTGCAATTTAAAACAATAAATATGTGTGGTTCCAATATGCAATTTACATTGCTACATTACTCTACAAGTCTACATTAACAGCCCACATGGGTGGGGTGGCTTCTGGCCTTAGTTTATGTAAACCATAAGAAACTGACAAGAAAATTATGGGAGGGGGTGAAAACAAAAGAAAATCATTTTTCATATTAAAAACAAAATCTCAATAAGTGTTTTTACTGGATCGAAAGACTTCACTTAATCTTTTGCCAAAAGATTTGAGTTTCTATTTTCATTTACGTTAAATTCTTTGGTTGTTATATGACACATGTATTACACCACTAAAATGTCTCTAAATAAAGGTAAAATATGATATATGTCTCACGTCTGGTCTAACTGAATGAACACCAATCATAATTTGCAATAAATACATGTACTTTCTTTTTATCAACCAAGTGCCTGTTTTCCTCCAGGAATAGTTATCAAGTGAAAAAATAACAATAAAAAATAGTGAAACAAAAAGAGTTCTCATTATGCAGTGGGCTGATCTCTACACAGCCGAACTTCGACTGTGTTTCTTCCAGTTTGAAGAAATAGAATGGTACAAAATTTTCAACCTTCTTGGAAAAAAAATCTTTTGTTCTGTTGACAGTTCTTGATAATGAAACATCAGAAATGCACTCAAAAATCATGGATGTTGAAATCATTCCATCACACGGACATTCTTACACCTCAGAAAAATTTTGTTTACCCAAATTACAAGTTAAGAAAATAGATTTGCAATACTTTAAAGTGATTTTGATAATTCTAACAAATACATTCTCTTCAATATGCAAAAATTACTTCACAATACAACTATCACTACAGTGCAATGCCATATCTCTTGGTCATTTGCTATTTACACGAGCAGTAAAACTATATCTCGTATATTACAAATGCTATTGTGGAGGTCTGCATGAATTACAAGCAATATCTGTACATATAAAAAGTACCCGTGGCTGCCAGATATCATGAGGACACTGCTGTATGACGTTTGTGCTACAAGCGATGTCCATCTGTCCAGATTTAGAAAAATAAGTGCTCCATATGTTTCTTACCAAGTATGCCTCTGTTTTCTGCAAATAAAAATCTGCTCCATGCTGGGCACCGGTGAAATTCAAACGCACATCACAAACCCAGGTTGCCAGTTGTGCGGTGCCTTGGTGGTGCATGGTGGAAACGAGGCCAAGACATTTTGTTTTTAAGTTGTGGTGAGGTCTGGTTATCTCAATGTCTCTTTTCAGTCTAGCTGCACTAAAAGCAAAACTTGAACAAGCGCAAATGCATCATGAAATATATCTGTATACACCAATCACACACACACTTTAGTCAGATTCCTCATGTGTGACTTTCAAACTTTGATGGTAAGTTTAACCCTCAGTTCTTTAGTGTTTACGTCACAACTTATGCAACAAACTGACGGCACAGATTTCGTACTTCAACAATTTAAAGGGGCTACCAATCCCATGTGGAATAGTGTTGGGCTATTGGCAGGGCTCTACTGTCCTTCTGCAAAATCCTTCAAAAATCTCATGGATTTAAAAAAAAAACTCACTCAACAAGCCGGCACAAGGTACTTCACAGTTAAAAATGTTCAAAGCAGATTAAAACTTTCAGGATGAAGTGGAGACAAAGAAAATGTATTATTCCAAACACACTAATTCTGGGAGTAAAACCTGCTCAATGATTTGACACAGTATTCGTCAAAGAAAAAAAAATCTTGCTTCAAAAATCCTTTCCTAAAGATCCTTAACTGAAAATTTTTACAGCACCAGTAGGAAAAGTTTGAAACCTGAGCACTTCATAACATGAAATATTTCCCTTTATATCACTTACAGCAAACTGAGCATGGTGCATGTGTTCTGTATTTTAATATCACACTTTTTGGGGGGCTTTAACATGCTTCAATTCTATGGAAGAGGCAAAATTTCCATTTACGGAAAAGCTTGTGTTGGCAGTGTCAGGAAGTTGATGGAAGGCATCTACCGCCCAGAAATGCTGCGAAGGCCGGAGCAAGTAAGGCTGAAGCAGTCACTCATCGGATGTCCGGGAGTTTTTAATGCTGAAGGTCCTGCTTGGTGTAGAGGCTGTGGTATTGGCCCTGCAGCTGCATCAGATCCTCGTGGCGACCCATCTCAGCCACTTTGCCGTGACGGATGACGACGATCTTCTCGGCGTCGTGGATGGTGGAGAGCCGGTGGGCGATGGTGATGCAGGTCCGCCCCTTCTTGGCCTCGTCCAAGGCGGCTTGCACCACCTGGAGCGAAAAGAAAAAGTTCTTGATAACTCACTGAGATTACATTCTTAACATTTAAGTTTAACTGCTATTTCAGCACAGCTACCCATTCGTTTTGATGGAACACTAGAAACACATGAGCCACTGCTGACTAATTAAAAAAAATTACAATTATTGGTCTCTTCTCCGAGCTTGAATTGCCTTTCTCTTTGGAGCCAATTCTTTTGGATTATAATTTTTCTTTTCGAACCTTCTCGCTTTCAGTGTCCAAGGCTGACGTGGCCTCGTCCAGCAGGAGGATCTTGGGATTACGGACCAGCGCCCTCGCAATGGCCACACGCTGCTTCTGGCCCCCGGACAGCTGGGTACCTTTCTCTCCAACTTTAGTCTCATAACCCTGCAAGAATAGGAAACGGAGTTTGTTGTGTATGGAAACAAAGAGGGCTGGACACATCTGACAAACAAGAATGGAAGATGGGACGTAAAAGGAATATGGTCAAGGAATATTGTTCCAATTTGAATGGATGGGATGGTGTGCTGACCTCAGTGAGAACAGTGCAGGAGTGCCTGGCTTTCCTAAGTGGCAAAAGACCTATCCCAACTGAGAACGGGGCCCGATTGGGAACATGAAACCTTCTCACCAGAAACTGGTGAAACCTAGATCAACAAAGCTGAAGTTAAGAGTTGGAAGAAACATTTGTTTTCCCAGGACTACTCACAGCAGGCAGAGAGGCAATGAACTCATGGATGTTGGATTTCTTGGCTGCCTCGATGACCTCCGTCATGGGAACCTCTCGGGAGTTATCGCCGTAGGCAATGTTATCAGCGATGGTCCGGTCAAAGAGGACGGGCTCCTGGGATACCAGGCCGATCTGAGCCCGCAGCCACTGGAGGTTCAGGGTGTCAAGACCATGACCATCCAACAGCTGGGATCAAGCATACAAAAAGAGTTTCAGAAATTTTCTCGGTGTCTGAAATGTTGCAATGCAGAAAGTTTTTTTACACTTTGAAAGCAAAAGAGTTAGTTTGCAAAAAGTTTTTTTTAGTTTATTCTTGTGAGGAATTCTTCCAGAATTTCCCAAAGTCCTCTACTGCGGAGGAAACTTTTCTAACATTTCTCTGAGCTCAAACTTTGCAGGAGCATCAAGCCCCATGGAAATTGAGAGCAGCTTGGGCTTTGTCATCCTCAATCATCGAAGATTCCTCCATAAAACCATCTTGATGGATTTAGAGAGATCTCGGAGGGTTCTGGTCAATTTTTGTTTCAACTCACCACTGTGCCGCTCCTAGGGTTGTAGAACTTCTCTAGTAGCTGGATGGATGTGCTCTTCCCGCAGCCGCTGCTGCCCACCAGGGCCAGGGTCTCTCCCGGCTTGACCGAGACGGTCAGGCCGCGTAGGACGGGCACATCTAGGCGGGTTGGGTATCGGAAGCGGACGTCCTCAAACGCGACCTCTGGGTTGTAGTGGTCCTGGCGGTTTGAATCCCCAAAAAGGACAGAAATGAGACAATACCTGGGGAATTCCCAAAGGTCCGGAGTTTGAGCATGATTTGGTGGTTGATCAGTGATGTAATCTCACACACAAGCATACAAACTCTCCTCGGGAATGAATACTGTCAGAAAATTCCTTCAATACTCCAACTTTGCAATATGGCTGATCGTAAGTCATTTTTTATTTTTGTTGTTATTTTCCGCTTTTGCTCCCAAATTCAAATCAATTGGACTTACCAAAGTGTCTCCTTCGGTGCTGTACGCATCAATGAGGGGCTCACGATCCATGAGCCGGAACATGTTGGCACAGGCAAACTTGGCCTTGGAATAGTCTGGTGCCAGGGCGGTCGCTCCACCCAAAGCAAAGCCACCAAAGATGATCGCAGAAAACACCCTAACGACGTGAGAATAGAGCAAAAGTAAGGGCAATGAAGCGCACACCCATAACTACAGCCTGCATAGCAGTTTTTCCAACATGCATCAACAGGCGCATGCATTTCTTTACAGCAGGGCACACTCAGAGGAAACAAAGTGCCAAAGTGACGGAACTGTAATCAAGTTTGAGCGTGAGCGTGGACAATGTATGAATCCTGCAAGACTGTAATTTCAGTTGAGTACGTATCCCTGAGCTTGAGTGTGAGTGCGAGCAAGGAAAAAGTATGAGTACAAGTCCAGCAACACTGTAATTTTGATGAGTCCATTTCCCACAGTTTGAGTATGAGCATGAAAAAAGTTCTTGAATATGAGACAGAGTACAACATCACTGCTTGACCGCTTACATTAAATGAAAACACTCTCCTTCAGGCACTTTGCACTTACAGGAACACGTTCTGGAACTCCATTTCTCCAATCAACACCAGGTGACCCCCGAGCCTGAAGGCTGCAGCATAGGCAAAGAAAATGATCCCCTGGGAGAGGCCATAAGCCAGGCCGCTGGCCTGGGCCCGCTTCATGTTGGTCCTGGCAAACAAGCACGAAAACGAGAAATCCTCTGCAGTGATTTGGTCCAGAAAGCTCAGGATGATTCATTAAAACAGGTAGTTTGACAAAGTTCTGATCCCGGACTGATAAAAGTATCAGGGAAACCCCAAGGGACTCCCCAGGATCACAAAGCCTTGGAACTAATTTGGCTTCTCTCCTTATGAAGACTTACTTGTGGGGTCCAACCAGAAGACTGACGTAGTTCTTGTAGAACGTCTCCTCCCGAGTCAGCGAAGCCACGGTTCGGATGTTCTCAATGGCTTCAGTTGCAATCTAATATCAAAGATAAAAACCTTGACAACTTGGAGCAAATACAAATGTCAGTATAAAAGTAGGTAGCTTATGCCTGAAAATCATTTACAAAAATGCAACCTCAAAGCCACATTGGAAGCAGCTAATACATTGCTGAAAATAGCCCAAGTTGGGGGTTTCTGACCTACAAATCCCACCACTGCCACCGTTATTTAAAGTCCCTTCTCCCTCAGTACCAGGAGAAGGTTGAAATTCAGGCAAACATCAGGCTTGCGCTTTACAGATCAGGAGGTTTTACTGTTTCAGTTCAGAAGTCAGGCTCATGAATATTTAATCACAAATTAGCAAGCCATTACTACAGTGGCACCAGGTTCACACAGAAGTTGTTCACTCACATTAAAGGACATGTCCAAAGTACTTGGTTGCTGCTTGAAACTTTGCATGAGTCTACAGTTGTGACTACAAACAATTCCCCCATAATTAAAGTTGTGTGTAATTTCAAGCCACAGCTAAGTAATTCAAACACTGCCTAAGTGTTGTTCTGACTAATGAGGGTGTGGTGACTTGCCAAATCGCATGCACTCTTCAAGTTACAATAAATGCACAGGACATGCACACAATGGCAGTGTCAATGCAAAATATGACATTTTCTCAGAGGCCCAGGTTCAATATTGCTGCCTGCAACTCAGTGACCCTCTCCGTACCTTTCCCGAGATCTCCAGGGCGTCCTTGTCCTGTTGTGACGAGGACTGCACCAGTTGCCACTCGATGGCGCCGGCGATGGCGATGAAAGGGAGGAAGGCCAGTACCAGCAGCGTCAGTTGCCAACCATAGATGAAAGCGATGATGATGGCCACGCCAATGTTGCAGATGGACTGCATCATGACACCGATACGGGCACCGGTGGCCTGGTGGGTACCCGACAAGATATAAATAATGAAATCAAGGTGGAATTCTAGTTCTTTTAACACTGAAACAGATCAATGGAACAAGGTGTTTAAACACAATCCTTGGGGAGTCAGTGAGGGGGAACTTACATATATTAAAGATAGAATTAACATTTAAATACTGGCATGCTGATCATGGGTGATGTTTCTTAGCACTGTGAAAACATTTAGGACAGAATTTACCCCCTGGACTTGAGAAGCTTCTGTGGCTAGTCTTGTTGTCAGGGCACCGGTGCTGTTCTTTTTGTCATCAAACCATCCAATCTCCTGCAACCCAAAAACGTACAAGTACAAAAATGGTAAAACTCCGCTGGAGCCCAAGACAAAGTGGTGGGTGAGGTTGGACTTGTCTCTGTATTCTTTAACGTTTTTTAATGTCACGATGGATGTGGATTTTGGCATGGATTTTAAAGATATTGAACTTGGACTAGACGGCTGTCCATGAATGTTATGGCTTTGGCTAGACCTGAGACCTGCACCAATGGAGACCACTGGCTAGCAAGAGTGTTACGGCTATGGCTATGGCTAGATCTAACACATGCACCAATGGAGAACACTGGCTATCATGAATGATATGGCTACGGCTAGACCCACCACGTGCCAATGGAAGCCACTAGCTAGCAGCTATAGTCCATTCCCATAGATTCCTGTGTTGCAGTCAGCCACAGCCAGTTGATTCAGACAAACTCCTACTTTTGCCTGGGAGGTATAACGGGGGTTATTACCTGTCGAAGCATCGCTTTGAATGCCATGTGTCGCAGTCGGATCGTCAGTTCTTCCCCTGATTTTCCAAGCGCTGCACCCTGAGAATTAGCACAAAGAAATTCTGAAAAAGGGCTCACTACCATGGACCTCCTGTGATTACATCCGAAAGAAATATGTGCATTCTGAGAAGAACGCAGAACATTAACAAAGACCAATGTGGTTCCATAAGGAACAAGAACCTTAAAAAGGGTGGGTATGATTCTCAACGGCGAGCTACCAACTCACCTGCACAAGACTTGCTGCCATGGTGACAATACCAAGTCCAGCAAAGAGCAGACAATACAGGGTGGTTCGACGGTTAATCTCGTCCAATTGGGTAACTTTGTCCAAGCTGTAGACCTAGGAGACAAAACCAGACAGGAGAATTCTCAGAGGGTGCCAAATAGGATTCCTGGGGTGCAAAGGTGTCATTAGGTGCTAAACTGAATTGTCTAGGGAAGGGTACATTTCCTCTATTCGCTTGTGTAAGAGGCCTATGAGAAGGGGCTTAGTAGGTGTCAATATGGGACTTTTTGTTTAGCCCATCATCTGTGTATCTCGCAGAGTTCAACGGTTAAAAAAAAGGCTTTTACCTCCAAGATCCGACTGAAGACCACGGCAAAGGCGGGCTGCACAGCGCCGTTGATACCGGCTGCAATGCTGCCCACGAGAATGTAAAACCACTCAGGAGCATTGAGTTTCATGATACGACCAGCACTGAAAGCTTTAAGGACCTCCTTCTCATCTTCCTGAAAATTGAAATGAAATTAAAAGGATTTAAAAAATAAATCATCAACTGCTACCAGAAAAAACTTTTTGGGTTCAAATTTGGAACCCTCCGTGGTCCTTCAAAATCTACCCAAGATCTTGGAGAATCTTGGAGAAGGATTGGCCACTTGAAATAATCGGGATTTTCTTTGTTAGCTTCTGCACTCCATACCTCTTCTTCCCCTTCTTTGGAGTGAGTAGACACCGTAGAGGCCATGCGCTTTAGTCCCTTGAAGCTGGATGTACGAGCATGGGGTGTGCCTGGGGTGTCAGCCCGAGCACTGTCCATCAATGCAGCGCCCTCTGTAGACAAAGAACCAACAGTTCAATAGATCGCATTTTCCGTCTATGAAACCGCCGAAGTGTCTGGGGCCATTTCCCAAATCAGAGCTTTGTATCAAGTTTGGCTTCGTCTGAATCATTTCCAAATATTCGCCATCGGAACCAAAATGAAAGACTTCTAACTTGGGCATCGCACACTGGACAAGTTAGTGTTCTTGCAGCAAAAATGTAGCTGCACTGTACTGCACCGGGGGATCATGAAATCAGGGGACTAAACCCATAAAACTGAAGCGCGAGGCCCAACGGAGACAAAGCAGAGACAATGACGGTCTCAGAGGACAAAGAGACACCCAGAGAGGGGCCTGCCTGTAGACGCTGCCATAATCAGGAACCATGGATTGTACTTCAATGGAAGACTTTGAGACTCTTGGTGGCAGGAAACACACCGGTCTGTTTTACCAGTTCTGAGCATGTGAGCATTGTTCTGAACATGTTCAATACTGTATTAAAAAAGGACCGGTGGGTCTGCTGCTACAAGCATCTCAAAGTCTCCCATTATCGACAGCTTTCCATATTTGTACATTTTGAAAAGAAATTTTTCGACAGCATGTTTGAGATGATGCTTCCTTGCTGTGATCTTTTAAATATGTTTTACTCAGCCGGGGTTTTGCCCTTCACCCCTACTGAACCTTATCTACTAAACAAGCAATTATTTTTGTTTTTCAAGTCCAAAGAAAACCTCTCAAGTAATTCCTGTTGATTACCTGCTCTTTATTGACATTGTAGATTAAACCCATGAAAACCATTTTGGTTATAACATCAAGTTCACTTCTGATTTGTTTAATTGATTACCAAGCACACCTGTCACCACAATGATTCACATGTCAAAGGACGTCACAAATATTTATGGCAAGAATTTAAAATGGCCACAACAAAATACCAAGAAGTGATAAGTGTTAAACGAGATATCAAATCTATTAAACAGGTGTGGATGAGTTCCCCAAATTCCTTCCACTTTGAATTTTAAAGAAAAGAGACAGGAAAGATGATGAATTTCAAAACCAGGATGTATGGGCATGAGAGGAGGTTAACTTCACAGAGCTGCTAAGCGGTTAGCATGGCCATGTCTACGTTACTTGGCTGTGGCTAGCAAGCTCACTGACATCTTTGGGAAAAAGCCCCAGCCATTAGCCAGCACTTTCCATAGATGTATGTGCTATACTAAGCCAAAATCAAGAATTTTACCCGGTACGTCCCTTGGGAAAAATTACAGCGTCAGCAGTGAACCGGTGAGGTGCACTATATATTACCATGAGAATTTGGTTGGTTTACCTGCTTTCTCTTGAAAGACATTTGCGTTTGACCACTTGATGACATTAATGTTAAAGGCTTATTTTGACAGGGAAACAGCACTGCTAGACATTAACATGTAAGTTTTGGTCATGTATTTTCATTTGTCAGCTGCTGTTCGTAAAGCCAATTTTGTGTAGCTAGCAGCTCTTTGAGACTACAATGCATTGCGCATGATTTGATGAGGATTTGTTGACTCCGTGCAAAAATGCTCCACTAGTCCAACTATGACAATGTTGTGACATCAAAACAAAAAGAACTCTAAATGCTTCAAAATTTACCAAAATTGGCTATAATGTACATTTCAAAACGTAACTTTCAGCTTTTTTCCCCCGATGTTTTCAAGCACTTTTGATGAGACTGTTTCTGTACTGATCACAAATCATTTGGAAAGGGTGGCAGATACCAGTGTGAAACGAGTAGGGATGACAGTGAAAGAAATGCATGTGCATGAAAGTTGAGCCTATTTTAGCTTCAGATCTACTCCTCTCCCATCTTTGGTCAGTGAATTCTTTCAGGAGAAAGGGGGGAAAAGTCAGCCCTGTCTTTAAACATCAACTCTGATAAAAATTGCTCTGACTTTTCAAATGTTTCAGAAACAACTGTTGACGATGTGGTTTTGGGAACAACTTTTCAAGAGCATTTTGCCGATGAGATTGTCACACGCCCATGTGGCTCAGTTTATAGAACGCTTCAGATTCCCTTCATGTCAATTTGGGGATTCAAGCTTGACCAAAAATTTGTTTAAATATCTACTCAAGATACAGGATGCAAAATATCGTATACCACTGGAAACAGAAAATTACAATAAAGAGCAGATGATTTTCCCACAGGGCTTTTCTCATGATCAAAAAAAGAGCACACTTTCTGCTTTACTCTTTGGTAAAAAAATATAAACAAATCATTCACATAAATGTATGTTTTGAGGTGGTGTGTGATAATAGCATGGATGAATACATGACAATTTTGATGATAGCTTTGGAGACTTTTATAACTTACCCACATCTTTTTCACGTTCTGTTTATGGTTCAGGTTTGGAAATAAAAGGACAGTCAGATGTGAATGTTTAAGGGGCAAAAGCAAGCAAATAGAAAGGCAAAAAAGCATGACTCCCTCATGAAAGAATTGGTACATATAGGTGACTGCACTGGAAGCCAGACAGAATATTTTTAAAAGCAACTTTGGAAGGTAAGCAAACAGAAAAACTACTCTAAATGCTCAGACTTTTCCAGAGAACAATCAGTCTAAACAAGCAATTTCTATGTCAACTTGTTGACCTTCAAAGGACGTGAAGAAAAACAACTTCCTCACATGGAGAGGTCTCCACACAGGTTTTGGATCTACTTTTCATGACCAAAACAGGAAATCAGACCATCTGGATAAAAATAACGAGAACTGAAGTTACTGAACTTTGGACCCATATCTTTTTATCGCTCCAACCAAAAAGAGGTAAACAGATACACGGAGTGGGCAGTACCAAAAATACGACTGATTTCATAACCCTCTCAAACCAGCAAGCATACCGATAAATCCGACAAAAGTAAACAGGTGTAAAGTTCAAGTGAGACAGTCAAGAAGCTCGCTTTTACTTTGCATTCTAATTCAACAAAGGGCCGGAAAGGGACCTTTTTTTTCAAAACTGTTTGTTTCCTCTTTTTTGCATACGAACGCTGTCCCGACAGCTGCACATTTGAGGTCTTTTTGTGAAAGGTCGGCAGGAATGGACTTTTATCATGATGCAGCCATTTTAGTCTTGCAACAGTATACCAACTGACAAAAGTAATACAAATGTTCATATCGATAAAAGGAAACAGACTATTTTTCTTCCAGCCTCAGTTTGGTTGCATCACTTCCAACAGTGGATAAACAAGATGGCTGCCCCATTATAAAGCTCTGTTACACATGCAAGTATCATTCAGTTCTCAAATACATTTCTCAAAAACCACTTTGTGAAAACAAAAAGCACAAGAGAACAGCTGAAAACCCCAAACATCCCATGAACATGAAAGTTTTCCACAACAAAAGAGTAATTGATACCATTATCAAAAATAACAAGCAAGAAAGCCTCAGTGAGAAAATAAAATCCAGCAAACAGACACATTAAAGAAATTGGAACAAAGTCAAAAGACAAGCAAAATGGTTGGGCAGCGACTTTTGTCAACCAGCACAAAACACAAAGTCCCGTCCACTATTTCTAAAGATGACACTTATGCACAGGACTACATCAAAAAATCTCTCAAACGTATCCACTTACTGTCGTTTATCACCACTCCACTTTTTTTAGGAGCTTAGAAGTTGGTTAGCAAAGAGCAAAAAAACAACACCGGTTTTGAAAGTTGAGCAATAAATTTATATCATGGAAGTTTGGATCTGCATATCAACATGGACAAGCGCAAAGCAACGCTACAATGTCACATGGTGCACTGAAGCATATGGACCTTTGTTTAATATTCCCAAACAGCCCACAATATTCACTACCATGAAATTTGGCTAAGATGGCGGCATGTGTGTGACAGTTTTGCAAGACTAGCTGTAAGGCGGAAAACCCTATGTCAAAAGTAACTCATAGTTATGTGCCATGAATACATCCACCAACTTCCATATACTTATTCTACCACTGGTCATTGCTTAGCTATTTTTGTCTTAAGCATGTTTTGTGGTATACTTTCTGATTATTCACAGGCAAAATTTTGAATTCTAAAAACCCTGTTTTGTTCTCTTGTTTTTCCAGGAATCATGAAGAAGTTTCTCAAGATGCTTACTTTCTTTCTTGATTTCTTCTTCCTCTTCTTTGTCGTCATCGTCAAGATCATCTTCCGACTTCTCTCCTTCCTCTGGTTTCTCCTCTTTGCGCGACTGCATGTAGACCAGCTGCTGGTAAACACCGCCCTCTAGCGCCATCAGCTCGGCGTGGGTGCCCCGTTCCACCACCAAACCGTCCTTGAAGGCACAGATGACGTCGGCATTGCGGATGGTGGACAGGCGGTGAGCAATGACCACAGTGGTCCGGCCGCTCTGGGCCTTGTCCAGCGCTGCTTGGACGGTGCCCTCACTCTCCGTGTCCAAGGCTGAGGTGGCCTCGTCCAGCAGGAGGATCTTGGGATTGCGGACCAGCGCCCTCGCGATGGCCACGCGCTGCTTCTGGCCTCCAGACAGCTGGGCTCCTCTCTCACCAACCAAAGTCTCGTAACCCTATTAGAACCATGGTACATAAAATCCATCACTTCTTGTCTGCTTCAGAAGAACACAGAACTTTATTTCACTTTCTTACTCACGCATTCTTACTTCTACTTTTCAATTTTTTTAATTCTTCTCCAAAACTGAATCTAGTTGACAATGCAGAGACGGAGTTATGGCTGGTTATGTTTTCTATTGTTTTTCGCTGATTTCCTCAAAAACTATTTCACTATCGGCAGAAGTACCAATGTGACGCTATGGCCCACTGGCCTCCTTTGCAATTATTCTGTGGCTGAATGACTTGGCTGTGGCTTACAAT
Organism: Acanthaster planci; assembly: GCF_001949145.1. Next base: position 3,387,970 of record NW_019091356.1, on the reverse strand, counting down.
TACACACGGCTCTATGGGAACCGGCTGCAGCCACTGCCATAGACTTGTGCATAATTTCTAGCTACAGCCAAATTATTTAGAAATGGCCTTATGTGTTGCATCCCAAACTATTTTCTCACCTGTGGAAGTGCCGAGATGAAGTCGTGGGCATTGGCCTCTTTGGCCGCAGTCATGATTTCCTCCATGGTCACGTCCATGCGACCGTAACGGATGTTCTCCTCGATGGAGCAGCCAAAGAGGATGGGTTCCTGGCTGACCACGCCCGTGTGTTGACGCAGCCATTTCACATTCAGGTCTTTGATGTCGTTGCCGTCAATTCTCACCTTCAAAGAGTGAAGGATTTCACATTTCAAACACAGTGTTTTCCAACAAAACTTGAATTAGCATACACTGTGAACCTAGCACGCTGACTTACCGTTCCCTGTGCGGCGTCGTAGAATCGCTGGATGAGTTGAATGGTGGTGCTCTTCCCACAACCGCTGCTACCCACCAGCGCAACCGTCTGACCCCGCTTGACCTCCAGGTCTAAACCATTCAAGACCTATTGGGCCACAAAAATATGTGCATCTCTGAATTTCTGATGTTGTTTCATAATAGCAGTTCTCCAACTTCCAACAGCAGAGATGACTTCTCCCAGGACTTGGAATGTTTGCTGTACCTCAGCTGAACACAAATCATGGGCAACAATTACACAAATGCACGTTAAAGGTAATAACTGTTATACACCTTTTCTCCATCTGGGGATTTGTTGGTCCTAGATTGAAACCTAGTTCAAAATCATTGGCAGATTGCTACAAATTACATTTCATAATCATGTGGTAAAACCGGTAAATTAAAAGAAACCCTGAAAGAACTTGGTACCTTGACTTCGGGCCTGGAGGGATAGAAGAAATGAACACTTTCAAAGCTGATGTCACCAGTCAGGGAGTCTGGTTTCAGACCCTTCTCTGAACTACTGTCTATACTGGGCACCTGCATGAGTTGGGAATCAGACAGCATGGTGAGAATACGTTATCAAGTCAAAGCGCCTTGCTTAGGGACAAACACACACAAAAGCCAAAGTCTGCAGAGTTGCTATTACAAAAGCACACACAGCTGGGTCCAAGAATCTCACAGAAGATAAATTTTGCTAAAAAGAAGTTGCTGGGTTGATGGTACCCTGACTTCAAAAATTTACCAGCACACAGTTTTGCTCAATGCAAAAATTTCACTAAGCAGCATATGTCTGCTAAACAGTGGCCTAACCAGCACTAATGGTATGAGTAGAGACGTCAGCCAGTGAAACCAAGACTTTGAGAAGCTAGCATCAAACTCGATAGGAAGCGATGAAGAGCAAGTTTGAATTATGACACCATCGAGAAAAAATGATTTCTGGCCTCACTTGGTCGATGATTTTCCAGACAGCAGCTGCCGCCCCCCTGGCCTGGGAGATATTGCCGATGTTCGGTCCAGCCTGACCCAAGGAGAAAGCGCCAAACAACACCGAAAAAAACACCTGATAGCCAAACGAATAAAGAAGAAAAACATTTCACATCAAAAGAAATAAAATTCCACGACATGACATCTTCAGGAATGCTGTCTTTCCCTTTTACTGATCCTAACGCTCTGAGATACTTTTGAGATACAATTATCAAACTTCATCAAGAGGAAAGACTGGTGTCAAACTTACCACAAGGATGTCTCCTGGCTCCAGTTCAGCGCTCAAGAACAGCGTTGTACCATACCTATGAAAATTAACCACAATACATACTCTGTGTCAACAAAACTTGATTTCACTGCCAAGATGATGGCAGAATATAACAATGAAGACACTTGGACAACAAAAAGATTCTACAGGTGTAATGCTACAGCAATACAAGCATGTCAATTCGACAATGGTCGAATAACTCAAAGGTAACGTAACATATTTATAATACCGGTGCTTACCAGAAAGCCAAGCCATAGGCACCAAACATAACCAGGTACACGATGCCGATACCGGCAGCCTGGGCTGTATTTCTCTTGATTCCTTGGTTTTTCGCTTCAGAAAGCCTGACAGAATATCTACAAGAACAAAAAATGGAACTGACCATTTGAGACAGTTCTTCAACAGGTCACCTGTGCACAAACCAAGCACTGTACCTCAACAAGTCAAAAAAGCAATTTTACCGGTCCATCCAACAATGTCACTGAATCGCAGCCCTAATGTGTCAGGAATGAGAGCTAACCTGTCAACTTCTTTTTCTTGTCCACCAAACGCCACCACCGTTCTGATGGAGGAGAGGACTTCTTCGGCGATGGCCCCCGCCTTGGCGTAGGAATCCAGTTCCTTTTGGGAGAAGCTCTGAAGAACCTGCGTGGGAACAGTAACGATGGAGAAGACAACCAAAATTTGAACTGAAGACGGTAACTGCATAGAGTAAAATGTGCTGTGGTATGGACCCCCGACTACAGCCTGATCCGACAAAGCACCGTTACCGCCTTGGTGCTACGCTAGTGCTGCATTTGAAATGCCATCTTAAACTTCAAATGTGTGAGCGTTCTGACAAATCACAATGCCATCTAGACTGAAGACACCATCAAATTCTAATTGTCAGAAAAGTCAATAAACCCGGCAGCCAATTTTTTTCAATCACTGCTCACACTTGATTTTTAGACTTCAGTTCCCTGTCTATCCACGTCAACTAAAGGTAATAACCAAGCTACAAAAGCCTCAAACCTTGGTCATATTTCCAACTTTGGAGTTGGGATAAAAACATGGCTTGAAAATGCTTGGCCCTAATTTTAGAGATTCTGCCTTAATATGGGCCACTTTGCGGTTTTGGAGAATTCCAATCATTCAATTTGATATAAAACCCCCGTGAAGGCCCACAAATGGATTTAGAAAAGAGACAAAGGCCACAGAAATGTGTCCAGGTAACTCATCTTCAACTTTTGACCCATTTCACAGAGCTGCAACACATAAATTTATGCTAATTAAGGGAACCTTTTGCTTTGAAGAAGTGGGTTACTGATCAAAATGGCCCATGCTTTACTTATTGAGGGGACAGAATAGACTGGTTCCCAGCTCATATCTGGTAAGCACAGGAATTTGTTAAGCAGCTCGGTGCGGGGTCAGGGTCTTACTTTGGTCATGATGCCGGCGCTGAGGATGACCAACGGGGAGATAGCCAGGATGACCAGCGTCAGCTTCCAACTCTTGACAAAGCCCAGGACCAGGCCCGCTACGAAGACGGTTAGCAGGTACAGAGTCTGGCCCACCTTGTCACCGATGCCGTCTTTGATCTTCTGCACATCGCTGCAAGGTTCAAGCAGGAAAATGACATCAATCAACTTCAACTCTCTGAGCATTTCCTGAATCCACGGTGGATTCTGTACATTTCAACTTTTGACATCAAAAACTCTCATTCTTAACAAGGTTCCTGTCTCATTTGGTGGCAAGGCTATCACTACTTCCACTGTTGTCTCAACTTTACATTTTCAGGCAAGAATGCGTGTAGATGCAAACCGCACACAAACTGAACATTAAAAAAACTGTCATTAGAATGTGTGGGTCTTTGGCCATTTTTTAAAAAGTCAAGTCTTCTTGTAGTTTTAGAACAAGCAAATTGAACTCTTTGCTGTAATGTATCACTCAGTTTGGCACCCTCAGGGAAATGGTCCTTAAGTGGGTTCAAGATGATGTGGGTTCCATCTCATTTGCTCTGTGTAAGATTCTTCCAACAGCCTTAAACTTAAGGGTGTCTTCTGTGACCCCTTTTGTTAGACTGGGTCGTAATCGATTTGAAGAAAGATTCTCCTAAGATTGAAAATGCAGGGCCCTAAATGTTTTTCTGCAGCGAAACGAAATCAACTGACCTTATTAAGCATTTTGGGGCTGGGAACCTTCAATGGTTCATTATCTGCATTTTTAACTTTTCACAGACCTTACTCCGCACACAGAAGTATGGATGGGCTTAAAGTGTCTTCAATCCTAAAAAGTCCTACAAGACCTCCTCTCCCATTTTAAATGGTCTGGAAAGGTTACAAGGGCGTAACTTGACTGTTTTAGCGAGAGGGCGTACAGTTGGGGTAGAGTTCTGCACAGTTTTTCAGTTCATCATCCTCATGAAAATGGATATCGTGTGGGTGAAAGATGTTGGAGGATCACGTCTGATGTGTGGGGTGCAAGCTTCTCTTAAAGGTCATCAAATACTCAGTTATGTGGTTACTGATGTGCTTACTCGGACAGTCGCGTGTTGAGCTCCCCGCTCTCGTGGGTGTCGAACCAGCCGATCTCCTGCCGGAGGATGGCAGCAAAGAATCGCTGGCGGATCTTGAACATCTGCCGGGAGGCCGTCGTGTTCCACAGCGAGTGGGAGAAGTAGGCCACCACCATCATGGCCCCGCCCAGAATAGCGTAGATGGCACAGAATCTGACAATTTCGTTCAGGAATCTACACGGGCCGAGTCAAAAAAAAGTGCATGTCGGAAATGGTCACTGCGCTCATTTGTAATAGAGTACCCACAGGGCAAACTCCACAGTGATTTGCATATGGGTCCTCCGTGACTAAATAAAAACCACTCAGAATCTTATGGTAATTTTCCGTTCCTTCTTCATGAATGAGTCCATCATCCAGCCGAATATTTCGGCTATAATGTGGCAACAAAAGACAAAGGTGAGTTTGTGAGTTATGAGTTTGAGGGACCAGACTACCGGGCCAAGATGATCTGTACTTACTGGTCCTCGTAGAACCCAGGAGGCACGGTTGTATTTGCAGGCAGGGACCCGCCCAAATTACCCGAACCAATAAAGGCGTCGGTGATGTCGCCAAAGTACAGCAAGAGAAGGGGGAAGGACACGCCTTGAGCGATGGAGAATCCCACGGCGCACAGCGTGATGAGAATATCCAATGCACTGGCAAAACGATACTGAAAAGGGGACAAGACAGCAAAGATGAACCAAAGTGGGGCTAATACATACGACATCAAATGGGACAAACAGGGACAACGACTCATCATCAAAACAGCAGTATGCCCCTGACTGTTTTTAATTTTGGACCGGTCCACAAAACATTCTTTTTTATGTACATGTACACACATCCATTCCACGTGTCAAATAATCCTGGTAAATTGGGAGAGGCGATATATTCAACTGCAAATTGCAATGAAAAGTCACAGAGCAAGAGCTTGTTATGATGAGAGAGTTGAGCAGCAACATCACATGGATGTGCTTCGTCAGTGAGGTTCTGAAATGAACTCTTGAACTCAAATGTTTCTGATGGTCGGCTCTGTCCACCATCAGGCAAATGCTCCCCCAAAACTTTCATCTTGTTACTACCTGGTACGTCCAGCACGCAACCCTTCCAATCCTAAGAGATTCTATTGAGGACTCACCAGTCGGATGATGCTGACCGGCTTAATCTCCTCCTTCTTCTCTTTTTTCTCCTTGCCTTCCCCCTCCTGGCTGCCCTTCCTCTTCGGCGAATTGCCGTTCTCTGCGACCTTCCCCATCTTCAGTGGTGCAGCCGCGGTCTTCCCATTGCTGGCTGTGGCAAAGTCAACCTCTACACTGTTGTACGGAGGGGGAGGCTCGCTGGGAGGGGCAGCATTGTTGGCAGCCCAAGTCTGGGGCTCTTCGGCTGTCATATCTTGTGGGTCAGCGGCTGTGGAACAGAAGGACAAAGCTGTACTCCTATTCAGAAAATTCCCCACTACAAACCCTTTCTGCTCTGGCATTCTTGATGAGATTCTTCCATTAATCTCTCTAATTCTCTGCAGTGCAGGAAACCAATTGCAGATTCTTTGTAAGTCCTTCAACTTTCAAGGGGCATCAAGACCTGAATAACCGTCACCAAGCTCTGCCTATCTCAACACATAAAATCTGCTAAAGAAACCTCCAGGAGAATTTCTGAGGGACCCACGCGGAAAGGGAGACTTAGCAGGGATGAATCCATGTAGAGTCAAGAAGTAAATTACTTTTTTCTGTTTCCCAAAACTACAGGTGAATCACCAAGATATTGTACCCTTTTTTTCTCCAGTAACAAAATCTGACTGCACAAAATAAACAGCCGAAACAGAAAGCCACCAAATCCAACATACAGTATTCGTTCAAGTTTTAACTGCATACGAAAACAATATTTTGGTTTTAAAAAAAAGAGGAATGCACCATTAGCTTACAGCAAGAAAAAAAAAAACAGCAGAAAAAGTTGGGTTTTAGGAAGTATAAAAACATGTCCCTGCATACAAAATCCACCACTTTTTTCCAGTTCAATTTTTAGGACCACAAGATTTTTGTGAAACCTATGGCAACATCACCATAAACACCTCCAGATCAATTGTCTATCTGTGCAATGCGACAGTGTACCAATTGAGCCTCATTATGTGACCTGCATACACTTGTAGTAGTTCACTGCAGTGCATTGGTATAATGCGCCAGCCCGAGTTTCAACTTTTTGTGCGCGGTTCCACCTTTTTTGAGGGTTCTCACTGTAGTGCAAAATCTGCCCTTATTCACAGTTGAAGGGCCATTGCCTTTGGCTCAGAAACCTGGTGTGGTATACTGCCTTTGTTCGATGAGATTCATTCAGGCATATCAGCTCCAGATATTCTTTGGTACAGAAAGAGCTAGCAGTGTCTCCATTGAAACATCACGCAGAAACAACACATCGAATTTTTCAATAAAAAAACAAAAACAAAACAGCACTTTGGCTGGCAAAATCTCGTTAGGTAAAACTGGGCAGCCGTGTGATTACACTTTTTTACAGCACCCTCAAAAAAGCCCTACAGAATGACTGAAATCAAAAGGTACCGTTTTTATAACCAGAATCCCTATCTTTGATTGTAATGGAAGATAATTTCTCCATTCAATCTATTACATTTCACCTTTGGGATTTCAAACAAGTGACCTTGAGTTTAGGTATTTAACGATACTTCCTCATGAATGACAACCATTTCAGTCTATTAATCTATTAAGTGCAAAATACAGGGGTGTGAGTGGCCACTTAAAACTGCAGCCGAAAACAGCTAGCAAAAAGCTGAAATGTAAAAGGTTCCCATACTTCTGTACGGACCAGGTGTACAAAAAAGCTGAAATTCAGGGTCGATAACTAAACAATTAAACAAAAAGGCTGAAATCAGCTGGAAAAAAAATGGATTCTCACATTCTTGAAAATAGATAAATATGGTTTACATAAAGAATGAATGTTTAAAGTGGAGTGAAAGGAGCAAGTTTGAGATATATGGCAGACGGTATGCTCCATTCTTCCCAAAATGTACAGCGAACTTGTAATAGCCTTGTCTTTCTACAATTCCAGCCTGTTCCCTCCAAATCCAAACACCCACAATCCTCGCATTTTCAACACTAGGAATTCAGTCACATGCGAATGCAGGTATGTGGGCTAAGATGAGAGAACGGGTGTTTTTAGTTAAAAAGACAAAGTAGAAAGGGCCCAAAAAAGAGGTGGGAAAAAAATGCGGCGCTGGCACCATGGGAAGAGTGGTCTTGGGAAGCTGGCGTCCCAAACAAACAGATACCGGAGACACACTTCCTCCCTGCACGGAACTTTACAGATCGGATTTGTCACTCTGTCCAAGAAAACACCTCTGGAGTTGCCTTAGCCACTCCTCTGCAATTATTTGTTTTTTAACAAATGTCTGGTAACTTTCGATGACACTTTTAAAGTTGAACACATGGTTCGGTCTTTTAATATCAACGGGAACTAAAGCCGAGTTCAACATCTGTACACAAGGCTATTTACTGTAGCCTGTCTAAAATCTGTTTTCACCTGGCTACATGTAGTCCAAAGATAAATTATGCCCTGGCGTATGAGAATACGATTCATCTTTCCCACGCTGTGCTAATTTCACTAAATGGGAAAAATCACGCAAGGTGGGGACGGAAAATTTATGCGATAACCATGATGACATGTGCGTACCGATGCATCACAAGACCTCTCGTCAGTTTGGCATGGAACCCTCACGATCGTATCCATATAAAATATGCAAAAATCCAAGCAGTACTTAAATTTTATGATGACAGAGAATTACAGGTATGCATCGCACATGTCCAGTTAAGCCCAAAATTATTCATAGAGGCCTACTCCAACTTTGGGTAACCTAGGATTTACAGCCAAAAGACAACCGTAGGCTTAGATCTTTGCCCAGATGAGCTTTGGCAAAGGAAATTCTAGTTGTGTGTGCCTGGGTTGACCATCAGTCCAGTCAAATTTTTTTTTTTACAAAGCAGCAAACTGCCACATTTTCAAAGGGTATAAATAATTTTGGGCAGAGCTGTATGGTAACTTAAACGCCACCCAAGGGCATCCTCCACAAATTGTGAGGCAAAATAAGGTTTTTGAAAGCACAGTGCCAGGGATATTGCCTGTATGGTGAATATAAGCGTCTTTGAGTGGAAATAAGATGCTTTGGAAATTGAGGGCCAAATTGACATGACAGGTACAATTTTATAGCATTGTCTGTCACAACGGTATGTTCCACTCTGTGTGTGTGTGTGTCGTGCTTGCGGCAAAGACAAATGATGTTTAAGAGCTAGCTTTCCTGAGTGCAAACAGTCATTAGTCAAGGGGTACGGTACATGTAGCCTGTACAAGAGCATGTCGGCCATTTATTATGCACGTATGTCTATCAATCTTGTTTAGCCATGTGTTCAACCTCCATGATTTCAACCCTAAACAAACTTTCTCAGTAGGGTAATTTGTGACCAGATTTTCATTTTCAACCATTCTCAAAATAATCTAATCATGTCTAATGGACAGGTAATCCATTTTCAATTCAATGCCTCTGTATTGCAGTCCTAGGGATTGCTTACGTGTGTACACGTAGTCATGGTGTCAATAATTCGTATTTGTTCCCTCTCCTCGATTAGCAGGGTCAGAATCTTTTGGTGGGAGGAGATATGAACATCAGGACCTGATTATTAAAAAAAAAAGGATTTCTAAATCTGTTCAAAAATATTTCAAAAACTGTCACTAGTTTGCAAACAAAATTGAAGAAATAGAAAGATCACAACCATTTTATGAGGCTGGACTGTGTAACCACCAAACATCCCCAAGCTATACCTGTAGGCCTACACATGTGAGTGCCATGTGACCATTGAAAGATGCACAACCTGTCACATTGGTAACACATTTGAGCACATACTTAAACATGTTAAAAGCTCACCTGATTCACCATCTTCCTTGTCCATTTCAAAGAGTCAAAATAATTCCAGAGAGCTTCAAATTTCAGCGCAAATAATATCCCCCAACGGTGGAGCTGATGTAAAAATCAATAAACTGTCCGCCGTCGACTTCACAAATGATATAGCGTGACTACCAACAATTGGCAACAGCACAAAAGAGAATCAGTAAATATTCATGCATGCACATTGACCTCTAGTTATTTATTTTCATTCAGCCCCCCCCCAGCCTTCAGTTGGTGGCGCCGTGGAGGGATAAGACATTGCACAACGATGAGCAATACCTCTACACATAGGTCACACCATGGTCACTCAGAGACCCCTAGTGATAAGCAATTTCCACTTTTTATCCTGTTTCAACACTCTGCCCCACCCTCAGCAGCCCACCCAGCTGCCTGTACTAATGTATCTGTCTGGTCCATGTACATGTACATGTATGTCCATCCTGTGCTGGCCAAAGGGTCAGTTTCTTAGAACAGCTCCTGAATATTTAAATATGCAAATATCAGTGGCTCACTTTTATAATCACTGTGCACGCTGCCATGCTGCCATCATGCCAGGCATAGCAAATATCCAGGGCAAGTACGCTGTGTTCCAGCATGGCTATTCAAAATGGGCTCAGGTACTTTGCATAATAATATGATGTGCATTGGGCCAAATGGTCCTTGGTCTATGTTCATGGCAACACTAACTTAAAACACGTATTCCATGTCTAGTCCCTATTTAATTCTTCAACAAGGATACACTTACAACACTAATTAATATCTCTTCCCTATGGCTATAATATCTAAATTTACACGGGTTGGTATTGTAAGTTATTATACAACCATATCAAGCAGTTATGGTTAATTATTGTAGAAAGCTGGAAAACAAACAAAGGTTAGCACTACTGTACTTTGTTTCGTAGTGTTTTTTTTTTTTATTCTGAAGGAACTAACAACACATATAACTTTAATGTGAAATCCCCTCTGAATTTGAAGGATTGGCAAATAATGGATAACTAAGTACCTCACTGGCAGTTTCACCATGGAGATCAGTAATAACTAACAGCACTAATATTGATAACAGGATCAGGCCGGACTCTGGACAAAAATAGATGTCATCCTCGGACAAAGCTTTGCTCAAATAGGGACCAGAGTGGGCAAAAGAGAGTTTGACAGAGAGATGAAAAATGTGGGGGGGCCTCGATGTTTTTTTTTTTTCAGCCTGTGAATGCTTCTGAATGACCGGGGGCGAGGCACAACAATGCTGTGGGTCAAATTGGAATAAAATCTGGTACGCTGGGTTATCTGATTACACATAAACATAACAATTAGAATTCCCCAGACTGAAGACACTGTTGCTACACTTTGTGATTCTGGGCTTTTGCATAGTGACTGCCATCTCTGTTCCTTTGCACAGTTCTGATCCACTGAAACAATGTATAGGTGCAAGGCATCTCTTATGTAACTAAGAAAAGTACATGTACATGTAGCAACAGTGTCTTTAGTATGAAGAATTAAACTTACGTTCAGGTAAATTTGAAGAACTCAGTGTACCAAATTTTAGTCAAATTTGACTTGCAAAAGGCTTTATTTAGTAGAGTCCTGCAGTAGGGTCGGCCTAACCATGGTCAGCAGATCTCAATCAAACAATTTCTTAACCTTCTACACAAAGTCAGGGATGAGATTGACCAATGATAACAATAGCTGAAAACAGCTGGAAAAAAAAGGCATAAAGAAGCTGAACTGTGAAAATCTCCTATACTTTTGTACATAGCCAGTGAAGAAATAAAGCTAAAATCCTAAACAAAAAAAGCTGAAATCAGCTAAAAGCTGAGAAATCTCACACCTGCAGGTAACTCATCTACCAAAAACTCAAGTCCCCGGTCAGGTAACTCATCTACCAAAATCTCAAGTCCCATCAGGTAACTCATCTACCAAAATCTCAAGTCCCATCAGGTAACTCATCTACGAAACTCTCAAGTCCCATCAGGTAACTCATCTACCATAAACTCAAGTCCCATCAGGTAACTCATTTGAGTGCCAGCAAGCCAATGAATTGAATCACACTCTGCAGTGACCTGTATAATTCAAAACTAGTAAGTGACAATGTCATAATTGGAGTCTGGAATTGGACAGGGGATAATGGCATAATGAAGGCATTTTTCTGAAAGGAAATTTACAGATAGATGTTTACAGAGGTCTGAATTCAGCCCAAGACTGAAGGATCTAAGAATGATTGAAAAGAAAGCATAATCTTGGAGAAAAATGTTTCAGTTTTAAGACTGTCAACACTGACACAAGTACGCTCATTAAAAATCTCTGTCACCAAAATCAATCGATCCCAATGAATAAAGATAAGACCAAAAAGCTAACACTTAAACAAGCAACATATAACTATGAGCATGCCCCAATGCTCCCCATGTCCCAAACCTTTGGTGCCGTGAGAAGAGTAAATCTGCTTACAGGGCGTGTCGTCTAGAACTGACTGGTTCGAGTTCTTTGATCAAAACCTACGTTTAGGTCAAGCCTCCCCAACCCTCCTTTCCAAAAAGAGGACTACATGCCAAACTAGGCATTCATTGTTGTGTCTAGTAAAGTATTGGCACTGGCAGTGAATTCAGCTTTCTTCTTGCTGCTACTCTAGACCAGCAGTGCGGGTTTTCATCTGAATCAACCAATCAAAACATATTAACATAGAATGTACCGGCAGTCTGGCACATGCATGAAGAACATTTAACCTGAGGAAAAAACAACTGGTCAACCCAACACCCGAGGGAGAAAATGCCTAGATTCACTATTCTTGTGGGATTTTGCCACAGCTGCATGCTCCAGGCACACAACTGATACATTTCCCTGACAGAATCAGCACAGCACCCAGAACTGACAGAAAGAGTAGGGAAAAGGCCATATTCGTCGCTACAATTGACAGGAAATAACTAACCGCTCAAGTTTCAACAATCCTGAAACCCTTTCATTACTAAGTTGAGAGTGTAGATACATGTACGGGAGCTTTTTTGGCAATCTGGATGGATTTTGAGCAAATATTCGGGTACGGTACGATGTAAATGATAAGTAACCCATAGGAGAAAAGTTGCTTCCAGCCAAGAACATTACAATTCTGTCGGTAGAGAGGCTTTGCACGGTAGCCATCTTGCAGAACTGTTCTTTTATTCAAACTGGTATGCACAAAGGTTTCCTACTGGAGTGAAGGAACTGCCCCGCAAGATGGCTGCCGGACAAAGCCTCTATTGTCTCATATAAACCCTTTGATGAATGCCTGAGAAGGGCAAAGACTGGTGCGCGACAACACACAGCAAACAGAGAACACACTTGAACTCACCCTTCACTTCAATAGTCCGAGTCGACATAATCTGTGACAGTTCAGTGTATTGTGACGGCGACAACAAAATAACAGTTCTGCACATTCATTTTCACTCAAATCTGGCCATGTATTCTCGTCATCATTTTCAGAAGAACACCATGTACGTGTATCATGAGCAGACGGTTTGCTCAGAGGAACCCAAAAAAAACACTTATGTGAAATCAGGGACAAGGGGATTAAAACAAAATCTAACGGGCAAATACCCCCTCTGCCAGTTGAACTAACGATGATCCTCTGCTGAATGGACTGTTGATGACAGGCTGATTAATAAGTGTTCCTTGATGTACATTCAGCTATGTCCTTTATTAATGCTAGAGTTAATGTTTGACAGTTGGAGAGACAGCGAGCGGGCCCCACAGAGGCAACAAGAGGGGGGAATTTATGCACAGTCATGGCAACTACAACAGATAACCTAAGTACCTTATGTCAGCACACAATCACCCCATGTTCTTCAGTCTGGACCCCGCTGTCCCAATGATCAATAGAAAACTGTGTGAGCAGGTCACCTGTGTAATCCAACCTCTATTCATAGCAACAGACCCCTGTACATGTACAAGCCAAGACTGTTACATAACATGACAAATAGCAACCTCAGTCAGGGTCTGGACTCTTGTCTATAGCACCTGTGCAGTTATATGCACATCTAATGGTCTGTACATTACATATTCAGTGGGCCGACTTTAATCAGTAATGCAAAGCAGCCTACAGTCAATATATGTATGGTCAGTAATCAATTGATGAGATGTACGTTGTATGCATATGATATTAAGATTGGAAGGAAGAGAAAGAAATCCTTAGAGATGCACAGGTATTTTTGTATTAGGCAAAAGTATTGGAAAGGAAGGGCCTGTAAGTCAGTTATTTTTTTTTTCTCTTCTTGGCATTTGCTGATGGCTTACTTCTGTAGTCCTTGTTAATTTTACCACGGCATGATTTCACCATAGAGCTTACTTATATGTCCAGTCTTTGTATTGTGTATTTCTGACGAATGCCTAATGAACAATAATTATAATAATAATAACGTAAAGCTGACTCTGTCTCCTTCTTTGACAGGAAAATGCTCAGGTACAGCGTGTACAACAAGGCAAGTTATTGGCATATACACAGAAGAGTAGGCCCTCAGATGTCTTTTGTCTCCCCAACAATTAACATGTGAATCATGCTTGGACCATGCTCTGACCACAGCACACAGCAACCAAACACACAGGCCAGACAGACAGTTAACTGCATGGCTAAGTCAACAACTGTGACCTAATCTTTGTTTGCTGAGACCACCTCAGGCATGAGCAGAGAACCAATCCAGCCAAAGAGGCCCAGAAATTCTGAATTTGTGTGATCCAACCATGGAGGAAGGAATTCCTTCCTCCATGTTCCAACATACGATTCTAGGGAAAGTCTCATTTATAGATTTAAGTCTACTCTGGGAACGTAAGCACGTGTCTCTTCACTGCGGAATACTTGAGGTCCAAGGGGGGCATGGCCGACCTTTTTAAAATCAAACAGTAAAGTCGCAGAGCAAAAAAACAAAACGTCTGTCTCCCTTGGATGAACTCTCAAGACTGTTTTATTTCCTTCATCAAACTAAACAGACCTCTAGTTTGGTACCTCCCAGTGCAGTACATCCTCCATCCTCTCTATTTTAAACAAAGTATGTTACTTGACCTACTAATCACTTCTATTAACATAAAGTTAATATTTCCAAATACTTCACTTGGGAGACATTTTGTGGTCAATTTTTCAACATTAGGGAGACATCGGTCATTAGGGAGATATTTCAATGTCTCCCTAATGCTCCAACTACCAAAAGGAGGAAAATTTTTTTTGTCCACATTTTGAGAGATGATAAATTAGGGTCCGAAAGGAAAACATGCAAAGATTTGTTAAGATCGGATTAGGGAACATTGAATTATGGGACGGTAAAGTTTGAAAAATTTTGTGCACGTTCCTATGGGAATGTTTCCCAAGTGACCCATTTTCGGAAACAGAAAAAACCACAAGTATATAACATACACTGTAACATGAAGACATAAAACATTCCACTCTGTACATCTAATACAAACAGAAGAAATATATCACACCTGTATCTACATTGATGTAAAGTTTGCAGCCTGCACAAGTACAGTCATTAACGCTATGACTCACCCTTAGTACAAATACACTGTGGAGCTATTTCATCATTGAATATGATACAAAGTACTCTCAAGATAAAAAAAGATAAAGGAGCAAAATCCGATTATGGCAGTTAACAACTTTCCCGCCTTTTTTTACCCTACTCACAACAACTGTGTGCTTGCGAAACTTTCCACTCAAATCAAAAGCACTTTTTTTACTTGAAACCAAAGGGTGAGAATCACGGAAACCACAACAAGGAAAAAAGGTTTTGTTACCTATTTGCTCAGTGCCATTTCTGTAAAAAAAAAAAGGGTTTGAAAGAGAGAATTTTTCAACGTTTCCATTTGTGAATCCAAGACATGCACAAAATGCTTCAAAACTTATTAAGGAGTTTATTATTAAATATTCAAAAATTTCATCATACATGTACAATGTACATGTACACATGTATTTGCAATACTAACATGAAATTCAACAGTGGAAAAAAATATACTTGAGCAGATGAATCTCCCAGATATTTGGGGGCCACTTCTTTGTCTTTCATATCATATGACTATTTCCATGCTGAAATCGGCCATGGAGTTTTGGTTATGACTAAAAACAAAAGCTTCAATTTAGGACATTTCACAGAAGGTCGCAATGATTATTTTGTAATTTGCTTTTGAAAACTGAAAGCAAACAAAACCACTTTAAGTGGCCAAATACTAAAAAGGAATGATGCAACACTACAAACACTGCTTGGAAGGCAAAAACCATTGGAAAAGCAAAACTGAAAGAAATATAAGCCTACTGAAAAACTAATTTCCAAAATGTCCAGAAATGAGAGGTAATCTCGTTTTATGTTCCATCTGTCATGAGAGTAAAAGTGATGTCACCTGATTCTTGGAAGTTTCAATACCAACACAATTTGGAGTATAAATTGTCTCCAGAATTTTTTTCCTTTTAAGGTATACTTCCATTTTTGGACATGTTCTACACTTTGTGTCTTTGAAAAGCGTACATGCTCACGAGTATAAAGTCAAATGTGACATTACCCGATTCTTCAAAGCTGCGATTCAAAAAAGCTGTTCTGAGAACAAACAGGTGTGAGGGTTTTTTCCCCACCAAGCCTGGTGGTAATATTCTGTGCTTCTTTCCTCATGTCACATTTCTGTCCCTTGCCAGATTTCTTTTAAAACAACAGCTTTCTATGATGGTACAATCACATCTCAACCTCACAGGTCTTTTTTTTTCAGATTTTGAAAACTTCCATGTACATATTTATCAGTGCATAGTGATGTCAACTGATTCTTGGAAGATTGTATTTACAGTTGCACGAAATTTTCCCTCGACGCCATACTCAGTGGTATGTTTTTCTCTCATCAATTCACATTTCCTTTGTGTGCCAAACTGCTTTTAATTAAAAAGAACAGCTTCTTACAATGATGCAACCACTTTTCAGCATCACACCTTTTCCCTTCCGAATCCAAATTCATGGAAGAAACATTACTCATGCACGTTTTTGACTAAACAAATGTCTTCTTCAAACAATACAACACTCAGTGTCAAACAGATCTCTGTGAAAGAGCAATGAGAGATCAAACACATACATGTTGTCTGAGGATGACGTTATCCCCTGCCAGTGGCACACCCATGCATACATGTCGCAAAAAGGGCCAAGGTCTTCATCAGCCATACAACAGCCCCATGATCAGCTCTGCTGCTGACAAGTTACAACAGGGGAACAATGCCTGCATGTAGCTCCTATGCTGTGACTATGTTGTGAAGTGAAGTCATGCTTGTAAAACAGAATAACAATGCGCAATGAGCTGATGTACCATCACAGTTTAACAATTCATGATAGCCTGGGCTATCCCTCCCCCCTCCGGTAGTTTTGGACTTTCCTACCACGTGTTCCAACAAAGGCTACCTTTTTTCGCTTCTCAAGTTAATTCTTTTTTGACAACATAACAAATGGAAAAGGTCTGAACACACTCAGATATTTCTTTAGCCTAGATTTTTTTCTTAACAGACTATAAATCAACAGAGGTAACAGAACTTTCTTCCTCCGAGGTCAGATTTTTGTTCCACCATTCCACACATTTCCTTCACGAGCCAATGGCTTTGAAAAGAATTGCTGGAGTGGATGGTGCAATCACATAATTTTGTCCCCGATTACAACTTCCTGTTTGTTTATCTAAATTCAGGGAAGAAGCATTACTCATGCACTCTTTAAGACTGTGATAGACTGAAATTCTTCACACATTACCAAGTATAGTTAAAAATGCACCTCACTAGGGGTCAGCTCCTGAAATTTCCAATCACAAGTTGTCCTTTTAACCTTGGGACAGCAGCTTCCCAAATATGGACATGATGATAAACACTGGACAGAACACATCTAGGAAATGAAGGATCATACACGTGGCATGATGATGTAATTCCATGACCACACACAGTGGCAAGTGGAAGGGAGCTGCATGGGCCATTATACTAGCCCAACGGCCCCACAGAATAAGAGCCTCCATTTTGTGTGAGGTCATGGAGGAATGGCTATATCTATAGAGAGATTAATCAATGAAACTGCATAGGTCTGCCAACGTGGCACCAACTTTTGAGATTTTAAGTGGAGGTGGGGTGGAATGGAAGAATGACATCATGTTGTCAGATCAAATTAAGGTCACTTCGACATTTATTGGTTCTTCATTCACCATTCCTGCTGTTAATGTTAACGAGGGCGGCCTCCTTGAAATTTGAAAGAGTTGTTGCAGAGCTCTTCAAATCAATTTGAGATTCAAAAAGCCCAAATATGTACATACTGTACAAGTACTCATTTTCAAGTGCACACTACAACTATCGTTGCTGTCGAGCTTTAGCTACACGTAGCCCTCATGTCATAGGTCAACTGTCCAGGAATTTGAAAAACAATCTGCATTTATTGCAAGGCCATCTATCAAATGTGGGAAATTAGGAAAACATGTAGGCCTATGTCCCTGATGGCTGATTTGACAAGAAAACACTGTGAAACCTTGTCAATTTAATGTGAGTATGGGATGAAAAATTAGATTGTAGTCGATGTAAATGGAGCAAATTAGCATTAAAAGTCTTTGGCTATCTGCTGGGAGACAATACACAGTAAGAAACTATGGACACTTTGTTACTTTCATCATATAAAACGATAAAGCCGCAGGAAATGTACGCGTAAATAATTAAACCACGTAAACTGAAAAACCCACAAATTTGCCAAGGAAAAGTAGGCTACACTACATGTACATGTATACTGTAATATAGTACAAGTTACGCATGTATCCCCTTTCATATATGACAAAAAGCCAGTGCCCAGTGAACATCAAACCTTGTACGTGTCCTACACATGGATAGGTCTTTATCTTACATATTCAAAGTTTAAGAGAATCAAGCTTCTTTCAGGTAGTAATTGAAATATGTGTCTGAGACTACTTGGGGAAAAGAAGTCTTGGGTTCACAACACAATCTTGGAAATCAAAAGAACTGCACTTGTGTTTGGTGGTTTTCAGTTTTATTGTTTTTTCTCCACGTCCTGCATGCATAAACTCTTTCATCACACACCACACTGACTACCCCCAGAACTGTGGAATCCGACGTCTTCCCCGCTCCCACGAACCCCCCCTCGAAAATGAACGGGGCAGACGTCGGACCCCACAGTTCTGGGGGTACACACCGGACTGCGCTAGAAATCAAGACTGCCATTCCCATGATGAACATGATTAACACGTTGCTAACTACATGCACAGTTGGCCTACAAAAACAAGCGCAAAAGCGCGACAGAAAATAGAATGTAATTGTCTTTTCTATCCATCCAGTGATAATTAAAAGCAACACAAACGATTGCTGTTTTTCTGCTACGTAAGGTAAGGAAAGAAGTTTGGCTTGGTTTGGTAAAAGTAAAAATTAACAGTTTAAACTCACCTATAATGTTGAATTTCTTCCAACAGACTAACTCGAATGATATACTTACATTAGGTCGATGAGTAAATGGCTTCGAATCGAATTTCGTTGATGAGAATTCGTGAACCGTGTAACGCAGGTTTCATCACGTTCGTTTGATATATGCGTGCCGCGCCAGCCGCACTAGCCGCGCCGCGCCGCGCCGCGCCGGTTCGCGGTATACGGGTGAGATTACACAGCGCCCTCTATTGAAGATAACTAATCTTTTACCCAAATAAATCGTCTGAGATCAGTCAAAGCAAGTTTAACCAAGGCGGATCGATCACGCCCTAGCAACGACCCAAAACTTTGTTGGATTTTACAAAATGGTACATAGAAGTGTTCATTCATTATAAATTCAATTTTCCGTCTAATTTATTGATATGTACAACTGCATTATTTACAAATAATGAATTGAACAATGATCCGGGGTGAAAGATATCCCGAGAAGAACCCTTTTTGATGTGCAGATGAAGAGTTTGACTCTTCACTAGTGTGCAAGTATTAGAGGTTGAAAGCCCAGCACCACAGGAAAGCTCTGCGCACGCACGGCGTGGTTTCATCAGTGCAGAGGTCTTTAATTAATTAACCAAATGTACAGCGTAGCATCGAAAAGACGAATTTTAATACAAAACGATACTTTTATAACCATTTTTTACAGACAGTAATTTTCGAATTAGGAAAATCAAAGTTGACATTATATGCAAGATCATTGAATTATTTTTTTGAATGAAACTTTTCACCGGATTCACATCAAACGTAAAACAAGTAACACGCATATTTGCAACAATTTCTGCCCCAATGTTTCCTTTGAAATGGAAACATGAGTGATTGAAATAAGCAGTAGTAATACAAGAAGCCACAACATGTGCTTTAGAAAAAAATGTTTCCCCGAATTATAGTACAAAGGCGCAGCAACTGAGGTACGCGTAGGTTGTGGCATGGAGGAAGGAGTTATTGAACCAAGTCATCGTTTGAATCATTTCGCTCACTAGATGTATCTTATTACAAAAGCAATAACCATTTCAAAGTCCAAAGAAGGATCAGACTCTGAGACTGACCTAATAAGCCTAATCTTGGCACATCGCATTTCTTCGGGATAAATAAACTCATTTCACGTGGAATGAACGTTTTTCATCATCTTTGTCTACAGTGGAGAGGAAATCAAAGGTGATCTGGCTGGATATTGGTCAACTTCCAATCTCAAAACACAAGTGTATGCATGATTTGTACCATTTCTCGTTGGCATGTCGGCCTCATCTTTCTCAGTGAGAGGCCAGTGATGCTGAAATTAACTTCAATGTGGGCAAGGTAGGTTATTGGTGGAAGTCTTGTTTTTCGGCTACATGTAGGCCTACATGTGCTGCAATATAATGTGCTCTGGCACGGCTGGGCTGGTGTTCGTGGTTACTTTATTGCCTGTGTTTGAATTCTGTTTAGGGGTCACATTTTTTATTGCATGTCAATTTCTTGGGTGATGATTTTTTTTTATCAAGATTACCAATAAAATTTTACTTGCCGTGTAATTTTTCTTCAGTACAAGCCCCCATGTTTCATAGGGTGTGGATTTACAGGATGATACGGAGCCCAGCCACTGTTTCTCGCCGTAATTGTCGATTGAAAGTTAAGGGCAGTCGAAGAGCCCCAGACTTGGGCTGCCGACAATGCTGCCCCTCCCAGCGAGCCTCCCCCTCCCTACGACAGTGTAGAGGTCGGCCTTTCCACAGCCAGCAATAGGAAGACTGGGGCTGCATCACGGAAGAACGGGGAGGTTGCAGAGATCGGCGAGCCGTCGAAGAGGAAGGGCAGCCAAGAGGGGGAAGGCAAGGAGAAGAAAGAGAAGGAGGAGATTAAGCCGGTTGGCATCATCCATCTGGTAAGTCCTCAATAGAATCTCTTATAAAATTATGCAGTGACGTTCACTTAACAAGGCTCTGCACCACAGATCGTCTATTAAGTAAATCAGTTCTTAAGAAATCACAGCTGCCCAGGCAACAAAAATTTAGGCCCACAATTGAAAATTTCCTGTATTTTCCATTCTTTAATATGTCATTACCATGGAGTAACGGGTACTTTTAATTTTTTTTCTGCTTCAAAGCGATGCAGTCAAGTTTGAAAAAATACTAATAAACGCATGGAAGTCATCGCTATTACTTTCAGTTAGTCTCAACAAATTGTAACTCTTTTGGCCGCGATCGAAAAAAAATAATTGCTGCGCACCAAAAGGAGCTGACATCTAAAAGTAAAATCACGCTCACGATTAATCGATGATTCGACTGCAAAATTATACACGTGTTTATGTCACGGAATTCGATTCGACCCACAGACATAAATAATGTCTCTGATTCGACCCGCCCGCGCAGTATTGTTGCACAGCGCCCTCATTTTATCATCTCTAAACTTTTCCACCACTACAAACCGACTGGGATCAAGTTTATAAATGCCCTGGCAACGACGAAAATCATGGCGGAAGAAGAGACCGAAACGAAGCTTGCTGTTGCGGCAATGACATCGCAAGAACTGGCCAAACTGGCGCTGGAAGATGCCATGCTTGCTGATCACTCGAGTGGGGATGACTCTTCCGGCGATGACGATGGTGATATTCGGTAAATCACGGTGGAACCATTGAAGATGGGTCGATTTTGGAGGGGGGTATTTTATTGCCCAGATTCCGGACGCATATGATTAAGCCAAACTAAATGGGGGGTGGGGTAGTTAGGGCCTTCCCCTTTTAATTGGTTATATGATCATTAAATATGTATAGGTCTAGGTCAATACAACACAGTAGAATTTCATTGCAGTGGTAGATATTGATGTGCAATCGGTTCGAGATGCCCACTTAGGCTAGGCTTGGCTGCTCAAGTTGGTACTAGTCGAAGTAGGCATGTGACAGTTTTTTCAAGTTAGTCAGATTTAGATGTTACATATGCCAAAAGATAGGGGTGCAGGGGGTGCCGACGCACCCCCCCCCACACCAGCAGTAGGGAGTTCCGCTTGAGGTGTTTATATGTTTATTTTTTTAACCAAACAGCAGTACGTTGTTATATTACGGTGAAAATGCGTGGGTTTTTGACACACGATGACCAAAAAGTATAATAGAAAATATGTGTATCAAGGGCAATCTGCTTTTCACGTGCGCACTTGCCTTCCTTGTTTAAATGCTGGAAGTTGGAGTTCCACTTTCTTGAAAATTGCACCCCTTGGGGCCAAACCAGGCTACGCCCCTGAGTAGCCTAGTACTTAGTAGTAGTGCGAGGCAATTGCACGATGGTACTGACCAACTGATTGCCCAACATTAATAACGTTAGGCCTTGTAATTATTGCAGGAATTTTGTAAAACATTTCCCTTAGTCCCGCTTAGTACGCATATAAGCTTTTGCAAACTGTCATCAACAAAATCCTAGAATTTCTCTAGAATATTTTTGAATTCTTCAGGCCGTCCATCGCTGACCAACAGAAGGTTGGGTTCTTCAGTCAGGATCGAGCCACGCAGACGGAGCGGTCCGACATCATCAACCTCAAGGAGATGACCAAGGACATACAGGGTCTCCTTAAGGTCAGTACAAGATCAAAAGGTCAGATGTCCTGTTTGGCCTCAGATGACAGTCGGGCACAAGACCGTGAACTTGATCAAACCAAATGTTCCCCCTCACTGTCTGTTACAGGAATCTCAGAGACTAAAACGGGAATTGGCGGTCACGAAGCAAGTCATGCAGGCCGACTACGAGAACAGGCTTCAGGAGAAGACACTGGATATGTACGTCCGCATCAACGAACGGGTGGAGGAACTGCAGAAAATGCACTCCGAGGTAAGTTGCCTTGTCATGTTTGTTTCACCGGTTGGCATTCCATAAAGCACTCTGTATCCGCCTCGAGCAGAAGCACCCCCTCAATGGTTGAAAAGAGCCATGTTGGTGGGAAGTATTCACTTTGTTGGTAGTAATGCGATGGCATTGCTTGCAAACCAACGAAGTGCAGTTCCCTACCAAAGGAGCCTCTGTTGCTGGGAAAAGTGCTCCCTCTCTTGGTCCCGCTTGGGGCGGATACTATACTCTCTAACTTGTTCTGTTCTGTCTAGTATACTTGCTAACTTTTAAAGGTCTACGCGTGGTACTCTCCAATATCGGTTCTGTATGAAAACGTTATCTTTTCAATTCTATTTGTTTTGCTCTCCAAACCTTCCAGTTCTGTACAAAGCTCAAAATGACGGCAGGCTCCCAGAAACTAGGCCCAGTGCACGCACAAGCAAAGCCGAAGAGATGATAGTGGATGGAAAACTGTCCTGAAGTTCGCCCTGCCTTGTGGATCATTTTTATTGGTGCCACTGAAGAGTAAATTTTGTTTAAAGAATGATCGTCTTGTTTTTATTTTCAAGAGGGTGGAGATTGTGCGGAGAAGTTTCCGGCAGCAGTTGGCAGATGCTATAGTGAAGCTGAACAACGATTGGAAGGTAATCACAGATACCATTGATTGATTGACCGATTAATTGATTTATGACTTAATTGATGTATTCATGAAGTAAGAGCTGTCTTCCTGCTTGATGACCACTCCTTTCGATTCTATTTATCCTTCATCCACTATTCTTTTTTTTTCATCATTGAAAACATTAAGGGTTTCCCATTCAATCGTTTTGGTGCTTCAAAACATTTTTAGATGGCAGTTGGTGATGCGAAAAAATTTTTAAAAATCTGTTTCAGTGAAATGAAAGGAATTTAAGTGAAATGTTTAGGACCTTGCCTCTGCCTTGTGGAAAAATTTGAAGGCGCATAGTTGGCCTGATTCTGTCTGGGTCTGGCACCACCCTGCTCTTTCATTTGGGGAAAACTGAATTCAGACGTGTGCCGTCATCTTGTCTGGCCCCCCTTAGAAACACGCCGGGCTGAAGATGCAAGCAGAGCAGCGGCGGCTGGCCAGCAAGAACGATCAGATGGGCGAGGACTACGAGAAGCTGGTGCAGCAGGTGGCCCAGCAGGAGGGCATCATCGACATGCTCCGCATGCAGATTGCACAAATTGCACAGGTGAGAAAAAAGTCCTCGCCCCCTCTCCCTGCCTCGCAGAGGACAAAAAACACGCCTCAGAACACTGGAATATTGGAATTGGAAACAGTTGGTGCTTCTGGGAGAGAATGACTAAGTTCGGTTAGATGACATCCGTAGTGACCCAAACCGTTTCTGCCACGTTCTTTTACTCTTCTGGATCCCTGGTAACGACTCCGTTCTCTGTTCTCTCCGACTCGACAGGAACCGCGGAGTGAGGCATCCACGCCCAGCGCCGTGTACGAGGTGGAACACCTGCGGGACGAGATGGGGAACCTGCAGCAGAGAATCGACTCCATGGAGGAGGCCATGGATGCTAAGGATGAACAAATAGATGAACTTAGTGAGTGTCTGTTTGTTCACTCCTTTATGATTGTCTGTGTGGTGACCTCATAAAGAAGGCCGTGGATGCCAAGGATGAATGGATTGATGATCTCTGTGAGCATCTGTTTGTTCAGCTTTTGTTTGTTTGTTATTGACAAGGACGTCGTTTGTTCACTTTTTAACCCCTTCGCGCCGGGACGCGGCTAGACACACCGTAAAAATTGAGATCCTCAGCCCGCTTTTCAGCTAGTATTCTCGGCCCAGGCTCGAGCAAACACGGTGAAAGGAGGCAATGTACAGTCCTTTACTCGTTCATCCACTGATCTGCAGTCTTACCGACTTTTCATAAACCTTAATCTGTGGCTTATTTTTTCCCCCAACAGACAAGGATGTCGAAAGGTTAACAAAGGATCTGGAGAAGGAGAGAGTACAAGTGAAACAGGTAAAATATCATCTTGATCATTCAAAGGTGGAATTTCTTTATTATTTCAATCAGAAATAAATCCATTGATTAAAACTTTGTCATATGACTTTCAATATCCTTTTTTTGGAAATGTTTAAAATTCCTTTTCTCAGCTTCTCCATGAATTGGAAGAATCAAAAGCAACAGCTCAACAAGAACTGGCCTCACTACGACGAAACGTGAGTAGAGTTTAGATTTGTTGAAATGCATTTAAAAAAAAAAATTGACGTGAATATAACCCATCCTAGCAGTCATTGGGTTTGGTTTTATTTAGATGTTTCAGTCATTTTTTTGATTATTATTATTTTTAATTTTTTGGTCTTTACTTTTGTGGTCCATTCTTTATTTGTATTTGTACAAGCATTCGTTTGCAATTCCTGAATTCAACGATTGCCAGAACCACGACTCCTTCAGAATCAGTAAACATGCTTCTGGGTTTGTGGTTTTTTTTTATGGTTTCTCTTTTCTTCAAAATCTTGAATATCTGTTTCATGAGTCAGGCGGACAAGCAACGGCTGCAGATGGAGCGAGAAATGCAGGACAAGATGAGCAAAGCAAGAGACGAGGTGATTCTTAAATTCCAGTTTATCTATTCCCCCCCCAAATAAAATGAGCCCAGATGTGTCTTCTCCCTTAACAGTTGACTGACGTTTCTCAGATTGTTAGGAGAGGTAGTTGCCCAAGTCTAAATGAAGTGTGAGGTAATGTCAGACATGCTGGTCTGTTTTTGAGAATGATTGAATGGAGAGTGTGTTTCAGGAATTCAACCTTTCTTCGACTTGTTTTCAATTTCCAGATGATTGAAGCAAAAGAGGAGGAGCGCAAAAAAGTTGGTCCCCTTACATGACACGTTTGTCATGAATATTCATTGCGTTGTAGTTTAGTCGTACAAGGTTCATGCATATTCAACAGCTGTCACTGCACCCATTCCATGTTGCAATTCTCATTCACTGCAGCAGGATACACACAGAGGATTTTGGTTGGGTTGCGGGGTTCACATTCGCATGCAAGGTTTTGCAAGTTAGAATTCTGGCCACTTTTTATCATGGGTATAGATTTTCATCATAACTGAAAAAAAATACATGCTGGTTTTTACTGTAATCACCCAAATGTAATCTATTTACCTTGTGTCAATTAGTTTAAATAAAGGCTATGTTTACCCAATTTTATTGCAAGAAGTTTTGACTATTGGGTACCCTTTCCACAGAGTTTGACCGTGGCCTTTTGCCTGTGATTCATGAATCTGCCCCCGGTCCCTTTTTTGCGCATTTTTCGTCAAATTCATGTTTTGAGTTTTGATGTTGCATATTGCTTGGTGTCATTTTGTTTTACTTCACAGGCTCTCTCACCTTATTTCCCCCACCTCAGTCTGTCGCCTCGCTGGTTTTGTTTTTTGTCTTCCCGATTGGGAATGACAGCTTTCCTCTGCAAGATGTGTCTCGCAACACTCTAGCCCCTTCCATCAAGCATTATCACGTAAACCGGTGTCATACTCTGTGTGCTCATCGCAAGTAGTCAGTTGTCGTCACATTTATTTCTCCGATTTTAGCCGCAGCGCAACTAGTCTAGCTGTTAAATATCAGTGACGAAGACTCTAAGAACCCGAGCAAGAAATTCATGACACGTTTTTGTTTTTGATGGTTGGTTGTCAGATGGTGACACTGGCTCGGAAGCACGCCAAAGAAGCCCAGCAGCAAGAAGAGGAGAGACAGCGAATCCTGGAGGAACAACGTAAGGCGGCGCTGGCTTTGGAGAAGAAGGTACCGAGGGGTCTTGAGATCTCTGAAAATCTGATCCAGGATTCCAATTTGAAGGTTCCCTAGCTCTAAATTTCAAAGCGGTGGAGTTTAAACCGTCTTCATCTTTGAATCCTGTCTTGTTGTTTCCTTGTAGTGCTTTTCGTAACAATCAAACTCATACATTAACCCGTACCCTTCCAGATCCTTCAAAATCTTTCAGGGATTTCTGAAGGATTTTGTAGGAATTAGGAGTGTAGAGCCCAGGTGTTACTTTACGTGGAACTTGATGCCTCCTCAAAAAGTCAAGGTGTCACTGGACTTCTGCACAGTGAGGGTTTTGGGAAGTTTACTTCCAAAATGTTTGTGTCATGAAATGCCGGTTTGCCCACATTCCTGGACTGATCAAAACCAAGTGTATGTTATGACTGGATAAGGGATTCTTTCCAATTTTCTTTCAGAAGTGTTTTTCTGTTTTTTTCTCCCCATTCGGCAGGAAAGAGAGAATGCTTTGCAAGCTTCCAAGAGTGACACCGATATCAATCGGCTGAGAAAGATGGAAACCTTCCTCAAACTGGAAGTAGCAAGGTTGTCCATTTTTTTCTTTCCCCTTTTTCATAGTCAAATTTTGGGTACAACCAAGTCCTTTTTTTTTTTTCAACATGCCGTTGGCGAGAGTGATTAGAGGGTGGCATGGAAATGAGTCAAATTGGGTGAATATTAATTAGTTGCCGTGAATACCTGTGAAGTGGTGATGAATACTTACAGTCAAATTGGTCTCAACATATCGTTTCAAAGCTGAATATTCATGCTTAAGTAATGAATAATCATGATGACTTTCATCTGTGAACGTTTCCAGGTTGAAGAAAGAGCTTGCCAGGACCACCAGAATGTGGGAAAAGAAATTTGCCATTCTGCAGAAAAGGTTGGAAGGAAATCAGAGCATTAACTCGCCACCTCCTAGATCCTTCACAGTCTAGAAAGAGATTTGGTAGGATTTTTCAGGACAGAGCTCTAGAGGAAAGTAGATCCCCACCACTGTCATTAACAGAGGTTGTCAACTCAATGCAAATATGCATGCTTCGTTGCCTTGATTTGTAATCAGCCCTATTTGATTTTTTGTAAACTTGAGTTGCTCTACGTTTTTTTTTTCACTGTTTTGTCGTTTCTGTTGTACCTTCTTCAGCTTGTATGCTTTGAAGGACGAGAGTTTTGTGAGGCAGACTTTGCAGAAGCAAGCGGCCACGCTCCACCATGCGTCCGTGTCCTACGCAGTGAGTGGTTCTCTTTATTTCGAACACTAGGAGTTCGTAAATCGGGCACCTTTCTCATTTTTGCCTGCTGGCTGGTTAATTTAAAAGAAGTTTGTCATTCTTGGTACATAGATCAAAATTGCAGGTGACTAGCCAAACTTCAAAATCACATTTCAGTTTTTTTTTTCCTGAGGTTCTCATGTTTTTCTGGTTTTGTTTTAAATTTTCAGGCGGACACCCCCCTTGGCATTCTGCCAAGCAGCCAACCAACTAACACACCCAGACGGCAAAATCCACCTCTGGTGAGTGTAATTCCCTCCCGTTTTTTGTCAAATCCCTCAGATTTTGGCCCATGGTCTGTATACAGTCTGTTCTTCAAAGCACACCCTTCTAACTTGGCCCATTTGCCTTTCTCATTCAGCCCGGGATAGGTCAGATGTCAAAGGTCAGAGATCCCCGGCTTGACCTGATTTCGCCGTACACCGTGTCGCCACCCTCGGGCAGGGGCGTGGAACTTTTCTCTGCAGCAGGTAATGAAATCTTTCTCCTTTGGTAGCATGTGTTTTCCGATCATGACATTGCCGTAATGTTTTGCAAAGGTACCCTTAAAATTGCAGTTTTCATAAATGTCCTGCCCTTGACATTACACCTTTCTGGCATTGACAGAGGTTTAGCATCTTACCTACCGTAGTTCAGTAGTCTCGACAAATCCTGTGGGTTGAGGACAACATGCTTTTGACATAGGCGAGGAAAACGTTCGATAAATACAGTACACTTGGAAAACAAAATTTAAAGAATCTCAGACTGGAAAGAAAAGTACATTTACCTTAATAATTTGTTCAATAATTGTACATGTAATTTTCTGACAGAATAGGATCCAAACCTGACTCAGAGTTTGAAGGTTTGGAGAGTACCATCTTCCCAGGTGAATCCAGCGCTTGTTGCCGTCTGTGAAATACACAAGTTTTTCTGCCTTATCTTTTTTTCGCAGCTTCCCAAATAGTTGACAATGACGAAGCAGACGAAGACTCGGATGTCGAAGGTGTCATACCACTCCCGTCACCCCCACCAAAGTAAGATAACAAGTTTCATACTGATTATGTCAAGATTATATCCCATCACTGAAACAGGTGGACAACGTTCAAGTCACATAAACCGTCGTAAGTCGTGGTTTGTGACAATTAAAGTTGCCTCGAAAAAGTAGCCTCATGGCAAGAAAACTTGATTTTTCTTATCATTTTTTCAGATGGAAACAAGATAGTCGTCCGTCAACATCCGGTCAGGTGATAGTGTTGCCAACTGCTTGAAGACAAGTTGTCAAGTTTACAAAGAACTTTGAACAAATGGCCTTGTTACAAGAAAGTCTCTCTGTAATAACTTCCAGTGAAACTGTAGCCTACCCGAGCAAGGTGACGAGTTGGCCCCTTCTTTAAAAACTGGTTGAAATCAATGGTCAAGTTTGAGTCTGGTACCACGGACGCGTATAATAAAATCTGGACTCGCAATGCCTTTAATCAGCTTATAGAGTCATGGAATCCACTCGCGGCCATTTTACCGAGCCGAATACAAAGCTTTCCTGGCAATGCCCGCGTTTTTTCTTCCTGCCGTCAATAGAAGGAGCCGACCCACGCTTATGTATTCGGCTCGGTAAAATGGCCGCTGGTTGGCTTCTTTTTCATACCAAGGCATTGCAAGTCCAGATTTTTTAAATACGTCCGTGTCTGGTACTGCAGTTGTAATTATCCTTTCACAATCAGATTTGAAGCTCTGCAACTTCCAGGCATTTCTCTGGGGGTGGGGTGGGGAAATGGGTTTCTGTTCAAAGGATTTTGTGGCAACTGTTAAAACTAATGCAGGACAAAAAGACACAGAACACAAAATTATTTTGTAGTTATTTTAACTCACAACTTGATATCAGAACAAATGGGAACAAGCAGAGCTACTTTTTCATTTCTTGCACCAAGTGTACAGTGTTTGGCATTTTGTACAAACTAATGCAACACTTTGTGGATACATGTACAAATGGAGAGTTTGTGTGCTGAAGTTATATTTTATAAAATCTGTAACATTTGTAAATTTTATAGGGTTCTATTGTATTAAGCTCGAGCATAAATTTTTGGAATACAAATTAAGAAATACATGAAAAGTGTGTAATTTTTGAGTAATTTCTTGGGGGGGGGTGGTGGTGTGCAATAGTTTCAGAAATACAAATACATGCATTCCGACAAGGTTTTGGACACAAGCAAAACACAAAAACCCACGACACGTACTAAATGTGAAGTGAATTTTATTATTACCGCAACATCCAAAATGGTTACATATGCAAATCACTCTTCTTTAGCTAACAAAGGTGACAGGATTTCATTTTGTGTGAGGCCCCTGCAATAACATGTTCACTTAAACTTTGCCTCAAGTAAAGGTTTACAAGCTACTTTTGTGGAGGAGAATAAGTTAGTAGGGTTCAGTTAATACAGGGTATGTTTGCTTTGTGTCTGGTGTCACACAATGGCTGCAGATGCTCCGCCAACTTGCCTGACAAAACGACACCAGAGAATGCTACACGAATATTGTTTCCAAACTGATCTCAATCATTTCCAGATTACCAAATTCAAGTTGGTGTGTGGTCTGGTCTTGAACTCTGAAAAACTATTGATATAAATTTGCACCTCTGTTGCTGTGAACATCCATTCATCTTTCTAACCTTCCAACATGAACTGTTGCTAACTATAGTATCAAACCAAATGTGTTAAGTCATTTGCAACATGCTCCATTGCTTTCGTAACAATTCTTGCTCAATCTTTCTGTTGCGTACAAGCTTCAAATTTTGCATCAAATCACAGAAAACTCTTTAAAACCAAAAACCTTGGCCTATGACTCCTATCTGGAGATCATATGACCTCATATATAATTCATTACTGAAACAATCTACAGACTGAGGGGTTCCGCCGCGCTCATCGGGGGGGATCATAGAGAGCAGCGCCCTCTACTGTCGGTCCTCAGCCAGCTTGTCTGCCTTTTCTATGACTTCGCTGATGTCGCCCACCATGTAGAACGCAATCTCCGGAAGGTGATCCATTTCTCCTGTACAAGGAATTCAAAGAGGCCAAAATTATTAATTCTTGCAGTTCGTCCACAAAAAAACTTCCAGGATGGGATGTAGCAGGATGAAAGGATTAGGCAAACTCCCAAAAGTGGACAACTGAAAATAAGTCAGCACTCCCTACCACTCAAGATCTTCTTGAATCCGCTGATGGTGTCGGCGATGGGCACCAGCTTGCCAGCGGAACCGGTGAAGACCTCGGCCACCTGGAAGGGCTGGGAGAGGAAACGGCTGATCTTACGAGCCCGCGACACGGTCAGCTTGTCGTCTTCGGTCAACTCGTCCATGCCCAAGATGGCAATGATGTCCTGCAGTGAACGGTAGTCCTGGAACAACACAGGGATTAGAAAGAAAAGAAGCAAGCGTAACCCTAAAACAGTAGTTTTTGAGTGCCAAATGGAGACTTCAATCGGGCCATCACATGGACATTTGAAGTTAAAAGCAGCAAACAGTTGTAAGGTCAGATTTAGTTTGTGTGACACACAAAACAGCAGCTCACACGTGGAGCTGACCCAGATTTCTCTGCCTTTGTTTCTTACACACTCAATGCACAGGGGAAAGCACAGGCATGTCTTGTTGCAAAGGACGATCGACGAGGCACTCTTCCCGGGAGTTTACCTGGAGGATCTTCTGCACGCCTCTGGCCACGCTGTAGTGCTCCGCCCCGACCACGTTGGGGTCCATGATACGGGAGGTGGAATCCAGGGGATCTACAGCCGGGTAGATGCCCAGCTCGGCGATGCCACGGGACAGCACAGTGGTGGCGTCCAAGTGAGCAAAAGTGGTGGCAGGAGCGGGATCGGTCAAGTCATCGGCAGGCACATAGATGGCCTAGCCAACAAAAAAAAAAGATAACAATATGAACACTTGTCCAAGACACTGGCTCTAGGAAGTTTTATTAGAAGGTAGCACTGGTTACATGCATATCATCTTTCAAGTAAACGCCATGCACATTCTATGACAACTTTGAGCTGTAGGCGATCTTCACTTCACCTTCATAGCTACTGAGGAAAATATCCACTTCAACAAGGCCAAGTTCTTTGGGCCCTTTTACCTGGTCCAATTCTACTTATCAGCTGCTCTCTGTATCGTCTTCACACCCATGAGAATGATAATCACAAGCCACTTTCAAACAAGCCGCAGACCTTTGTTCTTAGTTTACAAGCCATTCTGGCCGCCGTTTACCTGCACGGAGGTGATGGAGCCCTTCTTGGTGGTGGTGATTCTCTCCTGCATGGTACCCATGTCAGTGGCCAGGGTCGGCTGGTAACCCACAGCAGACGGGATACGACCCAGCAAGGCAGACACCTGTCATTGGGAGAAAAGCAGGGTAAGAGCTGAAGAAAGGAATTTATCTCCACCAACAAATACGACAACTGAATTCCTTCCTTTCATTTGACCTCCAGCGCTTAATTTTTGCGAAGGGCCTCACACCGAGTTGACAATTTTCTGGTAGGATTTGGAGGCAAGTGCTGGTATTCTTCAGGCTTGTAGGATCAGATTTAGTTTGTCTGCCGCACTGAAAGAGCAGCCTACAAGTGGAGCCGATCCCGGTTTATATCCCTTTGTTTCTTACACACTTGCGCACGGTTGAAAACACAAGCATGCCTTAGGACAAAGGCGGCTGCTCAGCAGTGACATCTCGAAAGAATCTTGTCAAGATTGTTCTAGAGAAAGTTAACGTGTGCTTTGGAAGGTCCTTAAGTCTTACCTCTGAGCCCGCCTGAGTGAATCGGAAGATGTTGTCGATGAAGAGCAGCACGTCTTGGCCCTCCTGGTCACGGAAATACTCGGCCACGGTCAGTCCGGTCAGGGCGACACGGGCACGGGCGCCTGGGGGCTCATTCATCTGACCGTACACCAGCGCCACCTGTGGGAAGAATGGTCAGTAAGTTTTGTCATTACTGGGCCATGGCAGCTTTCGTGGAATATTCACAATCTACAATCAGATGGATGGTCTGGGGTTCCAATCCAGCTGCTGGCCAAAGTATGTCCTTGGGCGAACCCCTTCACCCCTACATTTGCCGTATTAGGCCATGTCTGTTCTGGAGCTACAGCTAAGCTAACGTCAAGGATCAAGACCTAGCCCACAGACAAATGAGAATGCAGCCTTTGAAGTTTGTTGCTGTACAGATAACACTGATGTGCATCTAGAAATCATGCAAGCAGTACGTGTTGACTTAATACGTACCTTGGAGGTGTCGTCCTTCAGACTGATGACACCACCCTCAATCATCTCGTGGTAGAGATCGTTGCCCTCGCGGGTACGCTCTCCGACACCAGCAAAGACGGAGTAACCACCGTGGGCCTTGGCTACGTTGTTGATCAGCTCCATGATCAGCACAGTCTTGCCCACACCAGCACCGCCGAAGAGTCCTGCGGTGACGAGACAACGGAGATTTCAAACAAGAGCAAGACAACCTACGTCGGTCACAAAAATGTCTGTCAGCCCCTCAGAGACCAAAACGTGCTTTCCAGTACAACCAGAATTCTCCATCAGGATTTGGGGAATTTCTTGGGATTCAGGCAGTTACTTCCAGGCCATAACTTGTCTTTAGTTGACAGAGAGAAGTGCCCCCTACCCACAATAACTTTTAACCCCTGATCCCACAGCACATCTGGCTGACTCGTCTCCTGACAGCCCATTTTTTGGTTTCAAGCCTCTGCAGTTCTAAAGCCTTTCTCTTACCGATCTTTCCTCCCTTGGCGTAGGGGGCCAGCAGGTCCACCACTTTGATGCCCGTCACCAGGATTTCCTGGGCGACGTTCATCTCCACAAACTCGGGAGCTTCCTGATGGATAGCTGCTCTCCTGTGGGAGGGAAAAAAAAGATCAACCCAGTTAAATTTAGTGAGGTTTGGGGTAAAACATGTGGGAGTCTTTCAGGGCAGGACCTTTGTTCTTGAAGGGGCAAGGCAATTTCTCCTTCACAAACGGCACTCGTGTCAGAAAATGAACTTGTCACGTAGGCAACTTGGACTTTGACAAAAAAACAAGGAAATTCCAATCTTTACAAGACTTTTTCCTAACCTCTCCGTGGGAATGGGACCTCTCTCGTCGATGGGCTCCCCGATGACGTTCATGATGCGGCCTAGCGTCTCGGGGCCGACAGGAATCCTGATGGGGGAGCCAATGTCTAGACACTTATCGCCTCGGACCAGACCCTCCGTACCGTCCATGGCAATGGTACGGCATGTGTTCTCACCTGCAAGAAATCCACTGAAACGGTATAAACGTTCTGAAAATTGGACAATGCACGATGCTTCTCAACAGCCGTCCTGTGACTTCCAAGAAAGGTTCCTTCTGTACAAAGTTCAAGTTACACATTCTTTTCCAAAAATTATCTATCGCTACTGATGTCAAAGCTATCCCCGAGCCATTCC
Organism: Acanthaster planci; assembly: GCF_001949145.1. The sequence goes on along the minus strand of NW_019091356.1, from coordinate 3,354,096 downwards.
TGAATGCACGGCATTGTAGGACTAGATTTAGTACACATGCCTCACGGCCAATCGGCACAAGTGTGGAGCTAGTTCAGGTCAGTCTACCTTTGGGCATTACACTCCAACAAATGGGTTGGTTGTGGGAGTGCCTTTGAGCAAAGGCTTCAGAAAACCTACAGCCAAAAAAAAAATGTGAAAGTTACCCATACTCCAGTAAGTCCAGTTTGTTCAAGACTTCAGCACTCACCTAGATGCTGTGCAACTTCTAGTACAAGCCTTGTGGGGCGTCCCTGCACCTCCAGGGCATTGAGAATTGGAGGCAGGCCCTCATCAAACTGTACATCGACAACAGCACCAATGACAGCCACAATCCTGCCAGTGGAGCCCGTCTTGGCCTGTGTTTTAGCTTCTGCTACATAGTTCCTTCCTGTTGGGGAAGGCACAAATGTTTTCATTTTCCGAAGGACTGCTGACTTTTTTTTAAAGTCACAATTTCTCCCTTGAATTACAAATGCCAATGTAAGAAATACAGGAAAGAGTTCCATGTACAGACGCCAATAATTATTTTCTACAGTGACCTATTAGCTGTCAGAAAGCAAAAACATGTCCAGGAAATTTAAATGTAGGAGGGAAAATACCAAGTCTTTAAAGTTTTACTTAGAAAACAGAATTTTTTAAACCAGTCTCATAGTTTTACTTGTCATTCTTGCGGTCAGACATCCGGTACATTATTAAATAGCAAGGAGGGTAAATCTGCCCCTTTGCCATACGTTAAAAGTCCATAGTGACGTCACGCCGACTACTAGTACTAGAAATACTATCGACTCATATCGGAGTCATAGCCAGAACACAGGGGCCAGGGTGTCAAGCAGCGTCCGTATGAACTCTTTCCGGAACAAAGTCTCCCAGGCTTAAAAGTAATTTTGGAAAAATAAACTAAAACAATTAAACAAAAGAAGCGTGTAAAAAAAAACAGCAAAACAGGTGTCGTAAACCCAGGGATTGCCATAAACTTGTGTAGAAACGGAGGCGCACCCAGACATTGCAGAATTTTTTCCACTGTGTGTAATTTCGCCGGGCTGCCGGCCTACACCTCACCGGCGACTTCCTTTTTTATATAAAAGTAAACTAATGTGTCTTCAATCTCTCCACCTACTTGAGCTATACGTTGCTGGTGCACATATTCTTGCTGTTTGGCTCACAAGACCGGCAGAAAACGCCGGTTTTGCAGCCCTAACTGCCGAGAAACAGGATTTCGCTATTCCGGACAGCATGGCGGCCATTGACGAACGGAATGAGAACGCGGCTTCACTCGGCTTACTTCGGCAATCTTCGGATAGAGCATGCGCGACGTCACGTGACTCTAAGTATCGTCTGATTGGCTAGGTGAACCGGAAGAGCATTTTGGGTTCTAAACTCAAAACCGTTTTGTGGGAAGAACTCGTGGAACTTGCGTGGACAAAGGTGAAATCTTTTGAGAGCTTTCGTCTCACTTTTACCTTTTTAAAAGAAAATAAACACTAAATGTAATTTGTGATACGTAATTATAATAAGGGATGTGTCTTGTGATTTCTAAAGGTGTTTAAAAAGCCCTCAACTGGGTCAACTTGGCCAAGTTTCTTTCTGTAGCCAGGTATTGAGGTAGTGGAGTGTTGTTTGTTAGCATGGTTAGTCGCGCCATGGCCGCACCTTTCCCATGTTTCCATCGATGCCTGCCACAGTGCAGTGCTAGGCCAGTTTAGTTCAGTTGCGAGTAGAAATGGTAGGCCTACCCGTCACATGGCTTGTGCATTGTGCATGTGGGATTTCATGCCATGGCCACTTGATGAATCATGGCTGGGTTGGCCGGGTGAGGGAAGGAGGAATCAAGGAGGTGTTTATTTAAGTTACAAAAATTTACTAGGGAGTAGGTGTCCATTGACATTAGGCCTACCTTTAGCACCCTGTTCCCATACTAGGCCGGGCACAACTATAGGGAGGCCAAGACACTTTTGTAATTTTTTTCTGTTTTCTTTTTAGAGGTTATTTTGAAGGTGATGTTGTAAGAAATATTTTGATATGAATTTGGATTCCATCAGACCATGCAAAGCAAAAAAAATTCAATTTGAACTTCAAATTGAAGCGAGGATATTTTGAGATTTTTTTGTACATGTGCAATGCAGAGCAAACTGTGATTATTTTATACACAGAAATATGAGTGTGGGTTTTAACTGAAAAGCTTAAAATTGATGTGTTTGTAAAATCTTTGTTCTTATTTGCGCCTTATTTCAATGAATCAAATGCCGGCTTTACTTTAAATTTCAAAGTATCTGTAATCATGCTAATAATAGTGGTCATTATTTCATGATTTGTCAATCAGATAATTCCACCATTAGCCCGTCCTTTCTATTCACACTTGTGGAAGATTGTTTCAAAAAAGGATGGTAAAGTTGGAGATATACAGAAATGACCAATCACGCAGAGTGATTTGTGAACCATGCAGATCTGCTGATCGTTCCCAACACATATTTGTACAGTGATCGCAGTGCGTACCGTGGGTCTTAAACATTTTAATTTGTTCCCTGTTAAGTGATGGGCATCAGTGGAGAACAGCTTATGCTGAGCTGCTTTAACCCGGGATAAACAAGAATAAATAACGATAATAATAATAAAGCAGCTTACGTACGTATGTTCTTCCTGGGCAGTCTCTAAAGTTGTGCATGGTAGAAAGTTTATGCTCAACACAGTCAAAATTGTCTTAATGTTGCAGGGACGTGTTCATCACCTGCTCAAAATCAAGAAAGTTGTTCAGCAAAGAATATCAGAGCCACAGCCATGAGCGGAGGAAGTAGCATGTCGATTGTGGCAGCCTTCGACGAGATTTGCCACTACCAGTCAGTGTTGAGCAAAGGATGCGAACCAGGTGAAGCGCCACTTTCAATCTACAAGTGAAGTTGCATATCGCAACCCTAGATCCCTTTGATATGACCGGCAAACCTTGTGTCTAAGAGCACTGTTAATAAAATATTCCACTTAAAACGAGGAAATTGTTAGGTCCCGATCCTAGACAGATATGCAGAGTTAGAGCAGTACGATACATGGGGTGTGATGTGAACCACACCTTGGCACCATGGTTCGACTATCAAAATTGAAGATTCAAGTTTGCTTGAAGACAGTGCACAGCATCACGTGCATGATAATTTGGGATTTTTTTAAATTCGCTTCTCTGTACTTGTGGGCTTTTGCCAGAGTTCCTCAAATTTGCCAAGAACCAGGATTCTTGTCGACGCCAGTGGCTTTCTGCATCACAGGAGAAGCTTCGGATGCAGGAGTTCATCACCAAGATCACCGCCGAGAAAGACGGACTGGACGTCAAGCTCAAACATGCCAGGTCTGTGGTTCCCCTCTGACTTATGATCTTTGAACTTTATGACTGATTGAACAATAAATGCAGTGGTGAAGTACGCCGCGTTGATGTTTACGTTGCCTCACATCTCGTGTTTTTACTGTTTTAGTTGATTTGTTTTGTTAACAGAAATCAAGTTGATGTGGAAATGAAGAGAAGAACGAGGGCGGAGGCTAGATCTGACGAACTGGTGAGTTTCATCAGTTTCAATTCACCCACAAAGTGACCAGCGATCCTGAAGTACCCATGATCCTTTGAAAAATGGTTTAAACAGAATTGAGGTTTGCTAGTGTGTTGAATGGCAAAGGAGTGTAGAGCCTACCACTGTGTTATGTTTTGTTGAAGTATAAAGAACGAGCGGTTGGTCACGTGGGGTTTCAAAGAGGCTGCTGATAAAATGTCATGTCTAACTTGAAACGAAGCTCCAATTAATGTAGTATCAGCCTGTGACTTCTTTGTGAGTTAGCCATTTCCACGTGGACAGCCCTGTGGAATTATCTATGCTGAGTTTTCATTGTTTAGCTTTGTGCGTCCTGCGTCCATTTTCTAGTGGACATTAATTTCACAAGCTGCACTGACGCAATTCTAGCACAGTAGGTCAATTCAGGTATACATGTCCTGCAACAGCTCAACACTTAGTTTATTTAAGATGACTGTGGCGCCATACATACGTAACGTTTCTTCGGTTTTCAGACAAAATTTCCTCTGTCGACTTACAGCTGTCTGAGTAGACTCCCTGCTGTCAGTTCTCGTACTCATCCTTTCATTCAGGTTGATTCGTTCTGCAAAGTTCGCTAACTCCCTCACTCCTTTGTTTTGCCAACCCAACAGGACCAACAGATCATGCTGATCCGGGAGCTGCTGGCCGACAACAAGATGAACCAGCTGTCAGAGAAGGACCGGGAGAGCCTGGCCTTCCTGCGCAGCGAGCAGCAGAACGGCGGCGGCACGCCCACCGCCACCAATCGCCTCTCTGCCATCCACGAGCACTCGGCCGACCTCCTGTCCCCATCGGATGTCAGCTACGATCACACAGAGGAGGACCTGGATGTGTCCTACTTGAGGGGCGGGAAGACGTGGAAGCGAGGCGGTGGGCGGTCAGCTTCAAAGAAGGTGGGAGCTCTTGCACTTCCTATCCGTGTCCCTACATACCCCGTCTTTAAGATTTAAGTGACAATTCTTACAGTGCGCTATTAAGACCAGAGATTGAGCTCTTGACTGTTAATGCCTGGAATCGTGACCTTTTTTCAAATTGCTGGGAATACTAGTATGCCAAGGTCTCCCCATTTCTCATGTTTTCTCACATTTTCTCCCCTTTCCTCGTATCTTCTCACATTTTCTCTCATTTTCTCAGAGGCCAAGTGCACCCCCACTCGAGGAAGACACTCCCCCAAAGAAAGTGAAGACGCAGTACATCACATATAGTCCCAGCAATGATAAGGTAAGCTGGAATCAATATTGGGGGTAAAAAAAAATCCTAGATAACCATCAAATGGTTGGGTGAATATTATTGCATTTGTGGGTTTAGTTAAGCACCATTCAGTGGTCAGATGTTGATTTTGTTTGATGTGGAAATTTGCCAAGCATCAGATGTCTTGATTATTTGCTTCTTGACGTTTGGCCAAGAGCACTCGAACAGAAAGCAATCCAATATTGAGTGCTCTGAGCTATGGACACCACTTCGTATTTGCAAACTGGTACGTATATCTTGTTCCAGGAAACATCTATTGTCAAAACGACCGTCACTGTGCCAGCCGACGGGCCAATCACAGCAGCCATGAACATAGAGACGGTACCGCGATTGGACAAGAGCTTCTCCCGGCCGCCGGGGCCCAAGAACAGGAAGAGGCCCTCGCGGGAACTGTTGAAAAGTGGAGGTCAGTTCCGTTACTTTAGTCGTGCCTCAAGTAATAATTACTTGCCTGGAACACCTTCAGCGAAATTGGGTTCTTGGATCTTGGATGTACATCTTCCTACATGCTCTTTGTGGATTTTATTTGGAGAATGTCTGTAACAGTCACTTCCAAGTCTTGAAATTCACAAGGACCGAAGAATCACTCAACTCTGGCATGATTTGGAAAATTCAAATTTTGCTGCGTAGCGGTTTGACTACAGGAAGTATCCAAAGCTGTCCCATCAATTTTCCACACACTCTTGATGCATATTGCTTCCTTGACTCAACCACAAACTTATCTTGAAATCGGTTTCTTGTTTTTTTTGTTTTGTTTTGAAGAGCATAATGTCCCGGATGACTCTTTCTGGAGCCTTCCGGAGAACCAGCACCTCAAGGCCGCCCTGAACAGTGCCAACGTGGTCCAGCACAGGGAGGAACCGATCAAAACCAGCAAGGCAGCCCGGCAACACTCCTTCTGCACCAAGACGGTTCTCAAGCCGGAATCGTGCAAACCAGTAAGTTTATTGGGTCAAATTTCTTAGAGTTGCCTTATACTTAGTAGAAGTGGTGTGGTATGCATCACAGAAAATTGGTTTAACCATGGTCATTTGGCGTTGGGCTCTGACCCAAATTTTGTTCTATGTCAGTCCATGCTAGCCTGGGTCTATCAAGCTGCTCATGCTCGTATATGAGTTCCAGCATTGCTTTACACCAGCCAAGGCTAGGCTTGAGGTAATCTTAGATATAAATGTTTCCAAGAGTGAGCATTAAGTTATTTTCCGGTTTTGTGTTTTAAATTAAACCAGTTTTGTGTTTGAAATAATTATCCTTTTCATTTTCCGTCTAGTGTGGGAAGAGAATCAAGTTTGGAAAGTATGCCCTGAAATGCAAAGGTAAGCGCTAAAAAAAAAAAAAAATCCAGAATTTCACTTCTTAACAGATTTCATCCAGTTCAAACAGACTTATGGCAATGGTAAAAGTATCCTCAATGGTTTGTTATACACACTCTCTCATAGACTGTCGCATGGTGTGTCACCCCGACTGTCAGGACGAAGCACCGCTCCCCTGTCAGCCCGTGGTGCTGACGCCCACCAAGAGCAGACCCTACGGCCCTAACACGCAGCTCTCGGATGTGGCGCCATCAACCTCCCCCATGGTACCCCCACTGGTGGTAAGCTGACTCTACGCGCATTATAAATAAACCCGTGAGCGGAAAAAAGGCAAGAGAAGACAACTTTGAAAAGGCTCTGAAATTACTTTATTATCTGTAATGACAAAGCGGAAGACTTTTGTTGTATTATTTGAAAAATCAAACTGGAAGACTTTTGAAAAATTCTAAAGATTGCGACTTGTGTGTTGGAATACATGTGTATGTGTATACAAGTAGTGTTTCCCCTGCAATGAATTTCCCGTCGGTGGTCCAAAAATGATAGTTTTTCACGGCATCGCTTCTTAACTTTTCCTGTTCAGGTTCGGTAAGGGGTTGGAATTGGAAGACAGTCGATCCAAACCAGCATTCTTTGACCATCTTACCTTTCAGGTCCAATGCGTCGCTGAGGTGGAAAGGCGAGGTATGAGTGAGGAGGGGCTGTACCGCCTGTCAGGATCGGAGCGAGCCATCAAGGAGCTGAAAGAGAGAGCGATGTTGGGCAAAGACCTTCACCTGGTCAGTCAACTGTCATATCAACTTGATCCCCGGATCACGACAGGGATTCGTCTGGCCGCCTGTCCCGAGGGCTGGCAAATGCAGTCTTGGACCAGCAATATTGCGTGCACAAAATTTACCACCGCCCCTCCAATTATATACATAAATCTTGAACAGGGGTGAACAAATCTTTCTCTTTCCTTTGTGGCACCAAGGGTGTCAGGTGCAAACAATTTGCTGGGAAGGGACAGGCCGGTGTTCCAATCCTTGATAAAACCGTGGTTGAAGTTTGAAGATGCTTATCTTTTCCCTTTCTTGTTGTACTTACGATTGCCAGGACCGCACCCCGGACATCAACAACGTGACAGGCCTCCTCAAGGACTTCCTGCGCAACCTGTCGGAGCCCCTGGTCACCTACAAGCTGCACCCGACCTTCATGAGGGCGGCCGCCCTGCCCGACCCGGACGACTGCGCCACCTTCACCTACCAGGCCATCAGCGAGCTGCCCTTGCCCAACCGGGACACCCTGGCCTACATCATTCTCCACCTGCAGAGGTCGGCAAAACTTCTCCCCTGAATGCTCGCAGTGTGCTTTGCTAATTTGCTATGTCTTTTAATGTTCAGTGGATCAAACTCTTGATGCTGATAAACTCGGGCTCCCTGTTGACAACCACAAACATGAAGATTTTACCACTGTCAAAGAAATGTGCACCTGGTAACAAAATATATAGATTTCATTTCTGTGCCTTTTTCAATGGCCTGGAAAAGTTGAAACTTTGAGAAAAATCCAGGTTCAAAAGAGGCTCTACAGTGCTTTGTTAAACATGAACAGATTGTGTAGAAAATTCAAGTTTCTCTGTCATGTTCCATGGGATTTTTATGCAACGGTTTCTTGTTATTTCTATTTGGTTTTATATGGCTGCTCAGTCCTTGTGTTAGAAATAATTTGAAAATGTGAATGGGAACTGTCTGTCCGTCTCTCGCAGGGTGGCCGAGAGTCCAGCGTGCAAGATGGGCGTGGTCAACCTGTCCCGCGTCTTTGGGCCGACTATCGTAGGTCACGCCGTGCCGGATCCCGAGCCCTTGCAGATGCTGAACGACACCAAGCAGCAACCCGCGGTACGTCCAGTACGCTTGCAAGAACCCATGGTGTATCAGACCTGCCAACATGCCGTACTCCTTCCTGAGGTCAGGCATTACCACACAATAGATTAAAAATTGTGAATGAATCGAAGGCTCATTTGAATACCTTTTAATCTACTGTGTGGTGATGCCTGACCTCAGGAAGGAGTACGGCTTGGTTAGCAGGTCCGGTGCATTAGCACCATTTCACAAGATGAGATAAAGAGTATAGCGTAACGTGTCGCAGCGGCATTATGCAGACCGTATCCTCACGACACTTTGTCCCACCCCCCCATGGGAGTTTCAACAAGATGTCTTCTCTTCCTCTAGGTCGTTGATCGGCTGCTCTCGCTACCCACCGATTTCTGGAAGGCATTTGTCAACGTGGACGCGGAGAATGCTGTGACCGGCGACATGAACGTTATCACCAACCGTCACTTTGGCACACCCGAGGCTCATCCAACAGGTTGGTAGCTGTCAGCTAGTTGAATTAACAAAAACAGAAAAAAAACAGAGTCGTGGTGAAGGTTTATTTCTTTTTTTTTCAATTAATCATTACTGAAATCAATTCTAACCACCCCAGATTCATTTTTGGTTTGGAAAGTTCTGCTCAAGTTCAACGAAAGTGGCACAGGATTGCTGCAAAGTGTCCAATACGGATAGATTCGTGAAGTTGTTCATAAATAAGCATTCAACCATTTTTGCGACCGAATGGCATCTTCCACGTACCATTTCACAGTGCATCCATGCTGGCCCTTGTATATTTGAAAAGAATTCTGACAAAATTGCTGTTTTCAGAGATTTGTAGACCAGCGTGGCGCAGTTTGGGCAGAACGCGTATCGCGAGGCATAAACCTTCCACCAATGTCAACACCGCCCTGCACACCGATATTAAAACAAAAATGCATCCATGTGTTAAGATGACCAGGTCCCTGCTTACCCTTCCCATTTGCAGGGGTGTGAGAATGCAGCTTTTTTTCACAGATTTCAGCTTTTTTCGTGCCGATGTTGACCCTCAATTTCAACTTTTTTTGTACTCCTGGCCTGTGCAAAAGTATGGGAACATTTTCACGCTGAAGCGTTTTGCTAGCTGTTTTCAGCGTCGATTTCAAGTGGCCACTCACACCCCTGCGTATGTCAAACGCCGATGATCACCTTCTCGTCTCTAATGTGCTGCAATTGCTTTGTAATTTCAGTCGGGCACATTGGCATGCCGGGCTCACTGCGGACGCCCGCCAGCATGAACAAGAAAGATTCCTTCAAGAAAAGTAGGAACTGTGGAAAAACAAAAAGGCCATCTCACCAAGACTACAAGAATGCGAAAAACTGAAGAAAAAAAAAAAAAAAGCACCAAGATATATGCTGCAAGAGTTGGAGTCCAGCGAATACCAACTTTTGGATTTTAAAAATGACAAATACTTGAAACTCGAAACACCTTACTTGCAGGATAAATTTATAAAATACCTGTAATTGCGTTGAAAACGATGCAATGCAGTCATTTTCACCGACCAGTATCCTTTTTTTGATGCGCACTAGGCTTCTGACACACAGTCTTTGTACGACAACACGAGTGCAACAAGTGCTGAAGTCGTCACAGTTGCGAGCATTTCACTGACACCAGTTTTACAAGTATTGGAAAGGGGCTTTGGTTTCCCTTCCAGTTTGGAATTTGGTTTCTTGTACATCTTGGGATGGCCTTGAAGTTTTTTCCAATTCAGGTGCACTCTGTGCTGTGTACAGCAAAGCTTACCTTCGACACTTTGCACCACTTTTAACATCCTATTTTTCTGTCTTTCCTTACATTTTAAAAGTCTGACGTTCTGTCGCTTTTCTGGTTTGCATCAGTCGTGCTTTTTCTTGAACATTACATCACCATTCAGTTTTATTTTCTGTTGTTTGCCATCTTCAAGCTTTCATACGGTAAACCTTAGCATGGCACTCCTGTTAACTTTTCCAGAGGTTCAATTTTGCATCCCTTCTCGCTTGCGTTCGCTCTTGCTCTGCTATTCTTCCGGTTCTTCTGGGTGAACGATTGTGCTCCACGTCCTCCATGGTTCTCCTTCCTCATTTTTTTCTGTTTTGGCAGAAGGTGGTGGCAGTAATCGTTTCGGCCCGGTCAACACCCCGCAGACCCAGGGCAAGATGGGCAAGAAGACCCCCTCCAGCTCCTCCATCAGCAAGGCGCGGTCCATCTTCACCAAGACGCCCCTCACCCCCAGGTAAATCCCCCTCCCTTCCGGCACCCTCTCTTTGAGCCCAACCTTAGCCGTGACAAGCGGCGCAATATGGCGTGGCGATTTACAGCGCATTGCCGCCACCGGAATACCAGTTCGTGCTTGGCACGAAATTGGTCACGTTGTTTGACACAGAAAAGCACTCACAGCGGAATTTTCCACAGTTGAACTGCCGTGAATTCACAGTGTGAATTTCTGTTTTGACATTACAAATTAATGACACGAATGAGCCGAAAGATACTATAAATCACATTTTCACCCAATAGTAACTATTACGCTACGACTTTGAATGGTTCTATGAAATGGTTCTATGTTTCTGTGAAAGCGTTTCCAATGTCGTGTTGCATTGTTGTTTAACCCTGCGCTTTGCTTTTTTTTTTGTTTTGTTTAGATTTGGCAGCAAGTCAGAGAACACCGTCAAGAAGTCAACCCATTTCTTTGCCTCACCGACACTGAGATAAATGCACGGGTGAAAGATGAACCTACTATCATTCTTAGCATACAGGTACGGAGTCTTTCTAATCTGTAGCCACCTGAGTCAGATTCCCAGACTCTGGTGTGAGAATAAGTTTGAAGATGGCCAGCGAGTGGTGAGAACCAGGCTCTCTGTGACACAAGCGACATCTTTGTTAACACATCAATGTACAGCAAAATCCTGTGACAGATGGGAATATTTGTGAGTTTCATTTGAATGACGTAAGTTCTGTTACTTTTTGATTTTTTTGTACACTTGGTCATTGAAAATTTAATTTCCCCAGATTTAAGACACAGTTGCGATACTGCCTGCGATTTAAGGCAAAGCCCCATGCCAGCAACTTCCGGCTTTGATGGCCTGATCTTTGCACCATTCATCGCCATTCAGAACGAAGAGGTATTAGCCTAAGAAGTAGTAACACACTGGCTCACACATGCGAGCCAGTGTCCAACATCAAGGGCTGTGGCTACCGGTAGCACGAACGTCTATGGTACGTGGCAGCAGCCGCTAACCAGCGTCTTCCAGAGGTACATGCGCTATTGCCGACAGCCAGAACTTCCAACAGTGTCTTTTGTCTGGAGATTTTTAAGTTCAAGAATGAGTAATCTTTGAATGAGCCGGCGTGCAGAACTCCATTCTCAAATAGCTTACTGTAACATACGTGTACAAGTATGTAGATTTGTAAATAACGTTTTTACGGCCAAAGGTAGTAATTCCGAGCCCCGTTCTAATTTTAACATTTAGGATAACGAGAAATACCTAGGAGGGCTGCGGAAGGGGATACAGATGACGCTTGGCAAGAACATTAAAAACAGAACTAAATCTCACTTTCAAAATACAAGATCTTTGCCTTGAAGATTGTAAATACAAGAAGCCTACCAATCCTAATGCTAGTTTATGGGTGTAAATAGAACGTAGTTTATATTTGTCGGTTTCTGAATGTGCACGTGACAGTTCTCTGTGATTTAGTTAATTTTTTACAGGTAAAATGTGACTTTCGTCCACATGGAAGTTTGAATCGGCATTAGAGTTTCTTGCGCATCAAATGTCAGATTTTGGAATGAGATTCAGGGACTACAGATAAAACGGTGTATAAAGTATCACTTGTAGGTTTAGGAGTTTCTGAGCAATGGAAACGTGAATACATGTACATGCTAAATCAGAAAAAGCAATGACACAAGGCTTCACGGTGATTTTTTTTTTCCTTTTTAAAAATGATATTTCTTTTGCATGAATAAATGTTGTGAGAGTATGAATACGATGCGTTTTGCTCCTCAGTGTGGTGAAATTTGCGGATGAATTTTGATCACTCAGGGGTGTGAGAGTTCAGCTTTTTAGCTGATTTCATTTTTTTTTTTTTGGTTTAGATGTTGACCCTGAATTTCAGCTTTTTTGTACGCCCGGGTGTGTACAAATGTATGGGAACTTCTAACCTTTCAGCTTTTTGTTCATGGTGGTTTTCAGCCTTCACGTCAAGTGGCCACTCGCACCCCTGGTCACTGTCAGCTCCACACAATCCACAGTGACCACCCATTTAACTCAGTTTGCTGTCCTGAATCGGTCGGGGGGGGGGGAGGTGTCCGATGCCCAGGCATCAACAAATGGCGCCAAGATTTCTTTCAGAGTTGCCACTTTACTGACGGTACTCGAGAGTAAGAAATCTAACTTTGGGTTTTAACAAAAAAATTTGTCGACGCAAACCACGGTATTTTTTTAAAATATCTACCAGCTACAGAATTTATTACAGCAATGTACAACCGTCTTTAACCTGTATTACAAAGGCAACTTGAATCACATTCCGGATTTGGGAGAGTGCTGGGGGGAATAAGCCTTTGTGAGTTAAATTTGAATAAAATGTGGTACACCGAGTTTAACTTCTTCATACCAAAGACACTGCTGCTATACCTCGTGATTCGGGGCAAGCTTTTGCTTAGTTACACAAGAGACGCCTTGAGCTAGTACACGGTTTTCAAAGGACAAGAGGCGGGCAAAAGAACTAGTCCATTCCGGAGATGGTGGTCGCGACGCAAAAGCTTGCCCGAATCACGAGGAATAGAAAGTGTCTCAAGTCTGGGGGATTATATTAGTACTCCAGGTTTTATTCGAATTTAACAAATAAAAGGCTTATTGTTCACATATATGCTGACAAGGTGATTCATTGAAACAAGACTTCTTAACAAAGCGTACAATAAAACAATAACATAAAGGATAAATACACCATACTTGCACGAAGCAGGGGCCTGTCAAGATTACCACATGGCTTGTGGACACATCACTGACAGTTACACTTCTACTAGTCTCTTCTTCAAGACGCTAATTTGTGGCACTAGGGGCCTGCACGAGGAGACTGTCATTGGGAACAAACTCGGCCACTGGGGTTGTGACAACAAGCCTTCGGTGGAGACGAAATGGTATCGCATGCAATTCCCAATGTAAACCCTAGTGTGCCTCCATTTTGTGTCCAGAAATTGTGTAAAGGTGGTCAAAACCTGTGATGCGACAATCCACTGTAAGATCACACAAGGTTTCTGTTTGTCAGCAACACGGCCTTCCTCTTGGAGTTTTATGTTGTAGTCATGCATTAAATACAGAACATCAGCGTCTTGAATCAAGACTAAAGCACCGTCAGTGTGTAAACAACATGAAACCGTTACGCGACAATTAGGAATTAACAAATTCAAGCAATGTGAAACGGAGAGTTTTGCATTCCAATAAATGGGCAGCTAGATGTGCTTTGTTCGAAGAAACCTTGTCACAAGTTGGTCATTGAATAATTTGTTCAACTCATGTCAAGAGAGCATATGAAAAAGTGCAAGGAAATTTGTGGCTTAGTGTTTATGACTTGGGGGAAAAAAGATAACATGAAGACTATAATGCTGCAGTTACATGCTTCCAAATAGCTACAGTAACATTCAAATTTATCCCAACCAAATATAAAAAGCACACATCCAGGAACACCTCCTTGGCAGACGTTTGTGGCGGCCAATCTCTTGGTAAAAATTCATAAATATTTATGAGATGGCAGAGGGGATGTGGGCAACACTCAAAAATCTCCACTCAGATAAGGGGGACGATTTGTTTTGGATGCGTTGCAGTAAACGGCGAGGGAACTTTCACTTAACATAAGTGAATACACAAACAAAGTGCAACACAATAGGTAAGAAATGTTTACGTCTGAACTCGAGTGACATTCCACCTTGGGGCCGACTCTGAGAACCGTCTCAGCAGAATATTACGGATGGCCAGAGCAAGTTGGCGAGAACCGGTCGAGCATAATGCACATTACACATTTTGGCTGGTAATCGGTATCTCTTGCAAAGCACAGCCACTCCATCATACATGTATCGAGTTCTGCACAACCTAACTACAACTAGACACAAAAAGATTTTGACAAGTTGAAAAAAAACACGTACATTAAAAAAAATCTAACACCAGGACCTGCAAATTCAATAACTCCAATCAATAAATACAAACCACATGACCGATCGCAGTTCTCCCAAGTCAAAATAGAGTTTCCCCAATTAAAAAAAAAAAATAGAATGAGAATAAAGGAAATGAAATATTTCAACGGCTGTTTGGAAGGAAAATGGGACGATCACACCTGGCAGTGTAATCGTGTACATGAGAAAGTCGATGTTTTTGCCGGGCACAAATACCATGGACTGTACATTACCATTTACTTCCCAAATTCTATTTCATTTTTTTTTTATAGCTAAAGCCTCATATATCACTCCCAAAAATGTTGCCGTCCATTCTGTGGAAGATATACCATCGTCAGAAAGGCACAAAAGGAGAGAAAAATCATGAAGCCATCTTCAGCCGTGAAGCCTGGGCCTGAATTCTGGGGACCACCTTGCAAAATCCTTGAATTGAGACAAGTGCTAAAAGCTACACTGACTGTGACAGAAAACCAGTCCGGGCCAGTATAAATCATGCGACATTTTTAGCCAATAGCTTGTTGGTTTGTGTCCAAGTGAATATCTTTCGTGTCCAGCCACACTGTGAAGCTGGCCCCCAGATATTGAGTCCCGGCTTGACACGAGAATTACAAAGAGTCTATGCCTCGATCGCCCCTTCCCCATAAAAAAAAATGCCACTTCTTAATCCTATTAAAAAACCCAATGTTCTCATTAAAAAAAGACCAGATTTGTGCAAAGACATTTAGTTACTCGGCTGATTTTAAGGGTAAAAATTTGTCCAGACCCCAGCAATCACTTTGCCTTGCCTTTATTTTCACTTCAAAGTTTGGTCAATGCACAAATATTTATCTGCCGGCTGCCACGCACGCCAATCTGGGAGTTCTACGGTTGAAAACACCTGACGACATGCTCCCAATTCTATCAGTCAAAATGTGATTGGAGATACCCACTTTTTCTCAGAAATCCTAAAATACTATCATGAGGAGAAGACCTTGTGACAATTTCTGAGCAAGAAAAGTAATTCCTCCCTGAAAGAAACTCTTGCCTTTTGCTTATTTCTTGAGCAGAAAATAATGCCGAGATGCTGGCGGTGGTCACCTCCGAATCTGGTTGGCAATCCACTCCAGGCCTTTGAGTAACCTGAATGGCAGAAACAAAACACGGGTCACAGATCGCCAGAATTTTAACAACTCGACAACAGTATTGTAGCTTCTCATTTAAGATTTTAATTTTCAAAAAAAAAAAAGCAAGATGTAGCAGACAACACTTAATGTACAGTCAAACGCCCGAACATTGATTTCTTAGATTCATTTGAACAGTATTTGTAAGGGATTTCAATCTCAGATCTCTGCAGATATCGGGATGCGCTCAAAGAGTGATATTGGCTGCCACGACAAGCCGTTCACGCCAAGTTCAACACACCGACTTCTCTGATTCTGTGTGTGTCAGGGATGAGATCTGTCTGGATTTTTTCCCTATTTTCAGCTTTTTTGAAATAGTCTCTTTCAAAATCTGTAAAATCCTGAGTTTATCTTGAGGTGTTTTTACGCACGTGTAGGAAAGTTTACATGAGAGCACAAGAAATGGGTGTCGTCAGGGGTACATTCAGGCCAGCACAAACGTACTGTAAACTATGGACCCTATGCTCATGGTGATTATTTGGTGGATGTTTAATTTTCCTCAAATCCATCTCTCCTAGGTATAAAACAATTGGGTGGATTAGGGTTTCAAGATGTCAGCCAGAGGCGAGTCCAGGCACGCTTGGCATTTTCACCAGACAGCCGTGCCTGAGTGTATACAGATAGCCAAATCGTAGAATACACTTCGTCCAGTGCAAAGTGGTCAAAGGAATGGTTACAAATGTGATGCACGGTCTTTTATGCAAATGATGGCATCAAGGAGCCTGGGGTCTTATCGGTGAAGCATCGGACAATGCTACCATGACCAAGACGGGGCTGGTGACAGGTGGGGGGGAGGGAAGAGATAAACGGGACCCTTTCTTACCCCTCGCCCGTCAGCGCGCAGCAGGCCTGTATGTGCCAGTGGTGGTCCTTGATGGAAGTCAGGTTCAGCTGTTGGGATATCTCGGCCGACGACATGGACCCCTTCAGGTCCTGCTTGTTGGCAAAGAGGAGTACAGCTGCATGCTTTAAGTCCTGCAGAAATCATTCCCCCCCCCAAAAAAGTGAGAACTCCGTAAGGATTTCACACTGATTCCAAACAACAGAGATTTTTGTGTGGTTTTCCAAGATGGAAAGGTTGAGGGACTACCAGAAGGAGAAGAAAGGTAGGAGGAAGCCAACTCGAAGATTTAATATTTGAATGCACCTGTTTCAGCAGATCGGACATTTGAATGTAGTTAATGTTACCGGAAGGAAGGTTTTTCTGTCATTTATTTTCAATCTGAATAATTTTACGCATAGGAAGAGTAGGACCTGAAAAAGAAAGTCAAAGTGAGGCAAGATGAGGGAAACGAAGTGAAAGATTGTAATTCTTCTTAACCCTAACCTTCCCAACCACACAGAATTAAACAGTTGTGAAGTGTTTAATTCTGTGGGGATAGGTCTGGTAGGCCCATAACAGCTGGCTTTC
>NW_019091356.1:3277746-3337237 GCF_001949145.1 Acanthaster planci | reverse complement strand
CTTACAAGGTTGGTACCACGGTCCAATCACAGGTAGATGACATTACAGCTTTTCCATTTCAAACTGTTTTTAAACAGGAAGCTTACCTCGTTGGCTAACATAAAATAGAGCTCCTCTTTGCTGACGTGTAATCTTTCTCTGTCTGTGCTGTCTATGACGAGTATTACAAACTGAAACAGGTGGAGACAGACATCAAAGATAAATTCATTCTAAACGTATTACCCGGGTCCTCCAACCTGGTTTAAGAAACAGACCATGCCAGCACTGGCATGCACAGAGATTTTTTTAGTGTCGTTATTGTATCAAGTGAATTATTGTATTTGAAATGATCATGCTCTGTATTGTGCAGTGCCTCGAGCCGTGTTATAGTCACGACAGCACGGCTCGCTGCATCTTGTGGGTCATTCACCACCCAATTGCGAATCTAGTCGCGAGTGCCGGGGGACGACTAAACGACAAAGGCCTGGCCTCGGTCACAGTCTACTTGAACAACTGTGACTAGAGGCCGAATCAATGAGTGGATTCACCGGGTGACGGCGTTCTAAGACTTCAGAGGACTTGTAATGGACACAATTATAACTCTGTCAGCCAGCAGTAAAAAACATCTCGCGATACGCAGTGCCACGACACTGTGTCATGGTACGCCGGCGTCAAAGGTTGCGATTTCATCGCACGACTTACTTCGGTACCGGCGTAGTACGTGCTCCAGGCAGAGCGTAGCGACTCCTGACCCCCGATGTCCCACATCAGGAAGTGTATGTTTTTCCATTTCACCTCCTCCACGTTGCTTCCTATCGTGGGCGACGTGTGGACAACTTCGTTCATGAGACTGCAGGAGTTCGATATGACAATATTACAATTCCTGAGCGACAATATGTAATTCAAAGGCAGAGGTAATTTTATGCCGTATAGTCTCAATTGCAGAGCATCTGCAACCCTCATTACAAAATACAGCTGGGGTACGTGCCTTCCCATGACAAATAAAATGCAGCCTGGATAAAAGGCCTCAGGTGAAGTCTCCTTCTGCACTGCAACATGCTAGATTGGCAATGTCAGTTTTATTACATGATCAAGAGACGGCTGGTTGCCGATGGCAACCACAGCATTCCATCTCAGCAACAGAATTAAAGTGTATGCCACAGCATTCTGCCGTCATTGTGAGGCCAGCTTTAGAGGGTTTGCATGGCTGCCATCTTGCAGTCCAGTGCTTTTGTTCCATGGGAGGTTTCCCTGTGGAACAAAAGAAGAGCCCTGCAAGATGGCTTCCATGCAAAGCCTCTATATGCAGAGTTTCAAATAACTCAATGCGTCTGTTCTTTAATTCTAAATTTAAAAGGCCACTTACATTTGGTATAAAATTGTTGTCTTGCCGGCATTGTCCAGCCCAACGATGATGACTTTGTGTTCTGTGGAGGAAAGAATTCCAATGTCTGAACCTCACAAGGCATGTAAAGTTTTCATGTAAAAGTCATAACAGGTGACTGACGCAACAGGACTCAAACCGCATGTGGAACTAGTCCCAAAGTGCTGCATTACTGAAGATTTCTTTGTGATTACTGTTTTTATGAATTTATTTCTGTCGAAAAAAACAAACAAAACTAATGACAAACCAAAGTCTTAACAAGTCCTCTAATGTTTTGTGTTAACTTCAAAATGTCATCCCTCCAAAACCTTTCGGCCATTCTCACCTTCGTTGTTGAAGAGACTCCAAATCTTGGAGAATAAAAACCCCATGGCTTGTTCAGCACTTGGGTCTCAGTGTCTGGACAGTTCAAGGAGAAATTCAATGCCAGATAAAAAATCACAAGAGTTTGGAGAAAGAACTACACTCAAAGAATCAGAGTACACACTCGGTAGACATTTCATGCTCCAGAAAAAAAAAATTCCTTTCAATCTCCTTGAAGAGATGTCTGATGATTGATAAATTTCAGCATGCTCAGGTTTGGTTGTCAAGTTAAAATTCGACAGTTAAGTGTCTGGGTACAGTCTGCTAGCACGCACATGTATGTAGTCTCAGTACAAGTTTTTTTGTACCAAACTTTCATAAGTCTTCCAAATAAACAGCCTTGCAGTGATGGTCAATTCTTTGTTTTTCTTCCTGCAAGTCCAATGCGAAGCACCTCTAATGTAGTGGCTATGTATTATCTTCGTCCATCCCAAACCACCTGCTGGATCTCTTGCAACTTGGCTTAGGTTACAACCTAGAACTAACCCGGATTACAATCTATAAACAGCATACCACAGCACAATTTGAGGAAGAGACTGTAATTGCTTTCTTTTTTGTGGTTCACAAAACATATTCCCAGGATAACATCCTGGTCCATCATATTGTGGTGGTCAGTCAGGACCCGAGCTTTAGTGATGTTCTTTCATTGGAAATGTCCCTCTATCGTAGAGAGTTCTCTTTGACATTTGGACTTTGCAAGGATAAGGTAAAGCTATGTGTTGCCATGGCAACAGACTGACGCCTTGCAACCTCCCAGTTTTGGTGTATGATGTGGAATTAAACCTCACTGCAGTGGGCCAATAAAAACTTCATAATAAAAGTATCTTACAATAGAGCCTAGCAGCATCATTGCCTTCGCAACAGTGTCCAACACGATCATTTTCTGTGGCAACCGAACTTTAAAACTCAGGGTGGTATTTGCAGGCAACTGGCCTTCAATGTCTCTTTAATAACAAGCAGTGCTGTTGTCCATATCCTTGCAATCCAGCAGGATGAAGCGAGGCCATCGTGAGGGGCAGGAAATGGTCCAAGCCTCCTTCTGTCAATATTTATTTGAAACGCCGGCACTTAGGCATCAAGACTGAAACTGGAAAACGAACGGGCAGACAAGCCGTACAAGCTGCAATTACAGTACCTCCAATACTCAGACAAATTGCTCAGTACCATCAACGTGACAGACACCAGTGAAAACAAGTACCGGTAAATTAGCATTTGATACATGTATGCCGTTTCGTGTACGCATAATTTGTATATACGTGACCTGTCATGACAAAATGAGAGTAAAGTAGCATCCCACTCTTTCCTGTTTTGAGGGTTCAAAGTTATTTTGAAGTACAGGTCAATTTTGGGGTTTTGTAATATTTGGAAAGAGTGACCCGTCATCTATTTAATTCCAAATATTTCACAGGATCACATATTGTAAAAACTCATTTTCTTAGCAATTTGGATGAGATCATTATTTGTGCCTGGTCTGAAATGTTGAAACAATGTCAGGAACACAGATGCAAAGCTGCCAGAATAATACCACATTGTCAACTTATACTTTTACCCTAAGTGTTGAATGTAAATACCATTGGAAAGCTCCCTTTCTGCTGAATTCAATAACACCAATATCTCAGTTTTTGAAAATTCCGACTCTCGGCTCATTTTGTGGTGACAGGTCACCCATATGTTACAATTTATGGAAAGTTATTCAACCTTTGCAGTTCTCGTTATCAAATTTCCGAAGGTTAAAAGCAGACGATATTTGATTATTTACCAAGTTCCCACAGAAAATGTTTTAGGAACTGAGTATCTTTAATTAAATTACCATGTAGGATCACTTTTTTGAGTGACACGTGTATACCTTAACCTTCCTAGACCCATCAAAATCAATCACGTAATGAACTTAAGTTTGACAGTAGCTGGCCTCAACCTCTCTTCCCAAAGTCGGCATTCTCAAAAAAAAAATTCATAAAGAAAAAACTTCCTGGTGGACTTCTAAATATTCTACGAGGTTCAGGGAGTTGTCTCGCATGCATGCACACCCACGGTAGTGCCAATGGCGTGTTCACTGTATAAATGTTCCTGTAAAACCAGCCACCATTTACACAAATACAGCACTGTCCGGGGGGTCAAACTTTCCAGCCAAGTTTCTGGTATGCATCCATGTGCTTTTGCATCTTTCCCAACAATCACCCGATCAGCATTCCTTCCATTCATAATTGTCCCGCTGCCCTTGACCTAGCACTATGCCATACACTCTTCTCATGTACTGACGCCAGACCGGTAAAGCACTGACCCCTCCACGGGGTACCAGTTCAGGTCTTGCCAACAGGGGCCAGTTTCATAGAGCTGCTTAAGCACAAAATTTGCTTAAGCGTGAATAAAACCTTGCTTGACAAATCAGGTTACCAGCCAAAACTCCATGTGATGTACATAATTTTGGAATGGTATTCACCTGTCTTTTGGTTTAATAGCATGACAATTGCATAGATTTTAAACTGGTAGCCTTTGTTTTTTAAGCAATTTTTTTCTGCGCTTAAGCAAATTTTGTGCCTAAGAAGCTCTATGAAATTGGCCACTTTGTGTACTTTCACATTTGGGATCTGCTGTAATTACTAACACCAGACAACAGACTCATCTACTTGTGATTCAAGGATTTCATTCCCCCCCCTAAGATAAATGTCAAGCTCATTATGACATTTCCTAGTGTCTCTCCTTGTTTATTTTGATTTGTTTTTTTCAATTACATTTACAAACCCATATTGCAAAAGGGTTTGTTTCCATTAAGGTTCCAAATCACACATTGTCAATGATGGCTACGAGCAGTCAGAGTACGTGTACTTCCTGCGGGTGGGGGAAAAATGTGAAAGCATTACGACAATGCCCTGAAAGAACGAAATGAAACGGACACAGCCTCATACATAGAATGTTAGATAACTGTTGATACTATGGACTTCCACTGTTACTAAACATAAAGGAAGCCGATCTGCCTAAATGCACATGTCATGGACTGCTGCGCGATCAATATCTGTGTGAACTCTCGCATTCAGAGGCTGGTGTTGTCTGGGATAAAGAAACAAGAGTACATGAAACTAATTCATGGCAGAATGGACTATCATGGGGAGTTTTTCTGAATGGACAATGTGAAAAAAGTACATGGGTTCTTTGGTAGAATACGCACACTGCAGTTTGACAGTATCAATTACGCTTTTTAGATGAATGTTTCTGTACTTTGAAATCATATTTTTCTTCTTTCCTTTATTCGAATATTCAATATTTCTCTCTCATAAACAACATATCCCTCTCATTAATATGTAATTCTCTTTTGGCTCCACGGCAACAAGACAGCTATTTTAGCCCTAAAAAAAAAGTACATGTAATTGTGTAAGACGTCTCCTCATTAAAACATAAAGGTCAATTCACCGTGTGTCACGGTTTTCCACGGAGATGGAGAACAAGAAGAAATGAAGTTCTTGCACGTTCAGGCTGACCTACAATGTACTCAGTAGTCCGAGCAATTCTCATGAGATTCTCCAGCCCACTCAGGGAAACCATGCTGTGATTACGTGGGAGTATTGTACATGTGCGAAGAGTTGTAGAGGGCTTCAATATGGCCAGGTGTTTTTGTTGTCAAGTTGGCTGCAAAGGGTCCAGTGCCTTTCGGTATATTAAATATCCCAGTAACAAAAATAATTACTCGTGTTAAAACACGGCCCATGAATTCACAGACGCTAATAAACAATACAACATACATATACACAGACCTGTGCATGTACGTGTGGGCCATAAACATGTGTTCTGTTTGAAACGTTTGAACGACTGAAGGAAAAAACACACTGAAATGAATTAGTTGCTGCGCTGGCTTAGTGAAGAACCAAACTGACTACACCTGTACGTGAATAGAGTGGCTCTCCTGTGGCAATTCCCTCACCCCCACATGCACTGCAATAGTTTCATGGAGGAACAAAGGTCATAAGTGGGACACATGCACACATACTGTAGGTGTGTACATAATTTTGGGACTGCTATTCTATACATGTTTGTCTACAACGGTGAATTTATAATTCAATGCTATTTTGCCAATTAAATGTTTCATGAGATTACATGTACATGTAACTAAGACTTGTTACTGCTTACATTTTTACTGTATTTCGAAAAGAGCAGGTTTCTGTACCAAAGAGGCCAATTAAACATCACGGCAAATATCAGGTTACAAAAATATTTGTCTTTTAATCTTTAAGCAAAGCATGGTACAGCATACAAATTGTAATTGATTTAATATCTGCGCTAAAATGCATTGAATGTTTAAATTTTGGAGCGATCATTTTAACACCAGAAAAATCAGCATTAGAATCACTTTCAGCGTAATACCTACACTTGGTTCAAGTCTGTTTGACTACTGCCCGTTCCTAGCTCTATGCTTGAGCAAAGACTACCCTGGGCCCGGGCCCAGCAGAACCTGTGGCACAATGTAATCTAGGCTCAAGTGGGATTGTTATGTAATGGACCACACCAGTTGCGCTTTACAGCAACCACATCATGTACATGTATATCTTTCTGAAATGCCAAACTGTTGTATTACAGAGGACTCTCTCAGTCCCTGGATGACCATGGAGGTGAAAGGGGGGAGTGGACCTACAGGGGTGCAAAGGTCACTCATAACCACTGGTCCACAATTCAATGAAGCAACTGGTATTGCTCTGCATAAATTTGGAACAAGATTCAACGCTTCTCCTTGTATTTATATTTTTGCGCAGTTTTCTTCAAAATGTCTGCAGTAAAACAAAAACATTATAGGGAAAATTTCAAACAATACTGAATCTCCATTGGTTCCTTGTCACAGACACCAGCCCGGTGGTAATAATTTTCCTTCAAATCACACAAAAGTACAAGTCTGTGACATTACATTTAGAATAAGACATGGAATGAGACACAACAGACATAAAACCATGGACTCAGTCATAAGTGACAGATAGGCCTGTTGGCCTACAAAATTAAAGAATCTTATCACAGAAGAAATGACAAAAACTGTGACATGCCTTGGCCAGAAATGGAAGGAATTAATGCTGTGATCTATCAGCTCCTTAATTAAAGAGTTCCGTATACATGTACATGTAAACGGGTAACACTTGAGGCCCTGTGCACAAACCTATAAGACTTGCCTGAAAAAACCCAAGTGTTTTAAGGAAAAGTCAGAATTTTCTTAGCTAAAATAGATGTCACTTTTTAGGACATGTTATCACTTTCTGATGGCTGTTGTAACATTTTAAGGAAAAACTAGTGTTGTCCGTATGTGGAGCTCTTTCTAGCTAGAGGGAACAAACTACCTACAACAATAACGATCGCGAGCAGTAATTCATCAAACGTTACCCAGTGTTGCTATGAATTTGTTCCCTTCTTTAAATCTTCTGAGCACCTTAAATGTGAAAACGGCTTATACCCCTGGTTATCAAATCACTGGTTATGGGGGTTCGAGGTTGAAATCCCCACAAGAACAGCGTGACATTTTGACTATGTCGCCAGCTGTGAGGTGGACAGTGGTGGATCATGCGGAGTGGTGGGGTATTCTACCCTACCCCAGAACTGTGGGGTCCAACGTTTCCCCCTTCCCACGTGGGAGCAGAGCGGACGTCGGACCCCACAGTTCTGGGGGTAATTCTACCCCAGAACTGTGGGGTTTGATGTCCCCTGCGCTCTCACGGAGAACGGCAGATGTGGGGATATTCTGCAAATTCCAAAGAATGTACCACTGTGTCATGTGTGCGTACAGGTCTACCTATGATCTAGTGATGATGTTGGCCCTACATGTAGCTCAATCATGTCACTGTCAATCATTGTTAATTGCCAATTGACAATCAACAGGATCAATGATTGGAGCCTGGGCCTATGCATTCTTTTGCGGTTGAAGAAATACTGTGCAGCTGGTATTTATTTTTATAACATACAGACATTAAAGTTAGTTTCTTGTTTGTCGCTGATGTTAAACAGAACTTGAAACATTGTTGAAGTTACGCTTGTCACGCTTGTGCAGAATCAGCGTCAGTACCTGAATACTGCACGTATCGTAGTGCGTACATAACATACGTACACAAAAAACAAGCATGCTCGTACGATTTCAGCAAAATTACGGTCAACTTACCGGGACTATTTAATAAATTCTCCGACAAAGTCACTAAAATCTGGTAGATTGAAGTCTCCCTCACGTCACTGTACTCATGGGGAAGTTATTCAAACATTCTTTAACGCCAAAAAGTTGAGTAATTTAGGGGAATTTAGACGCGGTGTTATCGGAACAAGGGAAAGATGACGTGAAACTCGTTTCGTCGGATCGGAAGTACGTTCGTGCTAAAAGTGAATAGCGCCACCAATCAAACATTTCGCGATCTTGACCCGTTGCATCAATTGACTGTACGGTATATACCACACGCCACGTTTTGTTCGTTAACATTCACAAATTTCATTCACTCATTTTTCATTTATATTTCGCACGACCAAATTTTCGCCGTCTAAACGATTCTGTTCAAATTCAGCAGCTAATAATGAAGTTGGTATCAATTTATAAAAGGAGCATCTTCAATGATTAACGTCAATAGAAGTTCAGGACTCAAGTGAACTGCAAAAATCTAGTATCACAAAGTGAAAACATTTCCAAGTCACAAAATATTCTTCATTAAGTATCTCTTGATGTGGGCTTCCCCGGCTCCCATTGATCTTATCAGTGCACGTCACAAATCTACTTATACAAAATATCTAGAACAGGTTTCTGTTTCTGATTTTTCTGCAGGTGCCAATGAGAGAGGAACAATTTCTGATATTTAATAAAATATCAATCTATGAACTTTGCTACAAAATGTCAAGAATTGAAAGATTTATTTATTCATCCTACAAGAGTATTGAGAGAGGATGCTCAGTGCATACATGTTACACTTTTTAAATCTCTTTCCTATTTAAGATTTCACTTTTATTTGTGGGACCTGATTCATTTTCAAATGTTTCCTGTTGGAATCAAACAAAAACACTCCAAACTTGGGACAAAAATTGAACAAAAGTACTCCGAGTTGTGGCTTAATTTAAAATGAGTCACGTTTGTGTCTGCAGCAGAAAATAAAAGCTGGATCGAGCTACGCACTCTCACCTCGGGAAACTGTGCCACGGGCACTGCCAGGATTTTTTTTAAGGGGAGGGGGCTCCCCTTGCCCACTACTTGTGACACTCATGGACTATAAAATGAGAACAAAGCCCGATGCTGAAACCATAGGAAATACCAAACTTTGGAAAAGCCTGTTTCAACTTGAGTCTGCTACTGCCCCTGTAGTATTAGTCTCCACCTCCAGGTGTTGGTGTGACTTCTCTCTGTCCTGGTGTTTCTGCTGTGGCTTGATTTTTGGAACTGGTGCATTTGGGTTCTGACCTTTGTAGAATTCTCTCAAGAGTTGCACGGCTCTGTCCTTGGAGACTCCCGGCAGGCATCTCAAGGTCTTCCCCAGTGAGGGGATTTCATCTGAGTGAATGTTCAGGACGGAGCCGCAGCCTCCAAATCGCTCATTGGCGCATCCGTACACGACCAATGGGACACCGACTGCACGCAGGGCACCGGCGCACATGACGCACGGCTCCACGGTCACGTACAGCGTGGTTTCGGCAAAGACGTCGACGGACCGGGCACCTATTTCCTCACACCACCGAATAGCATCCTCTACAGCAATCATCTCCGCATGCCTGGTGGCGTTCCTGGTCTCGTTGACCCTGTTGTTGCCAGTGGCGATGACCTCATCCCTATAAACAAGCAGACAGCCCACGGGCACCTCTCCTCGATCCCGGGCAGACACTGCATAATCAAGTGCCTCAGTCATCCATTTCTTATGCTCCTCTCTTATTTCTGTATCTGCCATAACTTAT
Source organism: Acanthaster planci (assembly GCF_001949145.1). The sequence goes on along the minus strand of NW_019091356.1, from coordinate 3,327,627 downwards.
CCTCAAGAGATAGCAAAATGTTCCGAAATTTGTACCCATGAGTCCCTATACCACGCTTAAGAACTATTCCTGAAAGGTTTTAATTGAGGTTAGAAATTTAAGCCAGATAAGAAAGACCTGAGGTAAGGCTAAGACTAAGGTCGTATTGACAGTCTTCCTATAGACTCTACAGGTGCACATAGGAAAAGTAGTCTCCTACACAGTTCATTTTGCAGCCGAGTTCTCCTCTTGCTTCTTGGTGTACCAATGCTCAAGGAACTCAAGATAAACCTTCTTCTGTGGTGCTGAAGCCGGCACAAAATGACCTGTGAATGAGAAAAAGAACAGTCTTGTTTTAAGGATGATAATTTAATCCAAAGACCTGCAACATTTTCAAATTCTGGACCTAACTTCAAGAAGATGACGAGACACTGTCCAGATCATCTGGTTTCGTCAGAAAGATTTATTTTAGACTTCAGATTATCTTTGACAAAAATGTGACAACGTACCGCCTGGGTGATTCAGAATTTGTGGGTTGACAAAAACTGGTAGTAGATCTTCACTTGATTCTGGAGAAAAAATTATAAACGACCCAAACATTTATATGATGTAAGATTGCTAATTTTAGAGACTAAAGCTAAGCTTGATACAAATGCATATTGTGAATTCATGTAAAGTTCCTTGGTCCTCAAAGCATTCCTGGGTTTCCACTGACAGAGAAATCCTTGAAGCATACACCATTTAGCAATTGGTCAGGTAACACTGGGTTAATAAATACCTCTTGGGATGACGCCGTCCGTGTCACCAAACACGTGTAACGTTGGACAGTTGATAGGGTTGGCATAGAAGGCGGCGTGGTTGGAGCTGAGGCTGCGAAAGCTGGCCACCAAGATGGCAAACTTGAAGGGAAATCTGGTATCTGGGGGAAATGGCCAAAAAAAGTGATTAGCTTTAATGAGACCGTGTTCTGGCTACATTAGGAGGTTTCTGTCTCAACAAACAAAACAAACATGCCTGCTTTGAAGCATCGTACAAGGTGTACGCGTTCTCCAAGGCAAGAACACTTAAATTGCAATAAGTCAGCGAAAACAGTAAGGAGGTGGACTGTTCTGAAGGGAAGCAAATGAAGCACTCAACATTTCACAAATATCGACATATTCTGGTTATCTTCGTTTATGATAAACTTTACAACAGCAAGTACAAACCTAATAGCTTTGAAAGTCAACAGTGCACAAACATGTTTATTAAAAGTCGCCTAGCTCTCTATAGCAATGCTTTTTTGTTGCGATGTGGGCAAGAATGTTATGTGGACAAGGAAAATCCACAAGGAAACAGAGTGGATTGATTTACAAATATAAATTTGCCATTTTTTTTTTTACCTACCTCCCTGATTTTGCAAAGCACAGAGTATTGCTGCAAAAGCTGCTCCCTGACTGAAGGCAAGGACGCCTGCATTTTGAAAAAAAAAAAAAGGGGATGCAAAGTTGAATTTCAAAATTGTCCGCCGTCATGTCATGAATCAATGACATATAATCTGAACCGACATCCGCACATCAGCCCAATATAACCGGATGATGGGGAGTGCATTTCTGCATTGATGCTGACCTCTGTCTGTAACTAACTTTAAATATGAGGGCTCACTTTCATTCAACTCCTCAAAAAAAAAAAGGAATAGAACATTTAATACAGATTAAAACCCATCCACTGCCAAACTGATGTGGACAAGTGACATAAACTGTCTATTTGGTTTACATGGCATTGCTCACCGTCAAAGGGCCCAAGGTCATTGAACGTTTGGGCCACTGTGGTCAGCGATTCCTGTAGGCCAGGGTTCACATCGCACACCTGGTTGGCCTTGAAGGTGTGGTCAATTGTAGAGAACCACCAACCTCTCTGGTCTGTCCAATCAAGCCAAAAAAGGAAGCAACAGCGATCATCAGTGGCTCTAACCTTTACAGCCGATTCCTAACAAGCACAAGCACAAGCCCTCTGCACTGTGCTGCAGATGGTTAATTTATGACAACGTGGCTATGTTTTAATTTTGTATCTACTATGTAGACGTTTGACCCCGTTTTTGGGGGAGGGGAAGGTACTTCCTCTCAGCTTACCTAAATCTTCTTCACCTTCGGCTGGCAGCACTTTGTTTGGAGCTGAAATGAAAACTGCAAAGAAAAACGACCAAGCAACGAGATGCTCAAAACGAAGACTTCTATGAAAATATATAACCTTTAGCCGAGCAACTTAGAGTAATTTTGTTTTTCTCTTTAACGAACATGTAATCAATCAATTAAATCAATCAAATTTTGCTCACCAAGTTCTGTGTACTTCTTTATGATTTTCCTGAGTGCCCCAGTCCGTTCTCGGAAGATCTGAGCATTTTGGCGGTAACCATGGATACACAGAATCTAAAATTAAAAGCAAATAAATGAATTCAAATAAAGGTTGGCAAATGATTAAAAGCATGAATCAGCCCACAACCCCCCCCTAAACAAAATCCAGAGATGTGGACCCTTCCACAGCCCTTGTCTCATAGTCAACGGAACGGATTAATTGTATGATCGTGCACAAAACGGTGTGGCGCTTAGATGTTGGTACACTCATCATGTTTTTGACACTGGTCCATGCGCATACACACGGTAATGCATGACCCTCTTACACAACGAAAGAATATTGTGTAACTTATCCGCAGTCAGCGTTTCCTTTATGCTTTGGCGTTCTACTCATACCTTTAGTTTGTCGCTTGCTCCAGACGCGGAAGAAGACATATCTTCATCCTTAGTTAATAAAGATAAAGAATTTCGTTTCTCTAAACATTCCCTCGACGGCCCTCCTTGATTGCGGCGCAGCGGAACATTGGCTATGTGGTCAGTTGAGGGCGCTCTTCAGTTGCTCACGTGGCGCTGGCGCACGCCAGCGCTGCACGCGCGGTGAGCGCAATAAAGGGGGCCGGGGGCGGGAACGGGGAGGGGGGGGGGATATGCTTCTGATCATGTAAATAACAGTTAACATGCATGAGCAACCTAATGGGGTTTAAGTGGTAGAATTGAATGATAGTATTGCATTCAAACTTAAAAGCAACTGAAAGAGCTATCACTGGACAGATTTGGCAAAGTGTCATCTTTATTAAACTAGCACTTGGCATTACATAAAAGAAACTCACAACTCAATGTTTGTACACGAATTCACAAATGAGCGTTACTTATGTACTTCAAGAAAATTTGATACTCCGATTCTTGGCCATTTAACGCTGCTAAAACATTCCCTTTGAAGTTTACATGGAGGCAAAAATGTATCGTTTGCATTAAAGTGTAGCTGCAATGAATTTTTCTTTGACACAATTTTTCTGCATCTTTGTACTTTTCTTCAATGCATGAAAATTCTTACACACTCCTATTTGGTTAAAAATGCATTGAAAAGTGCACACTTTATCGATGTTTTCCCAGACAACTGATGGCGCTGTTGCTATGAAGTCATCCAGGGAAGACGTGGTTCAGTGCATAGGTATATAGAGCCTGAAAGTTGACCCCCTGATGGTGCGCTTCCGGGCCCCTTGGTTAGGAAAAATAACGTGTAAAGATTTTAGAATTTGTAATATTTTTTCGTTCAGTTACTTCTTAAAAAATCCAACTCGGAAAAGGGGCTTTGGAAAATATTTGCTAGTCTATCAATTTATAGAAACTGAAAAATCACCTGACCTAAAAGAGAAATATCCTGCCAAAAACTGACCTATCACTTCCGAAAATCTAAAATACATGAAGAACAGTGCAATGAGGCAGTCTCGTTCGCAGATGAACATTTACGGTTTGAAATTTTATGGTAGTCTATCAGTAAAAGCCAAAATAAAAAACAGATCAATATTTTACACAGTCGTGTAATTTATAAGTAATAAGCTTAAAGCAACATTCAACTTCGATTACGAAAGATTTTGATCTTTTGTATAAGCTTTGCTTACAACAACTGCGTGATGCTAACTCAACGGAATGTGGAACCCATCGACTGCAAGTAGGTAAATCTTTGCAACGTTGTACAATCTTTTTTTCACGTAAGCACGGGCAGTGAAAACAAACGTGCATGAACATGGACACCTAGGTATGATATTGCCGGAAGTGAAAGGTCGTTAAGAGAATTCGTTTTTTACCTATCTCCATGTGACTTTTCCTATAATTACTTGAGGCAGACAAAAGTAAAATTCCAACATGATTGTTTCATTTGGTGGTTTCAGTTAGGAATTATTCTTCCAAAAATTATCGAACGTGATAGGACGGCCCAACATAAATTCCCCACAGGAGGACCGCACGAGGGTTCAGGCAACTCGCTGCGTGACCTTTTACTTTCAGGCTCTATTTCTGTTCAAATTGTGTACCCAGAATTTACTAACTAAAAACATTTCCGAGAGAGGGATTGATGGTTTCTTATTGCTTTGCACATAAACAATAAATCAGCAAAGAAGAGAAAACGTTGTCCAAGAAAATCTACAAAAAAGCAGAACGTTTTGTATACAAACCTAACATTGAGGCTCTTCCTGAGACGACATCACAGTTGCTCATGAATATGGAAATAGTTATTAGCATAAAAAACAAAATGGCATTAAAATACCCCTTGAAATAGTGAAACAAAAGTTGAAAATAAGTTTTACGGAGGGAGGCACGAAGGTGCATTTTACAGGTTTGTAATCAAAAACATTGATTGCAGCTACCCTTCAAACGTTTTCTGTTTCTTTTTGAAAACTCCTCGGCATTGGAGCAGAAAAAGGAAATTTGTAAGCACGGAAAAGACCAACAACCCCGTTAACGAAACTAATATCCTAATGTCAGAACTTATAAGGTTTGAATTAAACACACCATATCAAAGTTGGCAGAACCTTTAAAATCCATGCTATTATGTTTCTTCAAATGGCTAGAGCTATAGGAACCAACGCTATGGATGACAGTACAATGAAAAAGGAAGAATGCTATTTATTTTAATATTTGGTGCGTACTTCTCTTCGAAGGCCAACATTATTCCCGAAATCTACAATTAGCTATCGATTATAACGGACTGGTCGTGGCTCTGTTCCTGTGACTGCATTTTTATTGGTCAGAAACAGCACTTCAGCAACAACAACAGAACCGTTCAAACCTTTTTGTTTGGAGATACAGAGTGAACGGGAAGATAGGTAGAAAAAAAATTCCATGCTCTTCTTGTGATAGCACCGTGTCATGATTCCAACTAATTTAATACATCTTGTCAACGAAGGCAACCGCCACACCAATTACCACTCCCAGGCTACGCCCCCCGTAAGACCACACCACGCCCACTTTTCCCGCCCGGTTGATGGCGTCCAAGTCCGGCTCGTCGTCGTTGCACAGGTTCGACTGGCAGCAGGAGCGGCAGGGTCCCGTACGGGACAGCTCCCGGCAGGTGGTCTCCTCCGTGCACTCTAACTCTGTGGTGCAGCCCCGCTTCATGTACGAGCGAACTCCTGCCTGGGTCGTGACATCTGTCTGAAAAGTTAGATGCAGTGGACAGAGGGAAGTGTATATAAGATCATTAGGAAGAGAGGTGGGGAGTTCAGTCGAAGAGGGCTATGAGGGAAAATGGGAGTGGCATATTTCTGTCATCCCAAGTTTGTATGGTCAGAGCATGCAGTGAATTGCCTGTGAGGGGATGGGGAAAATTAAAAAAAAAACAAACAAACAGATTCGGGCATGGTGCCTGGTGGAACAGTTTGGGTTGAAATCGGACATCCTTGGGTTTAGATGGAGTGTCCTGGGTTGTATGAATTGGGACGTGGGGTTATAGGCTAGATTTCCACGGGCTGAGCTGGTCTGAAATGAGTTGAGTGAGTTACCCAAGTTTGAGTGCGCGAATCATGAATCTGATCAGCGAAAACAGACTGAAACAAAGGTTACAGATTCAAAGGGATGTTTAGAAATAAGCTACATAAAACGTTCGTCGGATTTCTTAGCAATGCCACTTGATACGAAGCGCAAGCTTATACATGATGAAGTATGGCCCCTCTCGTCCCCAGGGTTTCCCATAGTTCTAATGCTCGCCCTAGCATAATAATGACGCCTGAATTAATGATGAGGTTGATCGGCCGAGCAGAATAAGTAGTTGCGCAAGATTCGGCCCACATAATCTCATCCCAGCGTCGCAAATAATGTCAAAAATAAATATATTTATGATAGCATTTCCAATAATTCTGGGCATGGGGGGGGTAGTTTCGAATGTATCCAAAAATACATAACACCCCTTACATAGCAATATGTCTTGCATTTTGTGGTCGAGTTGAAGTCTGGCCCCGTCTCGCAACTCGATTCGGGACTAAGCAGTGCTGCACAGTCGTAACAGCTAAACTCTGCGGCGGCGGCAAGTCCGAAGAAAATACAACCTGCATGGAAAATAAATCAATAATCTTTCATTATTTTAATGTTTAAGTAGTGACGAAAGCAATTTGTTTCACCTATTTCGTCAAGTGTAAGTTGATGGCGCCAAGTTTTGGATTGGGAATTAATAGTGGAATTTACACAGATAAACAATTCTTGTAAGATTAAATCGGGATTTCGTCCAAGTTATTTTATTGCGTAGCGGACTTTTAAAAATCTTTTATGAATTGAGCAAAAATGGAATATGCTCTTTGTAACGGGATTACTAATAGGGAAAATGAAATTATAAAGGAAAACAAAACCAAATTTAAAAACAATGGAACACAATAAAAACAAATACAGTCTCAGACACAGTGAGTGGAATTATTGAAATGTAATTGTAAACAAAAAGTTAGAAACGAACGTTTGATTGTTGACGGAACAAAAAGTATAGCCAATCTGTCACAATGTATACCAGTAAATACAGGAGAGAACTTACCCACGACGATCACGACAGTTCCTGCCCACTCGTCCATCCTTCCTCCGCGCCCCATGCTTTCATCTGCCGATAGCCCCCAACATTCACTCGGCCACCATGTTCTCTCGTTGCTTAATTAATTCTTGCTCTGCCCGGTGATGAGATAAAACCCTGAAATATTTTCTTCCGGGGAATATTGCAGGACGATGCTCTTGTGACATCAAGAAAACTCCAGCAATGGCAGTTCGTCGGTGCCTCGGTGTTTTTTTCAGTATTGTACCAAGTGCTGTCTGGATGTGCAGGGCACGGTGGCATACTGATGTGTCATCATGAGGGATTTCTTTGCGCTTCGGGAGACGCGATCGCGCGTAAAGGTGTGAAAAAAAGCTGAGTGAGGGGGTCGGAAGAGAAGACTGCCGGTGAGACTTTGATCAATACGGATAAAAAGCATTGATTTTTTTTTCGTATTGAAATCGATAAATTGTTATCCGGTGTTCACAGATGTAAAAACTGAAAAAAAGTCGTCAGCTCCTCAACCAGTTTAGCTGCATAGCGGATAATGAGGTGTCAAATTACATCAAATGGCGTTTTTTTTACACACTTATCAATTTGTTCGTACTCTGTTTTGAAATCAAAGAGCACTAGGATATAAAACAGCACATGATGTTTGCTATGCAATTAAAAAATATTATATAAAAAGTTGTGTTTTGTTAAGTCCTGGGTTTGCTATCACCGTGCGAAAATATCCTTTTGTGATTATACGTAATTCTGAAAATGAAAGAACCGTTATTTAATAACCACACACACTCACAAAAGAGATATTTTCGCATGGTGCTACCGCAAACCTAATACTTGTATTTATCTTCCCGCTCTCACCACGAAAAACTTAAAAGCTCACGTTGTGTTTTCTTTTTAATTAACAAGTACTTAACACTTCAGCATTTTGTGTGGTATTTGTAATAATATTAGGTCGTGGGTATATTATAGGGTTTTTATAATATCATGCAGATGATATTTTTATAATATCATGCAGAAAACAACACAATGGCCCAGTCATTGAAGGTCGGGATAAAAAAGCTTATTTATCCCAAAACAAAATGCTTGTGACACTTACGCACAATCACAATAATGGCCGGCTATGAGGACGGACCAGGATGTTGCAATAGAGATGAACACTCCTGGTGACAAAAAGGGTACCCGAGATTTCCTAGATACAGTCTGAAAATTGTTTGTAGGAAATTCGTCAAACATTCCATTAATTGTTGTGTCATTAACAGGCGAAGATTCCAATCAACTTCAACACTGAAATTTTAAAGACAATGTTTTTCTTGAGGCATTTTTCTCCCTGCCGTTTGTAACATGGGTTTGGTCGGCTGAAAACTAGCCCCCAATAAACTGCTTTACGCCACTGCTCTCGTAAAAATTGCAGCGCACGAGAAGAGGAAAGTTACAGCTTACTGTCGACAAAGTGAGAGAAATATGCATTAAGTGACATTTCCCTTTTTTAACAGTTTAACAATTAGTCCGTGTACAAACTGAATCACCTTTAGTAATATTAAAGTTATATGCCGATGTATTTTAGCCTGATACAGGAAATAGCCGTCGTTTCACATGAGCTATAATTTTCTAAAGGTGGACGTGGTGGAAGTTCAAAAATGTCTTTATGCAAAAAATAACGCATGGAAAAAGTAGAGCACATCGTTATTTAACACAAGTAAATAACCATTATCGTACGTTCGTCGCCCCCTTTCCTGTAATTGCGTCGTTATTACCAATTCTGATTTGAAAAATTACCGTCTCGTTGACTTGTAATATTTATTCAAGGGTCTCCTCCTTGATGAGCCTACAGCGGCGATCGTCATTATGCCCACGTAGGCCGCCCTCTTTTAACCTTCAGCAACGATGGTGGCTCCTTGTCAAAAGAAGCAGGGGAAAAGAAGAAGAGGTATGGGCCGTGGGTGAATAAGTTCATAGTTATAGCTTAATTTGGCGGGACTGGAGCCCACGACGTTCCATTACTCATTCGCAAAACAAGTCTGACAAACAAACTCTCTGTTTGTTTACTGAAAAGCGCTGCAATGATTCCCTGCAATTTCATTTCAGCAGTTCTTTTCTAGAACCTGTCTCAGCATGGAGGTATCAACCACGCGAGGCCCATCTCGCCACATCTATCGGCCCACATCTGCCCCAACTTTAACCCAGCCAAGGCGCTGAATGATATATTCAAACGATATTACACGTCCAGAAAATGCTGTTCAATATCGAGTGACTGAATCGATGTTTGCTCGGTTTATTTGACGATCTCCGTGGATATTCTGCATGTATAGACAATATACAAACTAATAAAGACCAAGATAACAGCAAACAGAGATCAAGAATAAAACAATGAAGACAAAAAATACAATGTGAATCTGAGGCATTGTCGGGGACGATACAAACAAGCTGATGAAAGCTTACTTCCATTTAGTTTCTCAAGATAATAAAAATACATGATGTCAAGCCAAAGCCAGACATTGCGCAGCTGAAACGTATTGGGGGCGCTATCTCGGATATCAGTGAGACGTGATGCGTCTAACGTTATTACGCAAAAACTCTGTACAATAATTATTGGAACACACATAACATGCCTGTTCAAGCACCCCGACAGCACGTCAGGGGTCAACTAATTCAAGGGTCTGCTCTAAGTAAAAGATTGACCAACACCGGAGCCTAGACCTAGAAATAAATCAGGTCAGCCAAACTCAGCGTACATTCAGCAAACAGAGCACGTGATACTCTACCGCATTCATGACGCAGAGTCTGCAGTACATTTGTAGCTCAAAGAGCCCTTGGTCTTTAGAATAAACCAACAAAAGACAGACCCAAATCTCGAAGTTCTGTCCCAATAATTTTCAAGCATCACTGGTATTTGTCCACACTGAAACGAAGCTACGAAAGTGCTCCCATGACGACGCGCCAGGACAGAGCCTCGGGTTAAATGATGAAGTTTAGTTCTCCTTTTCGCTGCTTACCTGTAAAATGCATTACATAGCCGTGCACTATAGCCGTGTACTGCTACATATCAAAGGTTCGATAAACACTTTGAGACCGGTTCGAGAACGCAAATTTTGGCGTCCAGGATGCGTTTGCAGCGAAATTTTTAGCCCAAGTCGGAAAGCGTCCGGCATTGCGAAATTCATTGTCTTTTCTCGCATTGAGTTGAAACCATCTCAATGCGCACGACCACTGAGTCTGCTTAGGCCAGTCTTTACAATGTAAAAACGTGCATATACATCGAAAACCCATTTTAATTTCGATCAGGATGCGTGTCTCAACCACGAACCTGGATTCATGTACTTTTTTGCTGATCCTTCGTTTAATTCGACATCAGCACAGCTTAATTTTAATATACTGATGGTTTATACTGAATCCGCATGCATGGATTGTAATGAATCATGCATGCAGTTTGATAGCAGATCTCGACTCGCGTCATTCGAATCGCCAAATGCTACACAAAATCTAGTGCATATACTTTGGTTGTCATGGGAATTCAGCTCTTCGCCAATTCCACGGATAAAACAAGGCGAAAAGAAAACAAACAGTAGAAGCCTTTTCATTTGCTGAGATGGCTCTATTCGTCTGGTTGATAACGGGCGTTATCGACCCCACGAAGGCGTTGGTTCACTCTAGCCGCTGGTTATTATCGGGAGACAAGCAACACGGTACTGACAGATGTGCTATTTTGGAGTTCAGCCCGGCAGGACGATCAAGAAATGTCAGGATGGCAACGACCTGGTTACAAATATCAAATCGGTTTGGCAATAAAAATGCACTGAGACTGATCTGCGCAGTCCTTTTTCATCTATTAATTTGCGTGGTCGCTTTTTATAAATTATGCACAATAATTGTGTGTAATTATGATAAGAATCGAACAATTTGAGAATCAGAACAACAGATAGATAAATAGGTGAGACTTTATTAAATCCAAAGACTGGGTCACTTTTTATAAATGCACAGAACGATGAGCATCGCACAAGTACCGAATCAGTATATCGAATTTCTTGCCATTTTCTTCGACCGTCATCAAGTCTTGAAATGCACCTTAGCCGCCTCATAACTGTCGCCTTATTGGCACCCATATGGCGAAGGGTGGTGATGCGGCGGTAATCCCACTATTCACCACGCTGAAGCCTTTCACACCAGTGCGACCTATGGAGTGAAATTACACCGCGGTCGATGAATAATTGTTCAGATAGTTTTCGCGGGATGGAGGATGGACGTTCCGTATTAACTTGATGCAGGGATGGAAGTTTAAGGTCGAAATCAGCCTCCTCGCTAAAGGGATAAAACCTTTTAACCCAGGCGGAGATTTGTTCGGAGATTTGTTGGTTTGTTGTCTTATGTGCCTGTGTTTCTAGTGAAACTTATTGGGTTTTTTATACAATCTGTCTTATATAGTGGATGTACGTCGGGTTTGCAAAGCCATGTTCATTTTTTGAAACTTACGTACAGCCATAATTACAAAATAATAATAATAAAATCATTTTAGTGACTGGCTGACATCAGAAAAGGCAATATATTACACAAGACTCGGTCGCTAATCTCCGCCAGGATTCAAAGCATACGTATTGGTTATCAGAGTCCGTCGATTACAGAGTACCGGCCGGTGCCCTTGGCTTATTGGGGTTGTCGCAGTGTCCACTTCTCCGGATCCAGGAAATGAGAGCAACCACTGGGCACCTAGAAATGCGAACACAGTGCGGGTAGCCGATGTCATCATTACTTGGCGGTGCCCCCGTTATACCGATCGATGGCTACGTTTCACCTTAGATCTAGCTCGCTGAATGATATGCGTCACACGACCACATTAGATAAATGCAGTAACGTTCCTTCATTTGATTAGGAAAAGTGCAACAGTGTTAACCTTTACAAATTCTGATGGGACGGTTTGAGATTTGAAAACTTACGTTTATTGACACATTTAACTGATGCTGTGCTCATTTACAATAATAAGTACGTCATCCATAAAGAACATTCCAACGCAAATATTATGCGAGAGCTGAGTAGTTTTCGGTTATACGCCAAATATGTGTAAATAATCCGAATTTGTTAGGACTGATCACTGTCAACAGCAGGCTACTTTCATTGTAAGATTAAAATGATGAGCCTATATAAACTGGACCGGCTAAAAACGTACATGACACATTCATGGCCCTGCAGTGAACAGAGCTAGGTTGTGGTACTAACACCCCGCACGACGTGACATGTGCATTCTACAACATTAAGCAATCCACGCTTTATAGAAAAAAAAAGATACTTCAGACGCAGACGTGTCATCAAGACAGCGATGTGTTAAAATATCGTCTCTCGGGGTAAAAGCTGTACTGGTACATTTCGAGAAAAAAGGAGGGACAAATGGGACAGCTTCGACCTCTCCAAGATCTTTCGACATTTGCTCAGAGAAACTGAGTTGTTTGCTTTGCTCCCGAGAGTTAAAAGGGCGAAATGGAGTCGGTGCGAATGTAACGGCAGCGGGGCTGACTATGACTGGATGCTGACAATTCGTAGAAAGCAACGCCCGGCCAGTGAAGGATGTGGGGCCAGAGACGGTGCTTTTTACTGTGCCTACATCAACCCAAATCGTTCGTCATGCTGTCTGTCACAGAGAATTGTGGAAAGCGGTTACTAGGAATTTGGAATCGATTGATTTAGGGGAATAGTCGACTTTGCTTAAGATGTAAATTTTCCCCAGTCATAATATTGGCGAGCAAAATGATGATCCACAAACGATGCATTTTAAACTTATAACACAGATACCACTTCCTGCGAAAACTTACACGTAGAATATTAGCTAATCTCGGTTAATTATCTGAATCAAGCAATGACAGAATCTCTAGCAATCTGAGAAAACTCTTGGTGGCAGCAAACACGTTATCTGAAAACGCATGCGCAAAAGTGCTGCCAAAAAGTTACCAATCGTTCAAACGGCTGAAAGGACCGGTAAGTTTGTTTTTGAAGAATTAAACACTCTAAGTGCGAATAAAGAGACCACTGTAGTGACTTGCAGTTGGCCTTCATTTGAACTTAAAATTTCTTGGAGCAACTTTTGCTCAGTGAACTTAGAAAAGGCATTTAAAGGCTAGTTTAATATGCTGAAATCACATGCGCGTGTCAGGAATTTGGGAACTTTTACACGGTAGTCAAACAAGTTGAGGTGACAACTTTGATTGACCAGTTCCGCAAGCAGCCTACTGTCCAAGGCCCCTGGCACCTCAAAACTTACTTTCATGGAAATGTTTTCATCCAGAAATTATCCGGAAATTATCCCGCTACATTAAATACTGAACAATTTTGGGCAGTCATTTTGGTGGTCGGTTTTGCCCAGTTCCGCAAACATTTCCACAAATTACGCCATCTGTACATTAGGTCGTGTTTTTCGGACACAGAAGGACGTGCGTCACACTCACACTAAATGCGCGCATTGTAATCTAAAACTCGTTTGTGGAACTGGCAAAAAATCTTGTTGTTTCTTTTGTATCCAAAAATACACATTTGAAAATATACAGAACTCATATATTTCAACGGTGGGATAGCTGATAATTTCCAAAAGCTTTAATTTGGTTTGAAAAAAAAACACAAAAAACACCGCGATGATCGTTTAAAAGAGCAACAAACGCATTGCGCAGAAAGCACAAGCGCTGCTGTTGTGAATCGTGATGGGCGAAAAACGTTCGTTGACAATACCGCAGCGGTTCTGTATAAGCAATATTGTTTTTCTGCAAGATCTTCAAGTAAAACATTTCAGAGAATAATGAATTGAGTCCCCAGCAATTTGTCTTTCTGATGTATGAAGCCCGTTTTGGTGAAACTGGCTGAATTGCGGAACTGGACAGTCAACTGTATAAGGCCTGATAGGTCTAAAGCTGTGCTAAGCATGTACAAAGCAAAAACATGCCTAAGCATGCTTTATAGGCCCACTTTCAAACAGTTTCCCGTCCATGTTTTTTTCCACAGTCCAGGTCTTTCATGACAAAAAGAGTGGAACGTTAAGACACAGACTGACTGGGGACCGAAATGGCTGATTTGCAGTGGAGAAAATGGCGTATGACGTCAAACTGAAAACAACTTATGGAGACAAGGACGACAGGATGGATACTTTTAAATAAAACACATTGGAATTGGCACTGCACTGGTTTTTGGTAGAAACGTGTATGCTTAGTGGTAAGTAAACATATTTTGATATTTAAGAGGGGGGTTTCTCTCGGATGTTTTTATAGGTAGGCCTATTTTTTTTCATGAGGGCAGGGGACAATTGACTTTCCTTAAACACCCTCCAACCGAGGAAGTGTCACGCAAAACCTACTTCTTTTTCACTAGATACCAACAAATTGTGTCGAGATTTTCGAGCATGTGTTGTGTGTTCAGAAGGCACGATATGTATGTATAAGTCGGCACAATCTCAGTGTGAGAAGATAAGACGCTTGGTTTGGATGAAGTTTACCATGGGTCCTAGACTTTGTGTCCGACGGTGGAAGTAGGTACTCTATACGATTGAACAGTTAGACGGATTATTCGAAATGTCATGAAAATTTAATGGACTTTGTCTGGTTTAAGCAGTGCAGGTGGAGGAATCTTACTGCGACAAATTAGAACAGTATCGATTTATTCTTGAAAATTCGTTTATTTTCCTGTCACTGAATAACAATGTAGCTTACATACTTTTTCCTTTGTTTTTCCTTATTGTGAAAGTTTACACACAAAGTTTAGTTCTGTGACCTTATAGGTACATAAACACAGACCATGCTGAAGATAATAAGTCCAAATTGATAAGTCCCATGTAACCCGAGCCCGGCAATCCTCAATCGTTTAAATGTTACCAAATCGCGGTTGCTTCAGTGTAAGCCGATGGAGTATCAAATGACGTTTATTGGGCACATCCGTAGCGCCTAAAATGAACTATGCGATCCGCTGGCAAGAATTCTTGTCATTGATACTCACGCACCCACTTGAAAGCAAACAATATGTCACAGGTATCACTTGCTTTATTGAATCATTACGAAGTGGCCGCATAACCCACGTATAAAAATCGATTATCGCGACTCGATATCCACGCTGAACGCTGGATAAGCATGACATCCATTCCCCCTCCTTACCCTGCAGGTTGAGTTATTGGTTAGACAAAGAAGGAGGCCTGGTTTAGGGGGCTCCCTAAACCTTTCAGGAGATGTATGCATTTGATCCTATAGTAATAGATTCAGGACGGGCGCGTACAACCCCATGCATCTTTTCACGTTACATACATGTTAATGGACTGCTAATCCATCGGAGCTCAGATGCGACCCACTTTTAGAGAGAGAAAAATGTGGGCATTCAGAAAAGGAGAACGGGGGAATGAAGTTAAAGAAAATGTGGAGGCCAGGCTCAGTTGACAAACTGACAATTGTGGTGGCGATTACAGCGATAGTGACAAGGACACCGATGACCATTACGAATGGAGAACAAATGGAAATTGTGGGACAACTCCGGGCCGCTGAAGCGGACCGAGTCGCCACACAAGGTGACATAACGTGGATAAACGATGCAGGCTTTTTGGAATGCGGGGGCGTGCCGTTGCAAGATTGATGAATAATTTTGCAAGGATCAGCATCGTGAAAGGATCTGAATAATTATGGTAGAGCCCACTGTCCACTGACTCGAGATTTGAAAGTTTAATGCATGTGAAAGTCTGAAATCAGCAGAATAACATCGTTCGGGAAAAACTGCACGTTTTAAAGTGCGATTTCATTCGTGACCCTTAAGTTACATTTCGTCCATTATGTACCATGGCCCTTCGTTAGCATAAACGCAATGAAAGGTTATTGTTTCTTTTAATTCCTTGCGGAATCTCTGAAGATGCGCTGACATAACTTGAACGATTTTTCATGGCTTGAGTGAAATAACTTCATGGGGTGTTCAGTTACGCACTTTTTTTCAGGAAGGATTCATACTGTAGATGTAGTGCCTTCTGTGTCACCAGGAATTAAAAGGTCACGATCGATGAATTGTGACCGTTATGCGAGTGGTGTGGGGCAAACTCTACTTTTTGCGCGACTATAACGACTTCCTTTAAACCACTTGTTTTTTTATTAAAATCATAAACAGAATTAGGACGCATGATACGCAACTCCTACGCCCTGACAGGAGATAACGATGCGATTATCGAGAACTCCTCACCTGGGACTGGCGTGCGAACGACAGGCTGCGAGTAAACATGTTTTTGTCTGGCCGTCCGCATACATATAGCCGATATAATTGTTGAAGCATTCCTGAATTTAGGAACTGAAGGAAGGGTGGAGGAAAAAAACACAGTCACTTGGAGATCAGAGCTGTGTTGAGGAGTTTCATCAACCTCAGTGATAAATCTTTTGGCGGTCCGAAAGTAGGCTTTGGGGGAGACTATGATCTTCCGCATGACAAAGCGCAAGAGGGCGCTGGCATGGTAGCATTCTTCAGATGTTCAGGCAAGATATTTCCACAAAATGCGCTGGATGCCCATGAGTCTCCTTGGTTTGCTTTCACTTCGTTTGTGCTTGTCTACCCGAAACCCTCCACATTACACTTAAAGACTGTATGTATTTTGTTGACACCATTTTGAGCCAAGATTGAATTGAAATACATGTAATTATGTACTTGTACGAACTAAACATGTTACACCCTCCTGGAGTCCTGTTCTCTTCAACTACAGCGGAAGTCACTTGAAGGGCGATGATGTCCTACGTCGCTCTTCATCTGTTTACCAAAACAAAACATGCCTATACTGGAATACATGCACATATCGGGTGCATCAACTTATTGAAAGATTGTGCTTACATGAGATTGGATGCCATATTTTCCCTGCTGCCAGAGGCACCCAGGAATGCGCTCCTTTGTTGGGATGAAGAGAAGTGGAAGCGATGTGAGTCGAGGGTGCTTGATATTTCCATATTTCCCCCACTATTAGGCAACTTGGGGCTAGAGTTTCACTAGTCGGATCCCAGGTTGCTGTCATACCCAAGTCTGACGGAAATGCTTCGGGCATTTTGAAGTCACTGCACGAAACTGCACCTTTCGGAATAACTTGTCCTGTAACACTGTATTCAATGATAATGAAATCCGTACAATGAACTCCGGAGAGAGTAAATTACGCAGTCTTTGTTCAGCATTTATACAGCCAGGTTATGTGTTAGACTAGACTGGTGTTCACGTTTTCTATCTGTTCAACCAACAGCGCATTCAGCGCCAATAACAGGATGAAGTGACAAATTAAGAAGACAATGGTCAGTTTTAGACCTGGCGGGAGAACCGAGAATGGATATTGCAGGGAAAGCCCACGGAGTCAGACTGGGATTGAAAACCCAACCTACATGCTGACCCAGGTGGGATTCGAGCCCCGGTCGCAGAGGTAGAAGGTGAGGAACGAGCCAAAGTGAAACTCACTCCCATGCAGCGCCCGCTGTCGTATCTGCTTGGCAATGAATTTGCCATTCTTCATCATTAAATGAGCTGGGGAACGCCCAGAAAGATTATAAACTCTCTGACTTTTGGCTTGGACATAAAAATGGGGATATTGTGCCATGTTTCTGAAAATAGGACATTATATAGTGCGTACAATTTCATATAGCAGGTTCAATATGCAAGATCCTTCACTGCAGGCGCACGTTCCGTGCTCATGCAAACGTATCAATGTAAAGTTTCCTCATAATTATCAATCACGTGCCACCATTTTAAAAGGTATAAGACAAGACCTGTCAACGACCTCGAGCAGTGTTAGTTACCGCCGAGTGTACGAACTTGGGGTCATTATTATGGCTTTCGCAAAGTGAGGGCCTGGTCCTCTTGAAGGCCACGAGTGAAGCCCCATCGTGAATCCAGCAAGCTGCGCATTGATGCGTTGCCATACCGACTAAAGTTGGAAAGAAGAGGCGCGATCGAGACGGCGAGGTCGATGTTGACTCTGTTAATGTCCTGTGCTTCGGCAGTAACTGACAAGTCTCTACTGAACCTGCTTTTACCCCTGGGAGCGCCACGCATGTATACACACCATGATTAATTGCGCTCCACACGTTATTGTTCTGGTCACGGATGTTGACGTCATTCCCTTTTACAGGATGCGCTCTGCGCGAGCGGTTCTCACTGTGTGTAAATGACCAGTCGTAAACATATGCTGTATAAGTTACTCTCCCACAAGATAGAGCGGGGAACACTGGGTACGTGCGAGCGGGCTACTCGTGTTAACAGGAGAATACTCCTGAGCGCTTGAACGGCTCGGTCAGCAAAAGTATACACTCACTAATGGGGAGTGTGCTCCTGTACCTGAGAGCAATGCGCGCGCATCCTACTCGTGTTGACAGGAGTAACCGCGGGAACGCACCCAAGTGCTGGAGGGTACAGGCGCGACGGAGGCAGACATACATGTACGATGCAAGTCCATGTGCAGTTGTCGATTGAGTGCACTTGTGTGTGCACGTCCATTATGGAATGGTGATGCCTGGTCCAAGTTCCCTGTAACGCCCAAGTCATAGGATTCCAGTGCCCTTTTTATGGGTGAGAAACGGGCAGGAAAACTTGTGCACACCTCAGAGCGAGGAAATCAAGCGGGACCGTTTTTACCCAAACCGAAGGCTTTGTCTAGTTTACGTGATGGAATTTATGGAAAGACTTCTGCAGCAGCAGCAACCTGGCGAGATTTTCCATGCACGGGGAAATATCGATTCATGGTGGAGGCGCTGAATCTTGTGTGGGCGTGGTATCCTAGACCAGAGGTTTTGTTTTACTGTAACCAATTCCTTGCTGTAATTCCGAGCCGTAATATGAAATGCTCACTGGCATCATTAATCGTCGAATCAGCGCAGAGCAGACACCGACCCTGCACGGGTAAACAACGTAGATGGAAGCGACCGACAGCGACCTATGGAGCTTTTTTTTTGGATTTTGTTTTAGATGACGCGAGAACCAAGTGGGGTACCAGCGAGATAATTTTCGTAGTGTTTACTCAACGTCTAAGCAGCTAGGCGTACACAATGTAGAATGCTCCGTAGCGCTGAGGCTGGTTCAGTCCATTTTTAGCAGGAGATTACTTCAGTGATATTTATCATTGAGCGAACGCAAGGTTTCAGACAGCAAAAGGAGATTGAAAGTCGAATAACCAGACGTTGACCAGTATCGCTGTGAACAGTAGTTGCCCCTTAAGTCACTATTCTGATATCAGTATATCGGATACAGACGTGCACGATACCAACAAGCGACGTCAACAAGTGTAGTATGTTGAACTCCCGAGTATCCCTTTGAGACTTGCACACGGAGAAACCACCGACGACTTTCGCGGGCCATGTGCGGGATTTCCCGTTGGATACGTAGGCCTACGGGGGACTGACACCTAACCGATCATCACACGAGCAAAGCCAGGTTTTTCGCCCATCGTGCTGCCGAGGAGACTTTGGAGTTTAGGATAGCTTATCGTTAGGAGCTCCATCAATAGGTAATGACACGGTAAGATTTCGATCTATACGCCACCGTGGGACGAGATTGCGTGATATTGCTAGGGCTTAAAGCAGCTCGCCAGTAGTAATTGGGTGGACTCCCTGCCAATGGTATATCTGATAACTGCTAAACAAGCCTAGGTTCGATGGCCAGACCGACGCACCCACGCAGTTGCACGGTGCACCAGTGTCAATGGCCGATGTGACCAGCATGACGCTGCAGCAAGTTGGAATTCGCGATTTGTTACTACATGAAAACGTCTGCTCGGTTAATGAACGGAACAACCGTGAGCGCGGAACGTAACAGAAACCGGAAGTGTAAGTAAATGATGCGGGAAAAATCTGAAATAATAAGTCGATTAAAACTTTTTGCCCATTATCATGACAGATTTGTGTGCGAGATAATGAATACGTACTTTCCCATAAAAGGGCAATAGAACTACTGGATTTTCATTATCCGTTGGCGTTACACCAGAAAACTAAATTTCTTGAATTCAATTTCTACATTTTACGGTATGCGACTTGACAACTCTTGCATGACAAGACATGAAATATTCTGTCTTGAGAGAACCTCTGTTGATGCCAGTGCAGCCTCAACCAGAACTACCGAGTGGCTCGTCAAACTGTAGTGGAAACCCCGGTATTGCATTTCTGGTTTGGGCATGCTTTCATTTTCGGAATAACCAGCAGAGTGACATTGCATAAGGTTCTAAGATGCAGTCCCCTGCCTCCCCGCAGTTCTTTGCCTGGAGGTGCATCCTCGTGTTCTTCGCCCTGTGCGGCAACACCTTGGTCATCGTCGTCTTCGTCCGCGTCCGGCGTCTGAGGACAATGACCAACTACTTCATCATCAGCTTGGCCTTTGCGGACCTCATCACCGCCATCACCGTCATCCCAAGCTTCTTTCCTGCCGACTGGCTGCCGGACGACGCCCGGGGCATCGTCTACTGCCGGCTCATCGCCTCCGACGTCTTCATGTGGACGGCGCTCAAGGCCTCCGTCTTCAACCTGATCGCAGTGACCCTAGAGCGCTACCTGGCCGTGGTGTACCCGCTGCGCCACAGGCGGCTCTTCAGCCCCACCAAGGCCAAGATCAGCGTGGCCTTGACCTGGATAGTGGCCGTGCTAATCAACTTGTTTGCCCCTTTGGTGCTGGATGTGGAAGGAGGGAAATGCGCAGTGGTGTGGCACAGCGAAGCCTTGCGCATCTCCGTGGGCGTTTCTGTGTTCCTCGTCACGTATCTGATCCCCGTGCTGGTCATGCTGGTCACGTACATACGCATCTTGGCCAAACTGCGGACGCAGACACGAGTGGCCTCGCAGACAGCCCATCGGGCGCATTCCCAGAATCGACTGGTGGCCTACCACGCCGCCCGGCGTGGCGTGGTGGAGACCCTCTTCGTCGTAGTGCTAGCCTTCGCCGTGTGCTGGACACCGGACCAGATAATGTTCCTCGCGCAGAACGCCGGCCATTTCGACTACGAGGGGAGCGCCATCTATCCGTACTTTCTCTTACTCGCCCTAACGAACTCCTGCGTAAACCCGGTGATCTACTCCATCAAGAACAGGTCCTTCCGCAAGTCCATCAAGCTCGCCTTCCGGAGGAAGCACCGGGTGGGGCAGGATCTCTCCCGGAACCGCCGAGACGTCGCGCTGCAGGTGGTGAACGGGGCCGAGAGCGAGAAGTTGACGTGCACAGATTACGCGGCCGTTGCCGCGGACACGACCAGTCAGGTACACCAGGATGGACCGGGTCGAACAGGTCAGCCAGTCCAAGTTCAACCAGTGCCTCAAGCCCCGCAGCCGCAAGGTGACAAGCCACCTGATCACTCTACTCCCAGAGATCCTCGGCCATCCACACAGGATTGACATTGCCTTAAGTCTATACACACGTGTACGTGTTCTCTTGAATATTTTTAAAGAACAAAGACCAAAATCAGCATCGTGTGCCATTCCATGTGATGTTTATATTTCAACTTTCATAAACCAGACAGAATATCATTCAGTAAAAAATTAATAGTGTATCCCCTTTAAACTGGCGATTTTGCACTTTGGTCATACCCATGCCCATAAGTTGCAATTTTATGATTTATGTAAGTCAATTATTATGATAATAAGCAAATCTAATCCACGCAGCTAGATCAGGGATGAACTTCAATCGGAGGAGGACACTCATCATGTCATAGCCTTTAACGCCGGGTCGTATTTCCATGCTGATATAAATTGTAACTCGGTCCTAGATCTGGCGTCACGGGTCACATCGGTCATGCACAGTGCGACTACTCTGGTTCGCCGTGGAGTATATGGGCCCATCATGGGTGGTTGCTTCGCGTACAGGAAACTAATGTTGGTTGTTAACTTTGGTGTGCGAAGAAATAGCCTAGTTCCACTTATTGTAATGAGCTATTGTAGCTTTTGGCTGGTAACCTACGCATGTATTCTGCAGTATGTGCATAATGTAAAACAGTCCTTGTGTGCCAAGAAAAGAATCTTTTCGCGCGCATGCTCAAGTGTATGAATATTTATTCATCACGGGAATACTTTTATCGCGTGATGCCATCCCGACTCCTGCCATCCTATCAAAAATCCAGAGTAGGCCTTCTTATCATCTTGGATGGGATCCGAACTACGAGGGACGAAACGTGCACATTGAGCCCCCCCCCCCGCCGAAAAAGTCATTTTCCAACCTCGAATTCTGCTCAGAAAAACCCGTTCATTTCCGGCGCGGCATCTGCAGACAAAGCGTGCATGCACCTGCAACACCTGACAAAGTTAAATCGCCGAAGCTACTTTATTGATTCAATCTTGGGTCAGCTGTGTTCTGCAAGACTTCTTGACAGAATACGGACCACAGTAATTATATGCCTTCGAGAGCGCCTGTATAATTATGACCTATACCCTTTTCAGAAAAAAAGGCAATTCGTCGATATTAGGTTTACAAAGTGCCTATCCTTTTTCTCGGGACTTAAGGTGATTTAACAGCCAATTGGCTTAATTGGCAAGTAAGAATGATTTATCGTCAACGGTCAAACTTTCAAATCATTGGGTTTCTTTGTAAAGGTTATTACTTAGTGTGTATTTATAAATTTTGTCAATTGTTTACAGGACATAATTTTATGAATGTCTTAGACTCAGTCTGGTGAAGCTGGGATCACAACCAGCAGCTTAATTCGCTTTGAGCAGAAGCACCCCCTCATCGGTTGAAAAGAGTCATGTTGGTCGGGAGTGTTCATTTTAGTTGGTAGCGGTACGACAGCCACGCATAAATGTTCATAGTCGGTCGTGAACCAGCGAAGTGTAGTTCCCACCAAAGGGGCCTAAGTTGCTGGGAAAATTGTGCCCTCTCTTAGTCCAGCTCGGGGCTCATAGAGCAGAACAATTATGTTAGGCTTTCGTGTGTATTCGACATATTGCAACTGCAGCCTTAATTTTTAAAATATAAATTAACATCTCCCCAACGCAAAAAAAAAAGTACATCTTGCAGCCACTGTCCACAGCTTGTCAGAAATCCAAGTCAGCTTGAACTCAGCGGATAGGTCAAATATCATTCTGGGTCTTGTTCTTGTACTTGCGAAAACGAAAATAGATCTGCACAGACATATTTAAATATACCGCAAACTTCATATTAAAATTCACTTGTGATGCTGTTAATTCTCATTTCACCTGTTTCATTAACTTCGAGGTTGTCAGGATGTGGACATTACGATCACTTCGATATAGAGTTTTCAACGAGACACCATGTTTGAGGACTGGCGTCTTAGGGTAAGGTTTTATTGACGGTAATGCACAAGTGAAATGAAAAATGGATACCTGGCATGGCTGTCACAAAACTCCCCATAAGTACGCAGTGATTATGAAAGTTTGATGCATTGGTATTCGTAAGGCGCCATAAGTTATGATGGAAAAAGAAGTGTTGGGGGAGTGAAATCTCTCCCTTTGAACCTCTCGGTCTGTTCCAGAACTTTGGTTGCCTGAGCACATTGGGCATACAGTCGGTGGTTACTACGCCTTCTGCAAAAGCAAATACACCAATGGTATATTGGCTCCTGACACGGTAAGAACCATCTGCCGGCCAAAAGTAGATCACACACGGACTGCGAAATGTGAACCTGTATCAACATGGCCCCGCGCACGGCGGTGTGTTTTGCAGCGGCAAAAATGTTTGCTGAGGTTGCGGACAAATCGCCCAGCCGGTCTCTGTCCTTTGATTGGCTTAAGAGGAACACTCTTGGTCGATTTTACCTTGATCTCCCTACATTCCGCGGCAGAAGTTATGAGTCTTTAAGGGAACGCGAAAAAGCAATTCAAACATGATTAAGAGAGAGAGGGGGGGTCATATCCTGCTGTGATTTAACGAAACATCAGACATGCACAGGGCTTCTCAAGTAGGTTGTTCTGGAAATGAAAGCGCTCGGTTTTCGGTACAGTACTTCGTTCAGGCTACCGCAAGAAGGATAACCGGGGGTATGCGATAAACCTGGCCCCCACGGTTGTTCCGTCTTCGATTGGTAGAATTTTAACGAGCAAATACGTGACTGTTATCCAAAGACATTCTCTCAGCGGGTGTTTTAAAGTTACAGTGAACATTAGCAGCGCACTAAAAAAAAGAGGGAAAGACACATTGCATCAAAGAACGGTCATTTGGTTAATTTAAATCACATTTACTCCATATTTCCCTTGTAGGTGCATTACTGGATAAATGGTAATTAAAAAATGATTGCTTCTTTTTCGTGCGTTTATCTTTTTTCATCAGTTTGATACAATCTAAAAAGATAAAAGCTCAATGTTGAAATGGAGTTAGACATACAGAGTGCTATACGCAATTCTGGTTTAATGGGATGATTTCGATAAACGAAGTAGGCCTACCAACTGCAGTCTTTTTCTTGAGAAATGGTCATTGCCTCAATGGTGTCTCGTAGTCTACCCATCCAATCTAACTCATCCATTCACTTCAATGTAGACGCTATAAATTTCGATAGCCACTATTACAAATGTCACGTGCCAAGTGCATTGGCGCTAGGCTGTGTCTCGTATTGATCGTGTAGGCACTGGGAGGCGTTTGCCTGTATATACATGTTACGTATACGAAAAGGGAATCTTCGTCTTTTAGCATTAAGGCCTAAAAATTTCCTCTGCACTAATGCAGAATTTCTGGCAGTCCGAAAAAGGACATGATATTTTACTGGCAGGGTAATTCTCTGTAACAAAAGACTGTGTTTCTTGAAGTTGCGTGGAGGAGCTGCATTAATGATGAGAAATTCAACCTTAAGCGCCGCATGTTTCTAAAGAAAAGATCGTTCGAAATTTCGGTTGACACTGTTACTGGAAGACGGTCATTAAAAAGAGCAAAAGAGCATCCAAGAGCAAAACACCTCCGACAAGTAAAACTACACAGCCACATCCAGCTCACGTCAACCGACAACATTCTTAGCAATCCAAGGAATTTTGATTTCGAAGGCTTAGACTGAGACCCCACCATGAAATCTTCTAAACGCATGAGCTACACAAGTTTATATCCAATCATTCAGAATGCTTTGAGCTCGAGCTTTTGAACTGTCTTGGATATTGGATAGTCATTGTGCATGATCCAGCGTGAATGCGCCCTTAGAATATAGAATTAATGATCAACTTGAAACTTATGGGTTTGGCAAGTAATTACCCACGTACGTAACTTCTCAACGAACAAAAAACACACAATGGAACGAGGAAAAACGATGATGAACGTGCGGAATAACGCTTGACGCTGAACGTGCGGGTCGAATTAGATATTTACAAAATGCTCGCCACAATTTATTGGACCGCGCGTTAAGAGCGGTTCGTTTCACACTCGACCAACTCCTTGAGACCATGGGCGCTATCGGTTCGCGTGCAGTCGTCTCTGGACACGCGCGGGAATCTGACGGGAATGTCAGGGAAAGGGGGGGATGCAATCGCATGTTGCCAAATTCATTTGCGCAAACACGTGTGAAATTGACCCATGTAATAACCGCGCGATGTCATCGTCCGTTACCGCCCCGTTTTAAGTTCCTCGCGCAGGAAATGCGCCGAGGGTTCCTGAGCTCTCTGATACACAGTTCTGGCCATCTCAAGCCAGTTCTTTTTACGCGTGCACTTGCCTATGATTTTTTTTTAATTTAAATTTGAAGCCCAGTTTTGGAGGGACGTCAAGTGAAAACATTTCGATAGGAACCGCTAAGACAGCGGCTCTTTAAAAAGGTCACCCTGACAGAGGAATATAGAGAAAGTAGCGCCGACTTCAGACGTTGGAACCAAAATGGCTGTTCATTATGTATGCAGCAGCATGCAGCTATCGTGTGCTCATTGTCCACGTGCACTGACGCATAATCTGCCATTTTGGTTCCAGCACTTGAGACACTCATGTTGCAACTTTCTCTACAAACGGCTCTGCACCTTGCACTTAACTGACGCCCACTGTGATTGTGAGGCGTAGCGTTAGGTGCCGTTGCATTGCATAACCGCACGCTGCTGCATTGTAACCTGCAATTCCATACCAGTACATAGTGGATATCATCAAGCAGACGGCAATATAATTTCCAAATGAAAACTACAAGTAAATCAACATGTTATAGAATAGGCATTATCTGTGCTTCTGTAAGGATATCACGCCCGTATACCGAAACTGAAACGAAGTAGGCCTACTCAACTCCTTAGGTAATGAAAGTGACAGGTGTTTCGTGCCTCTCGAAAAAATTAACGAAAACAATGGGTCTAATCTTGAGTTAGAAAGAAATATTGAAATCCTTGTTTATTTTACTCTCGCTGAAGAAAAATGTCAATATCGTTTGCAGTTGAGTATACGTCAAGCGAGGCAGCGTCTGCTTGTTGCCGCTGTTGAAGGTGAATTATTATGAACGTCAGCCGTAAAGTGGAGAGAAATGCCGACGATGTTGGTAATAGAAAATTAATTCAAATGTTTGAGACGGGTTGGCTGGATAAACCTGATGGAGTGCCTAGCTGTCTGGAGGCAGAATGGGGAGCGATTATGACTCTGCCTCGACGGACATGAAATCCAGAAGGCTATCGATGTGACTTCATTTCTCTCGCCGAAGTGTCAGGGACAAAATATGCAGAGGTGGAGTCCCTTGCCGATAAACGCCTGATGGCACCCTATGGGCCCCTCGAAGATCCGCGCCAGTTAAAACATGGGAAAGCAAAATGTTGCACAACATTAAAGGCAGAGTGAGAAATTCAACAGCGTTTTTGAATGAAGACGATTCCCTATCCAAATGTGCAATAGAAATTCTTTTATCTTTTTTCCACTGTTACATTAAGCCAAAATATGAGTTATCAGTCCATGCTTGAATTTCATATTTTAGCCGCGACGACGTGTTGTGCCTCGACCGCTCCACACTGGCGCGGAAAGATATCGGTTGATAACCGGCCGATTGATGAATGAATGGATTCGAGGCCTCCGATCGATAGCATTCAGAGAACATTCATTACGCACTTGGAACTTGTTAATGAAAAAATTCCAGCTAGCATGCCCCCAAACTCTCCGCTAACAGATTGAAAAGGAGAGGCCCATTTTTATATATAAAAGCGTGCCTTTACCGTGCGCCATATGTGCTTGCTTTCTTCGACAGGAATTTGATTCTCACGATTTCCCTCAAGATATCAAAAAACCAAACGAGCGGTGCTTCGTCATTCTTGTACACAAAGCTTGAGCCACTGGATTTAAACAGTACTGTTGCGTGGATCGGAGATGCTTTTCGCAAGTGTACGAAGCTCAGTTCGGGTCCAAAAGATTGGAACGTGTTTTTGCTTAACGGAATGCGTTTTTTTCAAAATCGAACGTGTTGTTTAAAAATCGAATGTATTTTTAAAACGAATGTCAATTTAAAAAGATCGTATTTTTTACTTATTTTACTTTTTGAGAGCATTTTTGAAAAAACGAACGAAATTTAAAAGATGCAATACCGTACCGGTACATGTTTTTACATTCAAATAGATTTTCAAAGAGCGGATGAATTTGTATAGAGGTAACATATTTTCTAGTTTGGAGTAAATTTGTAAAGAGTGAACGTGTTTTCAAAATGTGAATCAGATTTTACATGTAAACATGGAGACGAGTCTGCAGGCCGCGAAGGCAACGACCGTAAAAGGTAGCGGGAACCACTGTAGGAGTTTGCCTGCGCATGCGCATTCCGAAAATAGCAGAATCGTCCAAAAAAAGGTTTGGAACTTTGGGCCGAACACCGTCAAAAAGATTGGATGCTTTGAAACACGGATGCTTTCTCATTTTGGATGCTTGAGAAATTTGGATGTTTCCCCAATTCGGACGAAATGTGATTTTGGGTAAAATGCGTGCGCCGAATGACAGCTTTGCGTTGGGAAAAGTGTTCCAATTTTAAAAATATATTCGGAGTCAACAACTTTAGTCTAATCTTTAAAAAATGTTTGGACTTTAAAAATTCGTTCCAATCTTGAAATATGTCGTTCCGTCTATACAAATTCATCCTCTCTTTTAAAATTAATTCAAATCTAAAAAAAACATGCATTGCGTCTTTAAAATTTCTTTCAGTTTTTAAAAATGCATTTCAAAAGTCAAAAAATACAATCCTTTAAAATGAGATTCATTTAAAAAATACACTCGATATGAAAAACAAGACACTTTTGATTTTGAAAAAAAAGGCCTTCCGCAAAGCAAAAACAATGTTCCAATCTTTTTGACCCGAATTCTGCTTTGTATCAAGTGTAGGCCGCATTTTGTTTGTCGAGTCAGGCATGGTTACAGCTGATGCATGTTTACTTTGATGTTGGAAATCACGGCTCTTGAACCGTCGCTACAACCAATCTGGATTCTTCTATGATAGTTATATTTTGGCAGTTGGCTAGCAACGCCCGCACATGGTGCACGTACCGTGCCGTAGAAAAGCCCCCCCCCATTCCCGTACAAGGCGTAAGCAGTCCGACGACTGTGGGTAGAATGGACCTTACTTTGCCGCGTCGCAAGTTGGCCGTCAGTACAACAAAAACAAGAATTCACGGAGGGCATCATGCTTGCGATTAATGAATACCTCCACTTAAAAACTAAATAAAAATCCCCCCCCGCTTTTTCACGCCAAAGTAAAATGTGTCTGACCGAGGGTGGGCTCCTGCAAACTCTGGCCGCCAGTACAAAATTGTAGGCAGTGTTTGTAATCAAGGCAGAGGTGACATGAATAACAAAAGGGCGACTGGCGGTCTGGCAGGGTTTTCTGCACGGGTGTCCTGACGTCACCATAGCGCTTTACCGGCTTACAGCTTTCCAAGAGGGCAAGGAGGCCGTCATTTTTATCCAGGTAAAAACTCGTTGGCGTTTCTTGTTCTCGTTACCCGCCACAGCCTTTCGGAGAACCGTCTTTGGACCAGGCATGGTATCTACGAGAGCATAAATTGAAACGCACTTATCTTCAGTGCGCTTTTGTGATGCCCGAGTTCCGTGTCTCCGGTTACCGATTGGCTCATTCCAGACAGTCTGATGGTTTCGCGTCGACGAACATTTCTTTCATCTATACAGGCAGATTGGTCCTTGCCGGAGTCGTCACTTACAGTTTGTAGAGACGCTTGCCTTAATGTCACAGCTGTAATGTGTTACAGAGCACAGAATACTCGCAAGGAGGGGTCCACGTTGATGACGTGTTTGTAGGAGAATACGCCTATGCGTGCACTTGTGGAGGGACATAAAAGCTCGTGAACGGGTGCGACCAAACACAGAAGCAGCTATGATATGGGTGTTTCACAATATGTAGTGCGCCTTCAAGAATTTGCAACGCGTTGGCCAATCACAACGCGCGAAATCTGTCGACCCAATCGCATTTGGAAAGGGTCGACAAATTTTGTAAGTTGTGATTGGCCAACGCTTTGCAAGCTGAAAGTGCCCAAAAATCGGGATTTTTTTCTTTCAAATTTCTATTTTGTTTTTCAAAATCAGCAAGGCTATCTGCTGCTTACAAGGTGGTGTAATCATTTTTTACCAAATCTACCCAAATCAGCCAAATAATGATGATCTCAATGGGCAATGTAATTTGCAATGCAATTTAACCCGCACTTACCGTTTGCAAGAAGAGAAACGGTCCTCCATAGATATAGCGTTACCATTAAAGAGCCAAAACGTGGGTAAAATCTGTTTTACGAGGAGACAAAAGTGACGCAGGAAATGTATGCAAATGTAACAATTTGCGCCTGGCACTCGCCAATACGGACAGTTTTCACGAAGAGACAAAATGCACACGAAATCCAGCGTTTTCGTGAACAGACAGATTTTGTTTGTCTACAAAATAAACAATTTGAATTGATTCCTACAAATGTGATTTTGTGGTTTATGTGTCTTTTAAGATCGGATCTTTCATGAGTTTCATTTTCATAGTCAAGGGAAAGTCAAGTCTTGGGGATATGATCGTTTGCAAAAGAGACCAACTTTAAATGCGATTTTCTCAAACCCCGATTTTGCTCTTCGGGTGTTCGTGAAAGTGGGGACGAATTATGGTGGCAACCTTATAGACTTTGCATGGTTAATACATGTCTTGCAGGACAATGCTTTTGTGTATATTCTTTGGAAGAAAAGCACTAGCTTGCAAGATGGCAGCCATGCAAGCCGGCCTCTATTGCCGAGCTGTCCTCCTACGTACATAGGCACATGGGTACTTGGGCGGCTTTTAACGACCATTCAGGTTGCAAAAATTTAGTCGCACATTGGAACAGGCAGCACGTCTGTAGCCAGAAGCCTGATCAAAATTTGTGTTTGGTTATGTGGGCCGATGTTGCGCAGTATCCACTGACAAATCGCATCGATACTGAAAATCACACACAAAAACTGTAAAGATGTCCAGTACGTCTTCAGGCTCGCTCTCTCCACTGTAAAGGCGCTATGCTACCAACAGAAACTCTAATTACCCAAGCGTTTTATGATCACTTTGGTGGCGGGACCGTCCCGTGCTAAGAGCTGATTATAAATCATCACTCTCGCGGGAAATGCCTTCGACTCTAGGAAAAGAAAGTAGTGCACTCTCGTAAATTACGTTGACCAGATATCTGAAATGAAACTGCGAAAAAAGTAATACTTCATTTGGTTTATGGTGACGGTCAAACTCAATTTGTTGAAATTTACGTACGTGGGGGGGGGGTCCGTGACAGTGGAACTAGTAAGGCCATATAGATGAAGGCGAATAAGCAGCCATCGTTAGGGGTTAAAGGGCCAACTTCACCGAATGCGTCACGGTGCGAGAATATTATATCATACAATACCTAAAGTACTCCAGTTCGAAAACAACAACCTTTGAGAACATTGTGCGAGCAAAGAATCTGTTAGATCCGTAAACAGATCCTATATACGTAATTCGTCGACGAAGAAGCAGGCCTATGCATGTACGTATGTAGGGCCCCGTTAATGGGTCTAGGGATCTCTTTTACTCAGTCGAACGACTCCAGACTGGGATTTGAAAATCAGCCTGGCACCCATGACGCAATGCTATAGCCTCACTCGCTCGGTCGGTTTAGCTTTCAGGCAACCGGAGCAAAGATGGCGTCGACTAAATCGTCACCCTAATAATGTTCGTGGCAATAATACAGACGCAGGGTGTTATTAACGGTATGAATCTAATTGGCACGTGTCACACAAGTCCCTTCTGCAATCCACACCACGAGACATCAACTGGGCCCCTTTCAGTGCGAATATACGATTTCTGATGAGGCGCAGGCTAAGAGAAATCCCGCGGTGCATAACAGGCCAACCGGATGATATGTTTTATTTCTGAGATCGTGCACGTGGACTGTGATGCATTCGGATACCCGTGTCTGTCTGCAGAATCGACTCGATTCATTAGGTGTAATAATGTAAGAGCTATTACGGTGGACATGGTGGAAATATATTTAATAGACTAAGACGAATATGTTAGTCTAAAGAGCAGTGTTCCCTGCAAAAGCAAAGTCCCCATGTGGATTTGCCAGTTATAGTTCCAATATTCTTGGTAACTTCTATAAAAAAATTTGTGGTGAAACCACGCGGGTTCCCCTGACCTGTGGTAAATAACGATGTATTTTCGCCCTTTTGCAGCTCGAAGAATAGATTCACGGGTACAACCTTCCCGCTCAGTGCCTTTTGAGAAATTCGCCAGCTTGTCTCTGTATCATTATTTGCCTCTGGCGAGGTTTACCGGTTTGGCGGTCCCCGGTTGCTTTGTCGCATAAATGAAATCTGCAGACGCGCCAGGCCTGGGCGAATGTTTGTCGTCCTCCCAGCGGATGTGAAGTTGGGCCCACGTCTCAGCGTGAACGGCGTACGAGACCTATGGAAATTCTCGGCGGGGACTCGACCGTTCCGGATGGAACTACTTTCCTCAGATCAGAGCCAATTACAGCACAGCATCACATGCAATTCCGAAAAGCTGGAGCCACTTCTGGGATCCAATCATGTCTGTTGGCGTTCAGAGGTCTGATTAGTAGTCACAGAAATATCAAAGTTAATCAACCACAAATTTTAAAGTGGAGAGTTCAGTTGAAAGCCATCTTATGCCATACCATGGTGTACTTACCCGAGGAGCACCAATCAAAAGCGAAACACCAAAATAACACGGCAATGACTGGTATCCATTTTGTTTAGCGACCGCTTCTATTTAAGTACATTCCTCATAGCTATCAGTTTCACGTATAGCGCCAAGTGTTCCGCAATCCCGGTATATTTTCAATAATGTATCGCCGCATCTATCACCAAATACGAAGACAGCCTCATGCACGCGACCCACATCTTTACGCATTTGGACCTGTTACCCTTTTTTTCCCTTTTTTTTTTTTTAGCAATGTCTGACTTGTCAAAGTGGCATTTGGTGGTGCTGTGTTTGTGGTATGATGTTTTACCCTAGGTGCACTTTAAATGAAGGTACGTTCCACTGCATTTGAAATTGACTGAAACCACTCCAAGATTATGTCAACAGAATCCTCTGTGTTCTGTCGACGGACTCGCGCTTCGCTGTCCCTGCGGGGTTCATATCTGTCACCAAGAACATGAAGTGTGCTATTCTTGAGCGTTAGGCCCCTATGTTAGAAGTTTTCTCTCTCGGTTTTTCCCATGTTATTAATCGGGCGTAATTTGCGTGCCCTCGACTTCCCCGAGGTGGGGGGTCAGTGGGAGGAGAATGTTGTCTCCATGACAACCATAGTCGGAGTCCGAAGACAAGTACCGGTATACACTTGTTGAAGAGATTCTAGAAGGTCTATTAAAATACCGGAAGGTTGGCGTAATAATTAATTCGCCTGCCGAACTTCAGTCATCCAAAATTAGGGTATTTGTCACCGGAAGATTCATACAAAATCCCCTACTGTCAATGTGAAATTTAACCAACGCTGTCGAAAAATGGCCATACCAAGTATTTCTGTTTAATTTTTGTATTAAACCTATGTTTGTTTTGCTTATAATTCAGTTTGGTTAAAGAATGCAAATTTATCACATAGCGATCCGTTTTGTAACTTGAAAAGACTGCGTATTTTCTGTGTTCAGCATAACGGCTGGATGGCAGCTAGTCTGTTCCGTCACACATTGGTGTCATGGGCAGGTTCGCGCCGTCGTGATTGCTAATTGGTTTGACGACAGACACGAAGTCAACAGTCAAATGGCTTCAACCTTGTGGCTGCGATCGGTTGGTATGCTCGAATCTGCCCTGCCCACCGAGACTGGAGGTGTTCAACACTCGTGCTGACCCCGCTGAACCACCGTTCCCAAAGTATATATGTACCAGTATCTTGCGATGTTAATTAATAAAAAAAAGCGATTTGGTAATTCTCAATCACTGCATAAGTCGTTCGTTCACCAGGGTCAAATATTAATCCTATATCAACATAGTGGTATTTATCAAGAAACGAAATACATAAATAGAAGTCTCCGCAACCTTAAACGTGTTTGTTGACATAAAAACAAACAGCAGATAAATCGCAAAGCTCCTTGTAATACACTGCGTGTATAGATAGGTCATAAACTAACACCGGGTCTGTCGTGAACAGTGAAATGTTTCTGTCGGAAAACAAAAAATAACACATCTGTGTGCAACCGGCGCTGACGAGTTATTCCAAGACGCCAGTGTAACATGAGCCGAATCGATTAATAAGCGAAATGATCACGGTCGGACTGAACATGTCTGCGGCATGTTACTCAGCGTAAGACAATGTTAATCCTGCCTGCGTGGCGCTGTTTTTTCTCTCTCTGGCGAAGAGAAAGAGAAAAAACATGAAGCTGTTTTGATGGCAAACATCCCGGGGATGAAATAAGAAACAACTTATAAATAGAACGGATGACTTTGATCTGAATTCGCCCTTCGGGTCCTGACAGCTAGTATATGCGGAAAAACGTGTCAAGTGTTCTGTTTTTTCTGCGTTGGGTAAAGCGATTGGGTGCTATTTTTCACACCCCGTGGGGCAGCAATCATTTTTGAGAATTCAAAAGGTTAGAGAAACATTTTTTTCCCCCAGTGCAATTGGGTCACATGTGTTTTTATTCCTCCACGCATAGAGCGATCAGTTCCCCCGATGTTCGTTGAGCCTGGGTTTAAGTTCGTGTTCAAATCCCACCGAGGTCACACTGCCTGGCACAAGGCCTGTAGGCAAGCCGCACATTCACGTCGCACTGCCTCTACCGCCTTGGGGTATTAAGTTTTCCGATAAGGGTGGATTCTGTATACTATATAACGGGCTATAACACGCCCGAAGGGTGCATGATGTATTTTGTTGAGTCCTTGAAAGATGTAGACATAGCGTAAGCCTATGTATGTGCCATTTGCTCATCAGCAGGGGCAGTACAGTGTATATTAGTCCTTCACCTTCAAAGAAAGAAGAGCTAGTACGGTTGCCGACACCTCACATTTAAAATACCGACATAAAAATGGACAGATATGTAAATGTAATTACGCGAAGGAATTATCTGTTTGGATATTTGGGACAATCAAGAAAAATCGACCAATTTCGGCTGTGTAACGCTCGGAGAACAATTGGGTTCTGGAGTATTTAGTCTGTAGAGCTCTAAATGGACGTTTCTTTATAAGACGAGGGAGTGTAATTAACGGAGGGTAAAACCCCATTGCAGGAGTAGACGACTCGGAACATTGTGTGTCCCTCAACTAGCGTACGAAGCCCCTAGAGATAGATTGGGGGGGGGGCTAGCTTTGTAATCTGCTTCAGCTTTTAGCTTAAAGACAATCGAGAGAAAAAAAACCCGAATGTCTTTGAGTTTTCTGAATATGATGTGTTTACAGTTCTGTCCTAAAAGTTACGTCAGGATTCAGAAGGTTCGGGTAGACAGCCTTTCCGCGAATTTCATAAGAATCGAAAGCCTGAGACAAGACTCGCTGGCTTCATACATCCCTCGACAGCCGCCGTCACGATCTTAATTACAGAATGGATTCCGGCTAAATCTCGCCAGCGATGAGCCAATATGGAAAAGGAAATTGAGAGGCTGACCATTATTTTCTCACAGTCCTTGCCCTTTGAATGAGACACACCAAAAAAATGCTGCACACAAAAGAAACGATATTTGGTGTGCAGGTCAGTCACAATCTCGAACGACAGCGCCATGCGCGCGTCAACTGACAGCACTGCGTAAACGGCCGGGAGGGGGGCGGGGTGAGAGACAGACAGGGAGATGGGGGGTGTACATCCCTCACACTTTGTGAGGGGTGGGATGGACTTTGGGATCATCCTCCCACCTTTTTTTTGTGCCGAGAAAACTGAGGAAGCGGATTTGGAGGTGTGTTTCCGACTTCCCCAACAACCAAACCCTGAAGTACTTGGTAAGACGGGAGAGGGTAGAAAAGGTACAAAAAGCGTTAAATGTGCCCCCAACAAGAGGCGAGCGCAAAGAGCCTCTAACCTTGAATCCACCGGGCAGTGTTTCATCATCATTCATTTCGAAAGGTATATTCTGCCTATGGGTGCACTGTGCATCTCGTGAGTGGGGGGATTCACAGACGAAGTGGGATTTCGAACCGGCGTCTGCACTGGCGCAGGGCTACAAGCGGCCTGAGCAGAAACGAAACGGCGACAAATCCGCCTCGAGATGATCGCAGTAGGTTTAAAATTTACACGCAAGGAGGCTTTCCCGGTCTGTTTATGGGCCCTGCCTAGGAAATTGAGCTCCCACACCCCCACAGAAAAGAGCCAGCCGAGCCTGTGCGGAATTCAGCGGTAGTATGGTTGCGAGTGCTCATCCCCCATTAACCAACCACCTGCCCACAGTTTAGCCAGTGCAGTGTACACCGGTCAATATGCAGAATTGCAAATTTGCAAATACACGAGTAGACCGATCGTGAGCTGCAATACATAAACAGCAAGGGTGCACACTCAAAAATGGAAATGGTGAAATCAATCGCAGAGCTCGGAACAGCGTCAACTCAAGTTCAAGAGGTCAACCTTTGAAACATGTCGAGCGTGCTGTGTATGAACCTTAATGTCAATTAGAATTTTTATACCGGTTTAAAGTCTGTATAAAAGTAGACATGATTTGAATGCCTCCTTCGGAAAAAATTGAAGGTGGAAAACACCGACAGTGCTTCGGCTTTCATAAGCACGATTTTAGACTAATTTCGCGCCCACTCATCTCGCGCACAACTGAGACCTTCCAGTGATGTGACACAGGCGCAGAATAATTGAGGATCCTAAGACAACAACACGGTTGGTTGAAAAACATTACGTCATCGTCAGCACCGTGCCCACTTCGCCCGTGATCGCAGTACCAGCGCCCGAACAGGGCGCTAGGACGGGCTGATGGCCTTGCTCAGTTTTTAGTGAAGGAAATACGTCACACGGGGTCACGGCTAATGACGTGCAAAGCATGCTCAAAGTGTTACCGTACAAAAGCGGCGGCTATCAATTCGATATTTTGTCTTTTTTCTTCTTCATTGTTGAAAATGTTGTTACAACACTTAGGCCTAATTCGTTCATCCAAAATTGAACAAGATAGGGCCCTACAGTGAAATCAATGATCTGAAATTCCTCCATGATTGTACCAAGGCCATGTTTTTAGATAGCCAACACTTTGCCCTTGCCAAAGCATTACCATGCCACTGGCGAACCAAGAACTAACAGGAAGTGATAACCTCGCGGTCACAGGTCGTGCACAACGTAGCCAATCACAGTGCAAAGCCATCAGCCCTTCCCATCCAACACCCTGTTGGGGCGCCGGGCGACGAGCAAAGTTGTCTACTTCCACATTGCTCTCATCAGAAGATTTCATGTGTATATAGTGGGACCGAGAGTGCTTAGTTATACATGTAATTTTAAAGATAAATGCGATTCTGGGCGCCCTTTCTTTTTCTATAGGTGATCGGTACATACATGTTATTTACTTTAACCTCCGTAAATAATCCTTGCAAGGAATGAAGTCTTCAAATTTGTAATCAAACACGTAGAGTCCAAGTGTATGTAAACCTCGATTACTGTAATTGTGTTGTAATACGCCGACTGTCGTGGAAACCTGTAATTGAGGATCCTTTTTTTAAATCGTGATGGAAAGATGTTTGCTGAAATTCCGCCTCTCTTCGTCCAGGGCCTGCCAATTCTGTGTGCTGAATAATGGCGATATGTTCCAATTACCTCATTCGGAACATGCTGCGAACAATGAAATACGAGACTGTTGGAAACTGTCTGCTGTCCTGCTTTGGTGATGTGAATTTGGAGGGGAAAACCAAGTGTCTCGAGGAAGTGGCGTGTTCTCTCACGCAGAGAGGAGAAGCATCGCATCTTTTGAAGGGAAGAAGAAGAAAAGGAATGCAAACAAACAAATAAACAAACAACCCAACAAACAAACAAACAAACAAACAACCCCCCCCCAAAAAAAGTAATGAGCCAATCATTCTCATCTTAAGAGCGTTGTAAGTGGCATCATGATTGGGCTATGATTTTTACCATTTTTATCTCACAAATCAGACTTGGGGCAGAGCCTTTGGAGACGTCCGGAGGTGCAGAAAGAAGACGGGTTGTTTGAAACCGAGGTTGTTTTAGCCGAGTTACCTTTGGCGCGCGGCAGGAGACAAGTCAAAATCTTTGGACAATATTGGAGAAACTAAGTTACGTTATCCGATTGGGATAGGTATGCGGTGAAAAGACTAAGGTTGTATTCGAATCGTGGAATAAACTTCAAACAGCACATCGTGTAATGAAATTCTACAAACATATTTCGAGAAAGTCAGGGTTCGTCGTGAAAACAGAACAGGAAATGAACGACTGAATTAAAAACAGACGCGGCTCACAAATGCTACCGCAGTTTTGTAAGGGTAACGTGTAAGATGTAACATTAGAAAGTTTTTTTTCTGCAAAGGTTCTTGAAGTCGTACAGGGAAAAAACAAAGAAAGCAATGAATCAAAATTAAATATGCGTTTACAGCAAAGATCGTATAGCGCCGTGAAGCGGCGCAAGATGGCGAACTTCACCGTCAATACAGGTAAAACGTTGTAATCGCGTGGGCGCCTGCGTGGGCAGGCACGTGCACCTGGTGAGCCTGCGCTCAAGCATTACCGTAAACTGCACAGGCGTATCGCTTGCTCAAATGGCGCCCTTGGCAATTACTTTTGGGCAGAGTTATCCATCTTGCGCCGTATACGATCTTTGGTTTACAGTGCGTTTTCAATTTTTATTCACCAAGAATATATTGTATGAAAGAAGACTGAATATACATGTACATGTATTTCGGGAATATGTTCTGCACAGCTGCAATGCATGTCGACTCTGTAAAGGCATACTTGAAATTAATTTTCATTATTAACATTTGATTCAACATTAACATTTGATTTCTATTTAAATAGGCCTACGCTGTTTTTATTAATAACTTGGTCTTGAATTTGACCGGATTTTCAAAATAGGATGCACTCAATTTGACCACATGAACGACTTGAGAAGCCAAGGTGAGAAGCCATGCAAGTGGCCGGACCTTGCAAGCCCAGCCTCTCTCTGAATGACCTGAACAGTGCTTCAAAGAACGATAGATTTGTACTCCTTTTTCTCACGTCCAAATTTGCCTGTTCGAGAACCCCAGTTTCTCCTGTGAGAAAAAAACCCAACTTAATACAATTCAGGCACAGAGGATGGCTTTATCCCGAGTTGGGTATGTACCAGACAAGACCACATCCCATCTAAGAGTCAAGAATTTCCCCGCCATTATTTGAGAGCTTATTCAACAGCCTATGTTCCATGCCAGTTGCCATGCTTAGCCCTCAAAATTGTATATTTATACATCCTCTATAACCCGTATTCATTAATCTGTTTAAATAAAACCCTGACATTTACAACCTCTACCATATTTTGCCGGTTGTTATTGAAGTAAATGCCATCCCAAAGTACCTGACCCTGCTGGATTTAATTTCAGTAGTAATACCTTTTCTGGAATAATAATTCAGTATTACAATTGACATCAGAGCAGTTTTGAGGATCCTTTGTAAATCATTAATGTTTTTTAAACAGCTTTGTGAGAATTACTATTTAATTGAAATCTTCATTAGGAATTTTGTATAGTTGTAAAACAAGGACAATATTTGAAGGTAAAGGTACTTTTTTGTAATTTGAGGAGATTTGGAGGAACAGTTTACCCTTTTTAATAAATATGATGATATTTCTTGACATAGTTCGTCTTTGACACCACAGACTGACACTCATTGGCAAGTGAATATCAGTTTGTAAAAAACGCGTTATCAACAACTTTGTTTCACAAACTAACACCCTTTGGAGTGTGTGCTCATCGGGCACTGACGCAAAATAGACTAATTTTTGTTTTTACAAACTGACACCTAAGCTTGTTAGGGCAGTTCAGCACAGGAAATATGCCTTGAAAGGTCCGACATGAATTTCATCCATCCATATACTTGCTGCCTTACCCCAAAATTTAATGAAAATTTGTTTTAACTAGTGGAATTAAGATCACTATCAGTTCGTGAAAATGGAAACGCATGGAGTGTGCGTTAGAAGTGCCGCACTGTACCGGGTGCCAGTTTGTGAAAATGAAAAAAACTTGGTTCTCTAAAATGCGCACAAATGAGATCATCTCACGCACGAGTGTCAGTTCGTGGTGTTGGTGACAAATGTGTTTCATTCCTGGGGTCCCAAGTTAAGGGTTTGATGCTTTCAAACATTGATTAAACTATTTGTGATATACATTAATATCTAAAGCTTCTTATCAACTGGATACTAAAATACAAGAAATATTAATAACATAATTGACATTTTAATATAATTAATAATATTCTTGGCAAAATCCAAATGGGGGAAAGGTTCAGAAGTCGTCAAAAAAGTCATCACCGATGTCAGCAAGAAGGTCTGTGAAATCGTCACTTTTGGGAATGTCCGAATTGGGTCCTGTTGAGTTGAC
Organism: Acanthaster planci; assembly: GCF_001949145.1. The sequence continues at coordinate 3,288,008 of NW_019091356.1, read as the reverse complement.
TCCGCTGGCTACGGAGCTGCTGGCAATAGAGATGCTTTTCTGAGGGCAAGTTTGCTTGGTAACTGTACGGCCATTACTGGAGAGTGTGGTCTCCCTCTCCAGCAAATATTTGGATCTGCCTGTGGTGCTACGGTCCCTGCTGGAAAGGGTAGTCTCCTCCACCAGCCTGACACCAGGCCTGCTTGATGCTTGGTGGTTTGCATCTAAACGCTCGCCTTCCCCAGCGCCTCTGCTTCCACTGGATGTACATGTTGTCTTCAGCTCTGGGCTGCAGAACCTCTTCCGGCTCTCGACGCTATCTTCTGGAGACGACTCAACCAGAGTTCCATTTTTCATCCCTCCGGAAAGATCCCTCCTTTTTGTTGCCAAACTTCTTGACCCCTTGGGGGTGTTTTTGTCAACCTCGGCAGACTGCCCTTCCTTGTCGGGTCTCTGTGATGGCCTTGGGGGGCGTGACTTTGGAGTTCTCTGGCTAGACCGGGACGAGCCTGAGGATTCGCTGGGGTAGATCTGGATCAGGTTGCTAGGGGTGATGTTAAGGTAGTGGTTGCGTAGCGACGGGCTCAGGACACCAACCTGGAAAAAAGTGGCTTGATGAGGAACGGGTGCAACGAGGAAATCCAACAATTGAATATCCAATGTGTCACATGTTGGAGGGTCAAGAACATTGATTTATAAATAGCATGATTTTCAAGATGTATTTTTTTTTTTTCCAAATACATCTTGAAAATAGTTTGCGGTACCCGCTGCTTCATTTGACTCGGACCGGCCAGCCGACCCCAGCAAGCTCGATGGTCGAGTGGTTAAGACATCTGCACTAGTAAGCAAGAGGTCGTGGGTTCGAGTCCCACCCGAGTAAGCTTGTGAGGTTTTTTTTGCAAGCTCTCAGACAAGCACTGAGCATACAGTGCTTATTAATATACGTTGGGTACGGGCAAACCGTTATATATAAATAGCATGATGTTAACTTAGTATGATGAGATACAGGGAAACCGTATCAGATGATAGATATTCAAGAACCCTGATTTACTTAGCAGGTTGAAAGCTCAGCTCTACTTTCCAGAACTCAAGGAAGGCCGGGTTGAATTTGTAGTCATTTGGATTACCAAAGGATTAAAAATAACCGAGTAGCTTCCATCCTTGTATTGGCATAAATGCTGTTAATGACATCAGTTTTTGCTGTGTCTCTCTCACAGTGTAAAGATATTTGCATATGCAACCCCAGGAATTTCCTAAATGGAGCCAACCAAATGAAATCCAGTAATGATTTATCATCAGAGTGAGATCTGCTCATCAAATTTGAGTCTCAGAAATTTCATACGAACCTGTCTGAGGACCAAGACGCTGCCGGGCTTGAGCTCTGCCTGGTGCTCCTCCACCAGCCGACGGTGCATGGTGCCCTGCATCTCGCCCGTCGGGTCTCGCAGGACCACGCTGGCATCGGCGTCAAAAGTGACAGCCTTGATCAGCACGCACAGGTGGGGCACCTTGTTCTTGGCTAGCTGCTTCAAGCTGGCCTGGTCGATGTTTGACCAGAATGGGTAAAAAGCTTAGTGAGTGGTTACCATTAGATAATGGATTCCAGGAAGGTGAGAGTGAACATGTGTATCTGTCCAACTATTTTTCGACAAAATGTGTACAAACTGGTCGCATCTTTCGCATGAGAAGAAATGCACAAGATCAACAGTGCATGGAGTACATGTCACAACTTCTGGACAGAATGCATACAAATCAGTAGTAATTTTGCATGAGAATTCACTTGAGCAACGGTGCATGGAGTACACGCATCAAATTTTTTTAACAGGGAGAAAAAAAGTCAACCCCAATTCCCACCCCCTCCAAGAATAATACACAAGAGTCCAGTAAAAAAAAAACAACTAACAATTGGAAACCTCTTCCCAAATTAACTGTATTTACTCTCCAGCACCACATCCTCCCTACATGCATATGCATGAAGCTATTGAACTACAAAATATTGGCTTACCTTTCTCAGCACCAAGGCAATGTTATTCTTGGCCAACAAGGAGCAAGGGTCATCCTCATCCAGTCCCAGGTCTGCCTTCATGGTCAGCCAGGCCCCGTGAGTGAAATCTGTATCCCCAATGACATCTTGGGAGCTATCAAACTCCTACAGTTCATGGTGGTGAGGAAAATGTTTGAAATGGGTTTGATGGATTGACCAAGTCAATTACATAAATTGGAAGTATAAGTAAATGAAACTCAAAAAAAAAAAAAAATTTACAAAATATTGAAATTAAGAGCAGAATGGATGCAGTAGATAATAACAGAGGTTGTAAAATTTCATTGCTTTTCACTTACCTCCTGCTTATCTGAGCTTGTACCTGGCTTGTCAGGATCACTTTCTGGAGAGGGCAGCTTGATGTCATTTAGTTTCTGACCTTGTGTCTGTAACAGCGACCAAATAACGATGCTGGAGAGGGATGGTTGCTATTTAAATGGATCTTTTTGATAACTCTTTGCCGAAGGTTGTTATGTCAGGTAATTTTTCTCAGACTGTTTCTGAGAAGTTTCCTATTCTATTATTTTCAAAATAATACCCTTTTTTTGAGCGGATAAAAACAATAAGGGAACTTGCCAAACGTATCCAGGGGGATTTTCCTCACAGATTACTGAAAACTTGGATATGGTGCTTGGCAAGATGGAATGGCTTTAAATACCAACCAGTTTTGGAAGCACCCCTGCTGGTCCTGGAAACTTTCTCACTCTTGTACGGGAAGGGCCAGCATTCCCAGTGGTGGGAGTCTGAAACAGCTGAGCCACCCTTGACGTCAGGAGTGGGGTCTGAGGAGTGGCCATCCCTCTGCCCTGGGGTTTGACACCGTGTGTGGTGAACGGCCTGTCCCCTTGGCTTGGCCCACTCTGACTTGGGCGGCCTGAGTTGTGGAAGCGTGGGTTTGGGGTGAATGGACGAGGGGTCAGATTGTTGGCAGTTAGCGGTCGGATATTTGGGGTCCGCAGAGTGGACATACATGTAGCACCTTGTGCAGCACCCCTACCCAGGGATTGTGGTGAAGGTGATGTATATCTGGGTGGGCCTGATCCCTGGGTGCTGGGTCTAGGGGCAGAGAAACTTGGCGACGGAGTGCGAGGTTGAAAGTTCATCCTTGTGGGGTTACCCTGGAACTGCCGAGTTTGGTTCAGCAGACTAGGTCGAGAAGTTTGAGCAGTCAGTGGCAAACTGAATCTGGTTGCAGACTGACTGGCGTTGTTTAGTTGGGTGGACGGTGCAATGCGGGATAATGAATTGTTTTGCAGGCCTGTGGATTGTAGCATGCCTCCCTGGGCTGCACACGGTCTCAGTCGATTCAAGTGTACCGGCGGGTTTATGGAGTGATTTTGCATGTTCAGATTTGAAATGGAATATTCAGGAGTGTGGCTTGCTGCTGGTGAAGTTGGTGTTGAGGGCCCACTGAAGCTGCTCCTTAAATTGTGAGGCGGCCTCTGCGTTGAGGTAGGTGGATTCAAATGATTACTAAATGTGACAGCTGACTTGGTGTTACTTGAAATAGTTGTGGTGTTACACGGTTCAGTTGCCAGATTCCAATCAAAGTAATCTTCCGATAAGTCAATATCTGCAATGAAATTATCTTCAAACTCAAATGGAAGTCCACCGGTGGCTTTGCTCGTGGCATTGTTGGGCTGCTGTCCTTCAACTCTCGAATTTGAAGTACCTCTCGCAGGAGTTGTCTGATGATCTTTTCCAGCGAGTGGGCCGTTCGTGAACTGCGATTCTCTGCAATTGCTGTCAAGCAAGTTTTTGTTTGTGTTCTGTTGAAGAAATTGTGGAGCGCTGGTCCGATTGTTCATCGATTGTCCTTGTCTTTCCGTGGTAGCTTTTGAGTTGGTTATGGGCTGTTTGCACTTTGGAGCTCCTGAAATCTGGGTTGTCTGTGCCTTGAGATTGCCCATGTTTACACCTGCTTGTGTTTGCACAATCTTGTTCAGGTCTTGTGCTGCTCCCGGCTTGTCACTTGCGACCTGCTGACGAGAGTTGTTGAAAGTTGTCGGAGTTTGGCTGTCCAGTTTTGCCCTTTTGCTTGCTCCAAGACCGGTGTTAACAGGTGGTACAGTGGTATTGTGTGGTGATTTCTGCTTGAAAGAGAACTTCCTCTTGGTCGGATTCCCAGGAGTTGTGGAAAGGTCTTTGTTGGTGACTTGCAGTGTCCTGGCTACCGGGGGACCATTCAGTGTGGTGCCAACACCCATTGCATTTTGGCCAAGGGCCTGCGCTGATGGACCTGCACCTCTGGACGGTAAGGCCTTCTCGCTTCCTGTTTGAATCTGATGGAGGTGACTCCTGGTGGCAAAGCTTCCTGCTGGGATGTTGGAGCTGGCAACAGGTTTGTTGGAGTTGGCTGCGGTAGCAGCAGCCTCAACTTCCAAGGCTTCTGACCAGAAATCCTGAAAGTAAAACAGCATCACATTACTTGAGTAACCACTCCGATTTTTTAAAATTCAATAAAAGTTACTGGTTACTTATAGTTTGGTTTAATTACATGAAACCTCAAAACCTCGTGCCTTCCAAACCATCAAACAGTACAGACTGATGTATAGCAAAAACATGCAGTACACAAGAAAGTATTTTACTGCTCTTGAGGTCCAAGTCTCTGCAGTGCAAATCAGCGTAAGATAACAAAGGTCGGTGTATTACAGTAGTTAGGTGTACTTTTCTACTTAACACTATGGAGAAGTGCAACTTGAAACTTGAAGCTCTGTCCATTTAACTTCAAGATGATGTAAAATGGTTGACTCAATGTCAACTTTTACTTACTTCATCATCTCCGAACGAGAAATCTTCCTCACCGATCTGAAACATGGTGATAAGCTCTCAGCACTACTGGACCTTCAAAATTGTCAAAGGAAACAAAGGGGAGTCATGTTGGGATACATGTAGTGGTTCTTTTCCTCGGCTTCCACCTCTGTGGTCCGGGTTCGAATTCTGGCTACATGTACATGTAGGTCAACACGTGTATTGGGTTTCCAGTCCCAAGGCCTATGTGATTCCGAATGCCGTTTTAACTCATATGTATGCCAACTTGTATGCGCCAAGTCGTACGCTGACCAACTCGTACACGTATGCCAACCAACTCGTATGACGGATGCGTAAGGCACGTGGAGGCATGTGTGCTGTTGTGCTGCCCTTACTTTCAGTGGTGTAACTACAGACGTCCATGCCCCCCCGGGTCCCCCATTTGAAATCTGTAAATACATGTATCTCTGTTGAGTTTACATAGCTACGCAGCTGCAGCTTATTTTCTGGTGGCAGTTCCCTGAAAAACTGTGTGTGCGTCCCCCGGAGTGCCCCCTCGGACATTTAGCCCCAGTTACCCACTGCATGCCCTGTATACTACTGTGTGTATGGTGCATTTTCTTCCTAACTGGACACCCACCTAGTTTTGAGTGGATGGATGGAGGGAAAGTGGCGGAAAGTGGCCACTTATTTTACTGTTTTTAATCATTAATAGCATTGATGCTCACAACAGTACACCCATTTTCTACCGGACTTCGAACCCCACAGTTCTGGGGGTAACTGCTTCTCATTGTCTCCTCTCTTACTACAGCCTCAGGCATGACCATGAATGGCTTCTTCAGTCTGCTTGAGAGCTACAAACTGGTTAACTGTCAGTGCTTACAGATCTTTTGAAATGTTTGGCGTGTTTGGGGGATCCTTGATTTAATACTAGAAATAAGTAATAATAATTAATCATGTTAGTAGGCTAACATTTAATTAAGCCTACTGTCAGACTGTTATTTAACAAAAGGCAGTAAGCCCACACGCATAATCTTTCCGAACAGCAAATCTCTCTGTGCAGCAGGCAAGCATTATCATGATACCACATACTTTAGGCCTACCATGGGCCTACTGTCTGACAACTGGCCTATTTACCTCGGTGCACTCCGATCAATGACATGTCTCACTATTCCGACACCAACAATAAATTAGCACTGACCAATCATTCCTTTCAAATCCAGGTGATGAGTGCAATTAAACATCAACTAGAGAACAAGGATGACATCTTTATACAGTTTTAACTACTTACTAATCAAGTTTTTATCAACGACATTTTCCACTTCTCATACTGAGGAACGCTTGAATTTCAACAAGTGCTGTGATGGGAATTTTTTTATTCGGTCTGTCCGCGGGCCGCCTTCATATCATAAATTAAAATGGCCGCTGAAAAATTGTCTCGTACAAAGTGAGAATTGACAAGGTTGTCAACGTAAAGATTTTTCATTTGTTCAAATTAATTCTTCGAAGTTTATGTAAACAATATTTAATGTTATATCTTGATTGGATAGGCCTAATATTTGCATATGAATATATCCTGAGCTCAGATTTGCATTTTTAACAAAAACATGCAACGAGCACCGGACGAGAAATTGTGTGTTTTCAAGTAGGCCTTAGGGAACTATGGCTGCATAAACAGAAATCGACGGAGCGTTCTGTCGTTCATAAATTTTGCTGATTTCGTGAGGAAAAAAACACATGACTTTGTGAAATTTACATTAAAAAAAGGAAGACCATCTTCTTTTAAAAATGGCATCAAAAAAGAATCAAGGAATATCCGAAAAAGTGAGTAGTTACACATGTTTAAAACGGGATTGACATTGTCAGTACTAGGCCTAGCGCGTCGTCTGCATCATGCCGTTCATTCAACATATTCAGTGACTGACGCACGTACAGCACTGTAGTCTAGGGGACCCTACTTGCCGTTTTAACCTGAAAACTGTGTCGCGTCCATATGTGAAAACAAACAAACCAAGCATCCCTGCAAACATGACAAAAGGACAAACATGACAAGTACATGTACTAAACATGCTGAAAACATGAAAAGCAAACAATTTAGGCCTAAACAAAAGTAGCCCCTGCGCCCTTTACTGTATTAAGATGTAGGCAAGGCTAGCCTATGTTATTTGCAAAAGAGTTATGTGATTTTTACAAAGGCCTACAATCAGAAATAGACCTGTAAATATAAAACCCATTTTTTACATACAAGTCTGAGTCAGGTCAATTGGGAGGGTGTTCGAATTGGCATCGAATGACCTTTCTGTGAGCAGAGGAAGAAGATTTTTTTTCTCACTTTCGTCCCCGCTCAAGGTGCAAGAGATCAAGCGCATGCAGAAGAATTGGATGGACCAGAGAGCGTCCTCATCAGGGAAGTCGGAGAGGACCTCATCGGATGCCCGGCCTGGCCGGGGCAGTGGGAGTAAGATGGGGGCAACGTTGAAAGAGCCACCAAAGAAAACAGGTCTGAATGCACAATCTGGACCAGTAAAATATCAGAAATGCAGTCATTGTGACATGTGTTATATGTACCTTATCTTCAGCAGTATTTTAAAAAAAAATTGGTGATTAGTTCAAATAAAATTTATGAAGTGGATTGTCAGTGTCTCTCACATCTGTCATAATATATTTTCTTTCAGTACTGGAATTTCCTTGCACCAACAGGCTCCTCCAACCTTTTTATTTTGTGCGCATTTGAGTGTCTAAATTTTATTTGTATTTTTTAATGTCCAGTAACAAAAAACAGATATTTGGTTGTGGAAGGTAATCAGCTTTTGAATATTTAATCCAACACTTGATGAGGTTTTTGGGGGAGGGGAAAATTTTTTAAAACTTGTCTTCTGGAGCATTTGGCCTTGCATAACGTACTTATATGTTTTACCCAAACAACAAGAAATATTTCGGTCAAATTTTTTTTTTGGCCTCACCTAGACACAATTTCCTGGGTTGTTGGTAGTGGTTCCAAGAAAAAGCCAACGTCAGTGAGAGCACGTTCTGCTTCTCCGGCCCGTCCGAGCAACTCAAGATCTGCATCTGGAGCAAACAACTCGAGATCCTCAAGTGGGAGGAATAGTGGTGTGTCAAAGGTCACTGGAGGTAGACCTCCCTCTTCAGGGCGGCCTCCATCATCGAATCGCCTTGGTTCATCGAGAAGTGACTCTGGTTCCACCAAGAATCCGAAGAGCCCCGGAGAGGAGTTTGTCTCCAAGGGTAGGATGCTGTGTTCAGGCTCTGAGCCAAATTTGTACAACAGGGATGAAGGCAAATCTTCCACTTCAAGTATGCAGTCAGATTCCAGGATAGGCCTATCAAGTGTTTCCAAACATCCCAGGGATGAGTGGGATTTCCAAACTTCCACCCAATCAGAAAAGCCCACCAAAAACACCGTCCAATCAGTATCCGTCCCATCAACAGACAGCCAATCAGGATCCAAGACACCGACTGCTGGCCAATCACACGACAGATTACCCGGAACCGCTGGCCAGTCGGAGCCGAGAACTCGAGACCTGATGGGCCCGGATGCCTTTGACAAGCTAGCGGACCAGATTGCCAGCAAAGTACGGGCCGACCTGAGGCAGGAGAGGAGTCAGATGATGCAGTCCGTTGGCTACTCGGGGAAGAGCATCTTAGATGATGAGGACGAAGTCGAGGGAAGCGCACTGTCAAACCACAAGTGCAGCAAATGCAAACAGTTAATGGTGAGGAGCCTTACAACAAGAAGCTGCGTCCAAAAAGGGTTGACTATGGCTGGTGATAACCTAGACGTTAATTGGCTATGGCCGCTAGCTGGTAACTACCATAGGCATATGTATCATCATTAGCCATAGCCAAGTTTTTCAGACATAGTCTAACTTTTGTAATTTCATGTATTCATATACATTTGTGTTTTTTAAAGTTGATTTTTTATGGCTTTTGACTAGTGCCCCTAGAATAAAACCAGAAATCCAGGCTGCTAACTTAGGAGTTGAAAGATTCATGTTTGGCAAAGTGCTTGTGTGGTATTTAGGAAGTTTTCAATCAGTTTTTGCAAATTCATCAAAGACACTTCACACACCTGTTGTGACATCAATGTTATTACCTGTTATTGCTTTGCTAGGTTCCCCCAGACCACACACCGTATGTTCTCATACCCTGTGGCCACACCCTGTGTGAGGCCTGTGCTGAAGACAGAATCAAGTGTCCCACCTGCCGAGCGCGAGGTACGAAGTCATGGTAGAGGTGACAAAACTCCTGAAGTTATGTTCACTTGACTGCTAAGTGGAATGAGACACTGTGATATTGCGACAGCACATGCCCAAGTTGAAGCGCGTCCAAGGCTATATGTGGGAACAGCAGCATGTGCGCTTGTTAGTTTGTCATATCAGTGCAGCCATACGCCGACTTGCCCACTTGTGTTGTTCTCGAATGGCCTTGTCTTTATGATATAGCAGACTGGCTCATTGTCTCAGTGGAAAGTCGTTTTATTTTGAAGCAGTGTAGGTTCTTAACCAAGCAAGTGCGTAGAGTTCATTGGCTGTCTGCGTGCCCACGTCCTCAAAGGGTCAAAATGCATCAATTGGTCTTGGGTGAGGGTTCTTTGATTTCAAGTCCTTTTGTATGCTTATGTCTAAATTGTTATCCGTGGCTAATGCTACTTTCCGTGGATTTTTTAATAGCAAAATCAAAGACGTAGCCACAAAATAACCAAAGTGGGGACGTTCTCAGTCTGGAGGTTACATGTGCATTAGTTTGATTTCTGTTGATCACTGATGATGGTGTTGCTGACGTTGCATTCTTATTTTTTGCCCTGCATAGTTTCTTCCACTGCAGTGAACACTACCCTGCAGCAGGTTATAGCATCAGCAACGAACCATCGCCGCACGGCGCCAGTCCCAACCCCCTCAGCGCCGACGTCCCACCCAAAGTACGACCCCTCCGAATATTCCGGCCACCCTGTTAACGGGGCAACCCCTGCCGCTGCTGGACTGTACCACTCAGATTACAGGGACGCTTCCCGAGACGGGCGAGCGGCTCACCCAGCCTACAACCAAACCAGTGTAACCCCCGGGCGTTACGGCGACCATGGAGGGGCGGAGCCTGGTGGCTCAGGTAGGAGGAAGCCAACACCAGAGGAACTGGCCGAGAAATATTTCAAGGAGTATCAGAACCTCCTGATTCGCTGCGAGGCCATGGAAGGGGAGGAGGAAGAAATCCTGGCGGCAGTGGAGAGGAAAAACCGGGAGATAGCCAAACAGAAGGTGCGGCCACGGCATATTTCTGTCTCGTTCAAATCCACACTCGATATCAGATTCATGATGGAGGCCCCGGCAGCACCGAATTTGTTTCATTATGTGTAAACATTTGCTGTTTCTTCGTAAGCAGGTAGTAACTCTGAAGATTTGGTTTAATCTTTATTAACCCTCCTATGTGGAAGTCACTCTTTGGGTCACTTGGTAAACACTTCAATGAAGCACAG
>NW_019091356.1:3167034-3260481 GCF_001949145.1 Acanthaster planci | reverse complement strand
GGGTATCAGCCATTAATAGGCTGATCCATTGAGCCCCACCTTATTACAGGACCTGCAAAAAGTGTGTGGGGGGCAGCTGCTAGACCATCAGGTATCAGCCATTAATAGGCTGATCCATTGAGCCCCACCTTATTACAGGACCTGCAAAAAGTGTGTGGGGGGCAGCTGCTAGACCATCCGGTATCAGCCATTGACAGGTTGATCCATTAAGCTCCACCTTATTATAGGACCTGCAAAAAGTGTTTATGGGAGGGGGGCTTACTCCCCCCAGCTGACAAAGTGGAGGTCCACTTCCCCCCCTACTTCCGCCACTAGTGCTTGTGACTGGACCTTTAGAGAGACTTGTGTCGGGAAGTGTGAATGACTTGACTATCTTAGTCGAAAGAAAGGAGAAAGGATTAAAAGGACATTTTAATCACAAGATATGCTCCGTTCCTTTCTTCATGCTGATGATTTCTAACTGACCTGTCCTGCAGTTGTAGCTGAGTTGATGTTAATTTGGCAGGAGCCTTCCCCGTGGCAAAATACTGTGGCGCTCATCTCACGCCGACCCTTGAACAGGAAAATCAATTTTTTTTTTCAATGAAAACAGACAGAGCAAGCAGGCAACTTTGAATACTGCAAATAGAGACCATTCCAAGGAACGCCATTGATGCAATGGCACCTGACATGCTGGGCTCCTTGAACTTGGAAGTACTAGTGCATTTAAGGAAGTCTCAGCATCCTACTGTTCAAAAAGGCATTTACTTCACCTGTTAGAACTGTATGCCACACCAGTGTGGTGATGGCTTTTTAAGTCCGGTCCCCCGATTTGACCATACACAAATGCACTGTGTCTGTGAGTAGTCAGGTGAGCACAAACAAAACAACACCCTCGTCGCTCTCAGCATGAAAGCCAACACAGCCACTGATCTCAGCAAGGCAAGAAACTTCCCGCTGCTTGTAAGACTACTTGGGAGTTGGGAATTGGGACTCACCAGGATGGCAATGACCTCTGACCTGGAGGGGGCAAAGTCCCTCGTCCTGGTCCTCTTCAGGGAATCAAGGGCAAACTCGGCATAGCGTGCTGTCTGGGTGTCGGGGAACAACTCAATTTGCCTGGATGGATCCAATCACAAGAACTTACTTTGAATGTCTGAATATATATGACAATCAAGTAAGCACCTGACTCTAAGTAACCCATTAAACAAATACAATGAAAATGATACCATTCTTAAGAAATTATTCAATCTCCATGAAATGTAATCATGATAAAATTTTACTTCAAATAAAAATAAACCAAAACCACATGATAATTTCTATCTTTTTGGCAAAATGTCATTCTTTGACGAACAAGTTCTGATTTGCTAATCACCTACTGCTATTTTAGGAAATTTCGAACTAATCTACTTAAAAAGTTAAGAGATTAACCCGTAAACAAGTTCAACTCAGCACTGTCTTTGAACTGATCTTCAAAACCACAGCAAACCCCACACACTCCTCATTATGGCAATTATTCAACCCGAAAAACACAAATGACTTGTTAAAAAACCTTTCAATTCAAATGACAAGCACAGCATCTTCAATGTACGTCGCTATAAAGTCTAACAATAGACCGGTTCGTCAGCCATACCACAAACTGACGTTACCAATACAGTTTTGTCGCATCATGAACTCTTCATATCACGTTTACGAAGTCTGTAGATGGTTCACTGTTCCATTCTGAACATCACTGTGAATCTGACCTTCCCTGATTGCCGTGCCCCAACTCACCTCTTCATGTGGAAGCGAACGTATCGGAGGATGTTGCGACTGGGTAGGAAGCTGCAGCACAGGCAGGCCAGGATCTGCCAGTTCCGCAGGTTGCCCAGGCCGTCCGGATCGGTCACCCCCGTGGTCTGCTTGATGATCTGACAGTACACCTCGTCGCGGAGCGGTTTCAGGTCGTGGCACGTTTGCAAGATGCCCTGCAGCAGGGGAAGCGGAATGAAAATCGGAAGATGAAAATTGGGACGGGGAGTCATTATCCTATTCGTCGCCGAGCTACGGAAAGCAGGAGCTCAACTTGGATTTTGACAAAAACGAGGAAATGCCACTCTTCACAAGACTTTGTAAGTGTTCTCAATTTTCAATGGCCTAAGTGTGAATGAAAAATGAGAAAATCAGCTGATCCGAGGAAAAGTTGCATGCTATGAGTTTGGATAGTCAGAAATATCTAGCTTCTTTATGTCACTTAGGTTATAAGCCAGTTGATCACTCCTGGTTACTAATCAGTGCTGACAAACTGGATCGTTAATTGAGGTCCAAACTCCTGACTAGTTAACCAACAGCTGGTGGCAAGCTCTGTGGGTTAATACCTGGATCACTGGCATAGGATCAGGCAGATTCTCCGAGCCCAGCAGAGAGTTGAAGATTTTCACCCCTTCATCGTTCAGTGTCGTGTATCCCTTCTCTTGGCCTGGGAATTGACAAGGGCAAATATTCATCAAATCCACCTTGAGCAGGAGCACCCCCTCATGAGTTGAAAAGAGCTATGTTGGTGGGGAGAGTTCAGTTGGCTAGTAGCAACACAACAGCAATGCATGCAGTTCACAGTCGTTTGGTGAACCAGCAAAGTACAGCTCCCATCAAACGTGCCCCATTGCAAGGAAATTTGCTTCCTCTCTTGGTCCGCTTGGGGTAGAGTCATGAACTAACTTTAGAAAACCAGCAGGGGCATCAATAAGTGAACTGAACCTACCTGATATCAAAATTAATTTTGCCCTTTAATGGGGGGGAGGGCAACTGCTTCTTCTTTATAAGTAAGTTCATTTCACTGATGTAAGAAATAAATCTCTGGCGGCAGCATGAACATGTACAAGTACACGGCAGCTAACGTTCTTAAGTTTTCCACATTGTTTTACGTTGACAGTTCAGCAGCGGCGTAACTTAGCCGCGATTAACACGTGTAAGCAATGAAAGGGATGATGGCGGTGACAAGTTGGGAACTTACTGGAGCTGACGATCATGCCATAGGGTAGAGGAAGGAGGGGAGCCTTGAGGGGGTGGGGCGTGTTACGGAGGATGGGATTCAAACGGAAGATCCGCTCTATGCTTGTCAGATCGCCAGCCATCGCTGCCTCCTGAAAAAAGGGGGGGAAAAAAAGCACACCAGTTACGTGAAGTTTTGTTTATACCACAAATATCAACATGTTGGAAAAAGAATTTCTGTAATTTTCAAACCTGCAACTACCTTTACAATTTTCTATGGCATTCTGGCCTCTTGACTGAATTATAAGAGAGTGGTAGATCAACCGATTCATTGAAATAGTGACCGAGCCAAAGAAATCAGTCGACCCCCCTGTCCAGCTTCACGAATGAAACCTCACCTTAATGTCCCTAATGAGTATCTGGAACGGCGTCTCCAGCTTCGGTTTGCTGTCGATGACATCCTGAATGGCATAGGTCCACTTCCAGGCTTCATCATAAGACACAGTGTACAGGTTGAAGGAGCAGTTACGCCCATGCACCGTAAACTTCCAGTAGCCTGCCGATGTCACGGTCAGCGTTTTGAAAAAAAATCAACCATTAATTCACAGCCAAGAAGTTGTCGGCCTTCTAAGGAATGGCGCGTGGACATACCTCAAGCCCAACAGATCTTTAAAGATCGGTTTCATTGTGTCAAAGAAGGTTTTCCTAACAAATGAGAAACAATGGGCACTAGAAAGAGCCCACAGTTAAATGGTTAAAAAAAAAGGATCGGAGAGGAAAGCATAAGATGAATGATGTTAAGACAGGAACAGTGCAGAAGGAAAAACATGGCATAATGGCATTCCGTGCATGACTGATTTCCAATGATGACGAAAAGCAGGGTTGAATATGTTTCAAAGATTTCAAGCAAGCTGTTAAATGCAATAATTAGTGCAGTTATAGTCTTGCTACTTATGACAATGGAGGACTCAAGCAGGCAGCCTACAAATTTAGACAGGGACAGAAAACTGAACTTCAGTTTGTAGCAGTTCAACTGTGACTTTCAACAAAGTATATATATACTCATGGGGGACACGCAACTACTGCTCGGTGCAACATTTTGCTTATCATTACTGGACATCAATTCCCTGCCGAGGTGTAGTTTGAACACCTACTTCATGCATAAACCCTGTTTTTTGCTTGCGGTGGCATGAAAACAGGTCCCCCTTCTGTTCCAAAGTGCCACATTCTAAGTAGTTGATGTTCTATATGAGCTGGGTAATTGTAACAACTTCCAAAGTGAATTAATAAACAGATCTTAAATCTGTCATCAATGCAACTTTGACAGTCAACTGTGTTCCTGGAACATCAGCTACAAACTACAAGTCTATGTTTGTCAGTTAGCCATACAAAATTTAAAAAGTTTAAAGCAACATTCAACAAAATGAAAGTGACAAAAAGAGCAGGTTATGGTGGCCTGTTCGGGGAGCCAACGAAAGTACAGCTCGAATCAAAATTAACGTGGAAAGAATTCTAGTTTGGTCAAATTTGTGTGACTATGCACATGACTTGTTTGCATGCACATTGTTTGGGTTAACCTTAAGCAGGGAACAGGAATCACAATTTTTTTCAAGCAAATCGCCTGAGTTTGCATGCATGAGTTAGTAGTACACCACAGGCAGGAACACCAGCAAGCTAGGAGACACAGGGAAGGTTTTTGCATGCATACATGCATTATGCAGCAAGGCATGCATGATTCATTTTGTTGATCCATTTGAGGCGGAGCCTCCACCTGCGTGGATACATACCCTCACGATCTAGTCTACTTAATCGCTTGCTAGACCGCATAAGCGTGGAAACAAGACTATTGGACCGTCTACGCATAGAGTTGGAGTTGGACTGGCCCTGGGCGGGGCTAGACGGGGGCGTGGCCTTGATGCCATTGGACTGGGTGGGCGTGTCAGTGGGCATGACCCCATTAGATAAGATGTTACCCAGACTACCTAGAAGATGAGAGGTGTTGGTTTGGGGAGGCAACAGGTGCAAAAATGGGGGAGTTAGAAATAATGTCATTAGCAATTACCATGAATATTAACAAGCCATCAAAATTAAACTGTGACTGTAATAAATATGTACATTTTCCTATGTTTATGTGATAATTAATTTGCCGTAAAAGCATAAAACACAAACGACTTTAAATTATGCACAGTTGACAGATACATGTATTAGATGCGTGTTCATGTTATCATAATAAAGCCGATAACTGTTGTGTTCCAGCGAGTGAATGATGTCATCATGCAAGGAACTTAGGAAAAGAAAAAATTCAAACTTCAATTGCTGCTGTATAACAATCTTCACCAAATAAAATTTCCCCAATCAAACTTAAATACTCTGTGACCTCAATATCAATTCAATTGGCTTTCATAAACAGGTGTCCACATCATATCAAAACGGTTTGACGAAACACATCACTTTTAAAAGACCAAATTTCAATAGTTGAAACATAAAATACACTTTAAATAATAACATATAAGGACAAACAGCAACGTCAAATATATGTAAATTCATTGAAACACATCAAAGAATAACAATTCACATTATCCAAACTTCCTTGATGAATCGGCCTAAGGAATCGTATCAAGGAAACAAAAACCATTCACAAGGGAAACATTTTCTTTTAAAAAATCAAATATGAATAATTCATGCCTCTCAATACAAACGAGATGCTTCAAATCATGCATATTCATAGCTTCACATCTATTTATAACTACGCTTGACATTTATCATGCAAACATCACAGAATCTTGTATGTGCAAAGTGCAAAAGTCCCGAAGTGCCAAGAGATCATGCAGACAACGTGTCGTCTTACCCCGGCGTTTTTTCTTTTTATTGCGGATCAGCGTCTCTACCAAGCTATTTGTGCTCGACTTGAAATTCAGGGAGTTGAGGCTCTGGGTGGAGCCGTTGTGGGAGAGACTATTTTGGCTCAGGCTATCTTGGGTGGGGCTACTGATATACTGGATGGGGCTCTTTTTACGGCTCTTTTTGGGGCTTGGGGAACTTGGATTGGATGTGGGCGGTGGGCAGGCTTTAATCACGCAGAGGAAAGAACGAGGGATGTGAACAGGAGAAATACAATTTTAATATCAAGATGCAATTTGGATAAAATCGGTACCAGGCAAATACACTGGTGCACGTCATAATCACTCAGTGCTAAGATTAAAATTAATTAAAAATGTGAGGTGCGGAACCTTCAACTGGGTAGGCACTGAATAGGGGTAAGGTAGGAATGGGTGGGATGAGTGGGTTGGCTGGGCAGGGCCGGGCAGGGCCGTGCTGGGCAAAGCAAGGCAGGGCAGGGCTGGGCAGATCAGGGCTAGGCAGGGCTACATAGGTGGGGCAAGGCAAGACACAGTAGGGCTGGGCAAGGCAAGGGCAGGGCAGGGTAAGGCAGGGAAGACATGGGTAGGGTTGGGTTGGGCTAGGCTAGGCTGTGTTCAGCTGTGTAGGAGCTCGGGTTGGTATGTAAAACAAGGACAGTGGCTGTTGCAGATATTGGACGGGAATAAAAAGAGGATGACAGTTGGGCGGGAATAAAGGGAAGGGCATGAATGGCAGGTGGGTGGGTGGATGGGTGGGTGTGAGGCTTGAGAAGTCAAACAAAAAAAGGAAAGACAAGAGGTCGGGTATGGATTTGGGTAAGGCTGTATGGGCAAAGGTGGGGTTTTTGCAGAATTTGGGTAGGGTGTTGATGGGGTTAGGGTGGCATTTAAGATGAGGATTATACACTATTTGCAATACAGGTATGACGGTGGTTAGTACAGCCGTGTTTCAAGTCCAATGCAGGCTTTGAAGACTCAAGAGAAGCCCCGCTTGCAGAAATAGCAAACACCAAAAAACATGACGCAGGCCAATATAATACACACTTTGTTGGAAAGCTTACAAATATTGAATTTTGAATGCTGAATACCCGAATGGATGTATTTTATTCGTACATTTAGCAAATGCAATCTGCACGCACAGACCCCTGGTATAGTTTGCAATATTTGAAAATATCCCAGCTGTTGGAAGTGTACATAATATTTACAACAATCTATTATTTGTGTTCAATTCAATTTAGGACAAAAGGGAGGGGAATTCCTGAAGACCATATAAGAAGCTTTGCTTGGTCTCAAGTCCAAAATAAGCACTCTTGTCAAAATGGTTGTTGCTGTCCAGCATTGTGCATGCATGAACAGCAAGAAAAAAAGCCGTAGCCTTGAAATACCCAATTTGGGCACTGCCAAACCCTTCCTCCTTCCCCCCCAACCAAAAGACCAATGCCAAACCTGAAAAAGTCCACCTATCTTCCTCCTTGAATATCTCTCACCTGGCAGCATGTACACTTTTGTCAATTGCTATGGCTATCCACCCATGGTCTGTGAATGGCGAAAACCAAAGCCATAGCCCCAAAAAATCCAACTGGGACACTTGCCTACCCCCCACCACTAAAATCCAAGAGCCAGGTGCCATGCCAGAAAAACCTCCACCCACCTTCCTCCTTGAATATCTTCTCGTCCGGCAGCGTGACAGAGCACAGGCTGTTGAGGGCGATGGCGCCCATCTTCTGCTCCAGTTCCACACTGCGGTAGAACTCCAGCGAGTTGGCCGTCAGCACGAAATAGCGCTTCTTGCGGGAGCCCATGGAGACCCGGGCCAGGGTGCCGGTGGAGGCACTCTCCTTGGTCAGCCAGCCGCCCAACAGGATGTCCTCCTGTTTGTGGGTGCGCTTGCCCTTGTGGTACTGGGTCAGAGCTGGGGGAGGGAAGGAGGGAAGACAACCTGTTGGATCTCTCAGACCTCTGACAGTGGAAGTAATTGCTTCAGAAGTACGAAACTTGGCTGCTAAAGCCAGGGGGTGAGATTGACCAATGATACAAATAGCTGAAAACAGCTGGAAAAGGGCGTAAAGAAGCTGAACTGAGAAAATCTCCCACACAGCCAGTGAAGAAAAAAAGCTGAAATCCAAAACAAAAAAGCTGAAATCCGCTAAAAAGCTGGGAAATCTCACCCCTGTAAAACGGGATGAAAGCTGCAGCAGGCCGACTCGTTATCAGGTGTGTGAGTGGGAATTCAGGAAAAAAAACCAAGTACATTCCAACTGCACAAGATTTTGTGAACATTTTTGAATTTGTAATGGCAAGAATAAAAAAAAAAACACAAGGAACAGGGTTCCTGCACCCAAAGGACAATTAAATTCCATGTCTTTTCCCTGACCAAATTATGAAAAACCATGACCCAATAATGCAATTTCTTGGACTATTGGGCTTTTTAAGTTACAAATACAATCACACATTTTATGCACTTATTTCTGAGAATAGAAATCACACACAATGTTTGAAAATATCCATGACTCTTCCATGACTTTTAGTCATTTTTACAAAATTTCATGACTTTTCCAGGCCTGCAAAACAAAACAAATTTCCACGACTTTTCCAAGGAAATCAGCTTATCTGAGGAAAAGTTGCACGCCTCTTATATAAATGCAACTACAGGAACCATCCTTTGTACACTGAAATACTAATCTCCAAAATTTTTTATTGAGGCTCTCTCTGAATTTGCTGAAATCTAACAGTCATAAGTTGACCCCGTTGGTGGTTCATCAGCTGCGCTAAAGTGTGAGCAGTCCTTACCTGCTAGCCAGTTGTTCATGCCGACCGGAGACTCACTCTGCAGGTTGATGACCCTCTCGGCCGTGATGATGGCAAAACAGTTGGGCCTAGAATAGAAAAAAAAGAAGTCATTAGTCATCAGACAACAAGATCCAACAAAACGACGGCTCTTATCTTGATGACACTATTCCAACTCCAAAGGCAACTGCGACAAGAACCCTCTTGAATCCTCCACTTTTCCCCAAAATCATTGACAACAAACTTGTACTGAGCTGGAGGGTACATCAAGCCTCGTAGGATGTAATAGCCCCAACCCTGCCAAACGTAGCACAGTGCCTCAGGTGTAAAAAGTCTAAAGCACTTTTCAAGCACTTGGCAATCAACAGCAGCCTAACAAACTAGCCATATTGAGACATTGGGAGCTAGTCCCACTGAACAATGTCACGGTTGGATCCTGTGGTGGCTGGCAACCACAGACTCCCAGGCTGTTTGGTCTTGGACAGATGCGCCTGGCAGGGTTTCTGGTCAAAGTACCCTGGAGGGTTTAGGACAATGAATGAGGCTGCATCTTCCTTGACCTTTCAAAATCCTCCAAAAACCTAATCGATCTTGAAAATCTAGGATGTTGAGAGTCAAGTCTTGTGACATACAAACATGGGCTCCAACAACATAACCACACTCAGCATTTTTAATAGAATCCACAACCAAACCGATTAACCTCTCAGCTATGTTCACGGGTACAACCGAGTCGATGATAGCCACGTCCAGCGAGCCGATGGCATTCTTGGGGTTGGCCTCCTCGTCGTGCATTTGCTTCAGCTCATAGTCCTGCGAGTTCTTCACCCGTGTCAGGATGCTGAACCACTCACTGTGCAGAACAATGAAAATTTCAGTTCACTTCCAAATTTTAACGGGGTACGTAAAAAAAACTCACTCCCCTCCCTTGGAACTGCTCCTGTTGGGACATCTACATTTCTATCGCCCCGCCCCCCAAAAAGTGGAGTTTGCAAAATGTTTATTCATTGGCTGCTCACAACAGATTTTAAACTGCCAGACAGTCAAAAAAATCCCGGCAGCCTAGTGGTGAGAACATTTTGATAAATAGTTACAATGTATGGATCCAAGTCCCAACTGGGAAATGTGAAATGATTTCCACTTAAGCTCTAGGAATGCATCAAAGATATCCAACACGAGTAAACGTAAACCAAGAAAGGAAGAATCCTTGATTGGTATCAGGCAGTACCTGCAGTCGTCGGCTGACTCGGCCACCAAGTGATATGTCCTGTCGTTGGTTTCAACGTCAATGGAGTTCTCTCGACCGTAGCTGCTGTCTGTGATTCGTCTGCATGGAGAATTAAAAAAGACCTTGTTGAGAAGAAAAAGATCGCAAGAGTGAAAACAAGGAAATAATGAGAAGCAGCGCAAGTATTTTAAGTTATTCTTGTAGGTGGGGAGGGCCTACCTGGATGCCTTGATGTCAATCTTGCCCAGCAGCTTGGCGTTATTGCCGTCCGATTCGTAGTAGGAGAGCATCGTGTCTTTGAGGATGAAGAAACGCTTCCTCCAGTTTCGTCTGAAAAAGAAGGAGAATGTCAGCTTCATGGCCTTCGTTTTTCCTGTTCTGAACTCGATGTATGTATCAAACTCACTGAGCCCAGGACTCCCAGATGAGTCTATGGGCTACCACTTCCTACCAGTAATGATGTCAAAATCCCATCGCTGTTAAACGGGAAAAAAAATTAACACTGCTCACCTTGACAGGGTACCAGTTCCGCCTCCTTTCTTCATGAGCCAGCCAGACTTCAGAGCTTCCTGTTAAATGGTAACCGGAGAAACAGTACTGAAGACACACTCTCACAAATTTCAACAAGAGTGACAACCAAAGGAGCTTGCTGCGTCATCTTGTCCTTAACTGTGGGCCTCGAGCTGGACCAAGAGAGGGCACTATTTCCTTAGCAATGGATGCTCCTTTGGTACTAACTGCACATCGCTGCTTCACGAATGACTCGGAAACACAAGCGTTGTAGTCGCATCGCTACCAACAAAATGAACACTCCCAACCAACGCAGCTCTTTTCAACCAATGAGGGGGGAGCTTCTCCTCAAAGTGGATACGCTCCTTCCCCTGCAATGACTTTTGGAAACTCCAGTTTCTTTATCTGCTACCTATTTTCACATCTGTTTCGGAAGGTTTTTGTTACCTGTTTGGTTTTGAACCACATGAGCGTCTCGTCTCTCAGCACAAACCACCGCTTCTTCCACGAGTTTACCATTCCCCCTGTCACAGACAACAAATCAATAAATGGGTTACATTTCAACAAAAAAAACCCCCTGGCTTCTACAAATGCCTCCCACTAATTCATTCACTCCGCCCACTCTCCCTTACCCGTCTTCATCTGGAGGAAGCCCTCAAAGTAGTGAGTGTCCTCAGACTTCTTGGAGGCATTCTCATCGTCCTCCTCAGAGTCCTCAACCTGAAATGGAGACCAAAGGGGCAGAGGTTCAGTAACACAGGACAGTGGTCTACGGCCAACTTCATGGATCTTTCAAGCACAGGACTTCACCGAGCTATCAATTTCCATTCATCTAGCAAGAACAGGTGACCGGTAAAAATGCCAATGTAATGTATACCACTTCTAACTGGTTCACTGCTGATTTCTGCGCAGCATACAACTTGCCAAGTACCATTTTCTGCTATATGGCTCTTTGAAATCTGGCCATTTCAAGCAGCTGCTTCAGTAGCACAGATCTGGCTACCCGAATTTCGAGCCAACACCTTCAGCCCCCCCAAAAAACAAACACAAGCAAGATGCACTCCATAGTACCATAGTTATCTAGGAGAGTGACCCAGCTGTGCAGCTCTGTGTATTAAGTGATAAGACAGCTCCATAGCATTGGGCCCCTAAGACTGAGAAAAAGGCAGCATCATGTGGAGACATCTGCTGATAACACCGAGCAAAAGAAACTGACACACTCAAAAGCAAAATTAATACACCAAGAACAGAAAGCAAGTACTGCTCAGCCCGACTCCCCGTTAAAAGGCACGGTTATACCCCTGACAAAAGAAAAGTTCAATGAAATAGTCATTTTTATTTTAGAGTGCCTCCTAGCCTGAACGAAAAAAAAAGCAAAGCTTTGGGACTGATGTAAGCAGAACTGGAGAATTAAAAAAGTAATATAATGAGCAATACAGTACATCCTCTTGACACCACAGCTAGAAAATGATTAGAACATGCATGCAACACACAGCTAGTAAATATCTGCTTAGCAAAAAAAGCGATGTACCACAGAGATTACCCAACACTAAATTACAGACATACACGATACGGGTGTTTCACAATAGCACGCTTCCAAGAGTTTTCAATGCGTTGATCAATCACAAGGCGTGAAATCTGTCAACCCTTTCCAAACGCGCACCGGGTCGGCAGATTTCGCGCACTATGATTGGTCAATGCGTTGCAAACTCTTGGAGGTGCACTATTGTGAAACGCTAGTATTGTTTTAAATTCTTCTTTTGCTTACTTCTAACTCCGCCGGCTGTGGAAAAGAGTTAAATCGGTAGAAGCATTTAAAGTGAACTCAATTTATTTGAAATATGCTGACAGCGGAAAGTTCTACTCTAAAAGTAGCTTAAGCAGCTCTATGAAATTGGCCCCTGGTGTCTTCAAATGCCCTTTTGCGCATAGGTAGTATACAATTTATGGATTAACATCGCACAGACTTCACATTGCTGGTTATATTCAAGATAAGGCAGCAATGTAAATACCAATTTTTGATTTGCACAAGTAGTGCCAAGTATGCCAAATTGACTGCACCTTCAAAAACATGGGAGTAATCTTCATTTAGCAATGCACCTTGAATAAAAGAAAGTTTCGCCAATTTTGCAAGAAGAGCTACTGTAACAGTGCACCGTCAGAATGGTACAGTCGTACAGCAGAAATTCTCCACTTCAAAGAGAGTGGAAACCAAGGGAAACGAATGTATGGAGAAAAGTCAACTAAAACAAAAACCAGCTGAGTATTAATGTGATTAGTAGTAATGATTCATTATGCATAGGGGTCAAAGGTCAACGAGGCGTTAATGACCCAACATACCTGCTCCAAAGCCGAGTAAAAGTCGTGTGATTCCTGAGCTGCAAGCTACGCAGCAAGACAGCAGAGGTACAGAGAGAGGAGATAGACATGAGAAATTGATACAGGCAGATGGGTATACAAACAGGGAGGGGGAAAGGTTGGGGGACGATCTGTAATACATGTACCAGCTTGAATTTGATGCAACTGGGACAAAGACACGTTACACAAGAAAAGGGGTGAGGCATAGGGAGGGGATTTGGGTGGGGAAGGCAGGTGGTGGGGTACAGAAGGATAAGAGATGCTTAATGACGGAATGGACAACACCAGAGGTGTAACTGTAACACTAAAGTACCGTGATTACAAATTACACTCACCAAAGGAACAGAAACACCACAGATACACTGTGAGGTGGGCTAACAACAGGGAAGGTTTTGTTAATATTGGAGACATTATTTCCTGGGATTAACACAAGAAGTCACAAACACTCAGAACTGAGGCATAATGAAATTTAACATGGCAACAAGGGTATTTCTTGTGCTAACTGTTCCCTGTGCGACCTACAGCTAGAGGTGGACTAACTGTGACAAAAAGCAGTCGAATTGATGATGGTTTGATAGGCCCTGTCAACAATTCAAAACCAGCACCAGAGGACGTGGCTGCATGTAGGCAAGACGGCTTTTCACAAGGCACTTTGGCTGTGACTTGTCAAGGATTGTGGTACAGGCTTGCGGTACACTGTCTGTGTTCCACTTCCACTCATCCAGCTGCGTCCAAAAGATACTGGCTATGGCTGGGAAAATCGTGTGCCCGAGGAAGTCACTAGCTAATGGCTATATCAACTCGCCTCAGATACATGCAGCCGGCCGGCCACATCCTGAATTTCCAGACATAGCCTCAGCTCAAGCCATCCCAGACAGTTTTATCATCGCAGCTGCGGGACTCACCTGAGCGATGGAGTGGTCAAACTCGTGCATGATCTGCCGCTCAGCTCGCTCCAGCTGCTCGGCCCGCAGCCGGTCCAGCTCCTGCTGGTGGCTTTCCACTTCCTCCAGGAGGCGTCGCTCCTCCTCTTCCATCCGCAGTTTCTCTTGCTCCTCGGCTAGCTTCCGGGCTTCCTCCTCCAGGGCAAGACGCTGCTCTTCAGCCTAGTGATGCACATGAAAATAAAATGGCCAATTCGTCAGGTGTTGTTTACAGCTTTCTAGTGGCACTGCCCGCTCACATCTTGCCACCGCTGGCTTGGTGATAAAATGTCGTTATCGGAAAACATGTAGATTTAACCATTCTACTATGGAACTGAGGATGATAGGGTACAGGAAACGAACCAATAAAAGATTACACTCAGTCCTTAGTTTTGCAAGCCACCACATTTTACTGGTAGTTTCCCTGATGTAGAGAGCTACTACCTCCCTCTAACTGCAAACAAAATTGTGACCGGCTCTAGCAAAACCCAACACTTGGGAGTGAAAATTCAAAGTTGGAGTTTGCGATCACTGTAATGTACATTTAATAAATAAACTTTCATTTGATGTGTGTTTGCAGAAGTTTGGATAAAATCTGACAGAGAAGTGGAACTTGAAATTACAGTTGAAATGGAATTTTTTAATGTTGTTAAACCATACTGCGTAATGGAAAATAGTAAGCAGCATCAGGTTTCCAAGAGCCAGTCAATAGCTCCAACACTTTTTGCTTACAACTTGGTTAAATGTGTTCACAATTACCAGTGCTGTAGTTGAGACCATCACGAGACCAGTCACAAGACCAGACACAAGACCAGACACAAGACCTTGCACCAGACAGTCACAAGACCAGTCACAAGTAACAGTGTGAACAATGACAAAGGAATGCTTTTGTTGGAGTTCATTTGAATAGCTTGTGACTTGAATTCAGAATAGAGCTATTGTGTTGGTCTCGTGTGGTCTCGACTACAACACTGACAATTACTAACAATGTCCGCAAAATGGCTCAAAACTATTCAAGCATGAAAACAAGGACCTCAAAAAGTGAACTTTCTCTTTCAAATCCATCCCCCCAAAATAAATTTCCACGATAGAATCATACCTCCAGCACCACCCTGGCAAACAAGCCTTACCTTCCTCCTGCTTTCTTCTTCCTCCTGCTTCCTGGCAATCTCCAGCTGTCGGACCTTCTCCAGGTCCGCCTGCCTCTGCTCCTCTTCCAGTCGCCGCTGGGCCTCCTCTTCTACCTGCCTCTGCCGCGCCTCCTCCTCAAGCTGTGGACACGAGGGGAGGAGAGAAAATTCTACGGCAGGCTGACCTTTTAAGACACACCTCATTCAGAGCAAAGTGGGACTGGCTCTAGAAGGGTCCTCATGTAACAATTAGGTGAAGTCCATCCCAAAAAATGCCCATGTCTTCGAGGAAACACCAGAACGCAACAAATAACAACGGCCGTTCCGGTAAACATTCCCCTGATAACAACATTAATTTAATTAGGATCACACACTAGTTGGGTCCAAGGTGCTTCCATCCCACATATTTCTGGATGACAAACTGATCTATCTCAATTTTAACTCTAAGACTATAGGAAGGCCACAACAAAATGATCTCTTACCTTCCGTTTCAGTTCTTCTAGCTCTCGCATCTTCTCTTCAGCTTTCAGTCTCTCTAACTCTCTGTGACAAAGACAAACCTTACGCTTGAACAAACAATATTAAAGTCTTTTTTCCAAGCTGGGTTGGATCATGTCCTCAGCAAGAAAGACGACGAAATGCCGAGAAAACAGCAAAGCTTTGAATAACTTGCTCAAACGAGAAAAAAACAAACCGAACGGAACACTGAACCCTGGCTGCCTCTAGCTCGGGGCTCTTACCTTCTCTCCTGTTCCTCCCTCTGGCGCTGCTCTTCCCTCAGTCGCTCTTCCTCCTTCCGTTTCTCCTCCT
The DNA here is from genome assembly GCF_001949145.1 of Acanthaster planci. Next base: position 3,244,928 of record NW_019091356.1, on the reverse strand, counting down.
TCAGGTGTTCCAGGATCTTGCGTGCCACGCGGGCACGTTCATACTTCTGGAAGACTATGACTGCACTGCGCACCTTGAGGTACCTCCTGCGGCAGTGTTGCATCTAGGGAAAGGATCGGCAGAGCAGATTTGCCGTCATGAACGTAGTTGAAGCTAAATCCTTTCACAGACTGTTCATATGGCGAGATCTACAACTTACCCGCATTGTCTTCTCTACGATGACCACCTGTGCCAGGATCTTCTTGAATCGCTTCCTGTCAAAGCCCCCAAAAAACCAACATCCATAAAGTCATTCTATGCCACTTTAAACACTCCAGAAATGTTAAACAGTGAGAAGCCCCAAACTGACAGGGAATTTCAAGCGCGTTACAAGAATGCAAAGTGCCGTAATTCTGTCTTAGGATCCCCTTCCCTCTCCCGAATTGGCTTGGAAAAAATCTTTCTCGACAAATGTATGCGAGATTTTAGCAGATCGCCACTCACAACAAATATGCACACTATGACTTTTTGGCTAGCAACTCAATATTGCAAAACAAAAGTGTTCTTTCCTTAGCCAGTTTCTACACTCAGCAACCTCTACGAAACTGGTCTCGGCTGACCCAGTGAGATATCCCTCGATATACACGTACACTTTGATCAGGAGGGTTCATATTTACACCAAGCATAGGACAGCTCCCGCCCCTCTCCCCCCAAGCTTGACACCAACCTGGCCAGATAGCCCTTGATGTGCGCTTTGATCTTGCTGGCCAGCACGCCCAGCTCCTGCTTCAGGTCCTTCTCCAGCCTGGTCTCCAGGCTCTCCTTCAGGAACACCTTGGTCTTGCCCATCTGCCAGAGCTGCTTGCGGTCGTCCAGCCGGGCCAGGAGCTGCTCGCAGAGCCGGCCAGGTGGCTGGGACTGGTCCTCCCGGTAGACCAGGGCCCGGTAGCGGACCACGAAGTCCGGGAAGGGGCGGCGGACGGGGAAGCCCGCCTTGCGGATCTTGACCGTCTCCAACATGCCAGAGTAGCGCAGCTGGTTGACCACAAGCTGGGCATCAAACTGGGCTGCCGCCTAGAGGAGGGAGATACGAAAAATTGAAAGAAACAGGAGATCAAACAAGACCTTTGCTTCCCCTGGCTGTCCTGCACAGCCAGTTAGTTATCCACACTGCTCATATACATGACATATTGCTTTCCATGAGCAAGTCACTTTTCCACATGTTATTCCCACAGACTGTTGAATCAGGTTCACGTTAACTAAAACTGGAAATCTGCTATGTGTTTCATTTTCCATACCTTTTCCACAGACTTCTAAATTAAGTTGCCAAAAGTAATCGGGGAAAAATGAAAAATTTAAAAGACAACAGGTTAAAAACTTCCATCATTAAAAAAAAATATTATAAGCATAAAAATCCACCGTTTTCTTTATTTATCCACTCTTTCAACCCATCAACATTCCCCTCCCCCAAAAATTTGAAATCTGAGTCTGGAGACCTTTCCGTGACATCTTCAAAGCCCATACAGAAACCTACTTTTAAATGATAACCTTACCTTGTACGGATTAGGTTTTACGCAACGAACAAAGTACGGGTTGCAGGCGTTCAGTGAGGACATCAGAGCATGTAGAGATTCCTGAAATAACAACAGTATGAAGTCAATGACTACAAATGCTCAACTGCCCTCATTCCCAACCACGAGGGCGCTCTTTGCTCAAATTTTCAACGTTGTAGTCAAAACCTTTCATGACCATCGTGAGACCACCACAAGACCAACACAAAGCTTCTAAGTCTGAATTCAAGCCACAGGCTATTTACATAAACTGTAACGAATGCATGCATTGGTCACTGTTCACCCTGTGCCTTGCAACCTGTCTTGTGTCTGGTCTAGTCTCCTGTCTTGTGAAAAGTACTACGATGGTCTCAACTACAACACTGCAAATGTTGGTGTACGTAGAGGAGACCATTCTTTGACCCCATCCAAATTATGTGGCTGCGGCTTGATATAACGCATGTGTCTATGGGACATCTATGAAGCTGCTAGCCACAGGCTTTCAGATGCACAAGTGTAAGTCAAGTCAATCAGATAAAGGCTTAACTCCCAATTTTGTTCTGGACGTCAGATCGGTGGCTTTATCCAGCTGCCCGAATCCAGCTTACCTGGAACTGCGAGCTGACCGTGGGCTTCTTACGCATCATCTTGTCATCGCCAAGGTTCTTGGACTGCAGCATTGTCTCAAACAGATCATAGATGAAGTCCGACCTATCACGGAAAATGTAAGATCAAAAGATACAACTCTGTGGAGATTTGCAATAAGAATTCCATGCTGTCTGATTCAAGGTCTGAACTCCAAACCTAATCCAAGGCCTTGCTGGTTTTGCATCTGACCCCAGGTACCTGTTTCATCAGTAAAGGTCCCTGACCTAGATGTGGCAGTTTCCTGCGGCAGAAACATGAAATTTTTACAACCGCAAACCAAACTCAGCAGTCCTTCCTTCCCGGTAAGCATATCAAATATCCAGACTAGGGAAAAGGGTAAAGCCACAAGTATAAATGACACAGAGATTGGGATGTGAATCACACTGCGAGGGATTTGCACCGGTGTCAGAGTTGGATGGAAAGTCACATAGCCCACAACACACCTGCTCTCCTTGAGTACCGTCAGGATGTCATCCCTGAACGTGTCTCGATTCTTCTCCAGGAACCCTTTGGTGTGGTAGAAGACCTCGCCCGCATAGTGGCGGATCCCAAAATTGCTGTCTGCAACCTTGGGCTTGATGTAAAAAGCATTTTTCTGTCGGGAAAGGAGAACCAAAGCATATTTAAAACAATACCCTGGGGCAAAATTGACAAATTGTTAAAAATTCGACGAAGGCATCCATGCCACTGAAGAGCGTTCAGTTTGGAGGCAGAGACAATAAATGTATAGGTTATACGTACAGCATGATTACTGTGGAGTTTTTCCAACATGGTCTCATCGGTGCCCTTCGGAAATCTGCTTTCCTCATTGATGAGAGCCAGGATACCAAGTTTCTAGGTAGAAACAGTGAGAAAAAATCTATAAATTCAGTACATATCCTTCTTAGAAGATAAAATGTTGTATTCCACAGGACCAAGCAGCAATAAAGTGCAAAACAAAGCTTTAGAAAAAAAAAAAAGTCTATGTGTTCCACTTATATGTTGTTGGCTCTGTGCCAAATTGTAGAGAGTGCTCTTTGGTCTACCGATGAGAGCTATACATATGTTTTTTAGTTAACATGCCAGACAAATGTGTTGACTGTGAGCGCATTCAGCCAATCACGGCCCTGCTACAATCAGCAAATACCAGCCCCCTTGGATTTTCTATGCACTCGGTAGTGCATAAACCTACCCTCTCCACCAGGTCCAAGCACTCGCCGTTGTCCTGCCAGTCGATGTCCACCCACTCCAGCCCTTCCGCGTTGTACTCGTGCTGCTCCAGCGAGAAGATGTGCTTGTTGAAGTACTCCTGGAGCTTCTCGTTGGCAAAGTTGATGTTGAACTGCTCAAAACGATTGACCTGCCGGGCCATCAAAAATGTACACCAAAAACCTAACACCCACAATTTATTTATTTTCTTTTATAGCCAGAAAAAAAGCACGGAAGAAGAGGACTGGTAAGTATTAACCACTTCGCACCGCGGTGCCCGGTACTGGAGAGCTTAGGTTTGTACGTAAGGCCAGGGTGCCCGGTACTGGAGAGCTTAGGTTTGTACGTAAGGCCAGGATGCCCAAAATCGGACAAAGGAACTGGGCCTTGTAAGAATAGACTGTACTAGGAACAGAAGACCGGGCTGCTGGGGAATCGCCAACTGTATTCAGTTGTCGATAGCGGAGGTAATCCGTCATTGTTTGAAACAGTATACCACTCTTTGTGGCATTCAGTGCGAGCGGATAACGACTGGAGACAAAAGTGCTCCAGTGACGAACGATACAATACCGCTGCATGCTAATCTGACCTGCATTTGAAAAGACGCCAGCAGCACACCGGGCCAGTTTCAGGAACAAAACAAAATTACGCAACACCACACAATCTGGGCTCTCTTTACAAGGCGGCAGGGCTTGGCTGAAATACTCGGGCATCAATAGATGTTGCCTGTCAGATTAGAGTAGCCACCAGATAGACGTGTAGGTGTAGACGTCCAGCAAATGAAGTTATGAATTTTGAAGAATTTTAAAAATGGAAGATCTTGAAAATCCCCCAGGAAGTCGTCCTGCAACTTCAATTTAGACCCGGCAACATATGGTTAACATATCTAAGTTTCAAAAAGAAAAATCTACTTTTGACCATGAGTCTCACCTCAAAGTTTTCAAATCCAAAGATGTCCAGGACGCCAACTGAGTGGAAAAACTCCTTGCCCTTGATGCAGCGGTTGATGCGATGGATGATCCACTTGAAGCAGCGGCCATAGAGGTTCATTGCCAGAGAATCCACTGAGTTTACGGCCTGTGAAAGAGGATGGAACAGTGTCAGTAATGACAGAACAGCTGTGCCCAGGAGCCTCAAGGGCACCTCAGCAAACATTAAGTGGAGGGGTTGACACCTTCCCGACCTTATGCCCAGCTTGGGTCCATTGCAATTGTTTGAATCAGATCTCCAGGAGTGAAAACAGGTGAATAGAAATCTTAATGGAGATAAATGTACCAGATGTCCAAACGAGGGCCTTGTGGACACCACGAGAGGTACCTCGGGCTCATCAACAAAGCATTAGAAGTGCACCTCCACCTCATATGTACTCTTCAATTTACTGCACATCAGCACATATGAACTTTAAATACACTTCTGAGGATCCTACCTGATCAACATCCAGTGGCGTGCTGATCAACTCCCCTCGTAGCAGCCGCGTCTTCTGGGTCAGAGCATCACACAGCTGGTACTCATCGACATTGAGCAACGCAGACACAATCTGAATTGCTGCATGAACAAAGAACGCGTCTTGAGAATGACAAATCAAACCATTTTGTACAGTTGGAGCGGAGTCATACCTTCCACAGCTGTCAAGGCACCATGCCGGGTGACCCAATTTAGGATTAAATGACCCATAGCAAAAACTAATACCTTCAGTATAACTGATCACTGTCGTTGGGTTTTTGGTTTCCACTTTACTCACGTTGCATGTCTTTGACCTGAGCCCCGCCAGCCGTGATGAACTGGACATTGCCTAGAGTCAAGATGGCTGACAGGAGAGACAAGATGTCGTTGATCTGCTCACTGTTGATCCTCATTACACTGAAAGCCTCCTGCGACAGACAAGTGGTCATTTGATACTCATTTAGTGATTACACAAATGTTCCCTCAAGCCACATGATCTGGCTGCGCTGCTCAGACAGGGTCTAATTCGACTGTCTGTGGCTAATAGTGAAACACGTCAATGGGAATTAGCTAGACAGAGGCTCCCACAGGTGCAAGTGTGATTTCTAGCAACAGCCAAGAAATCTGGATGTGGCTTCAGTACCAGGAAGGTGTTGCTTTTTAAGGGCATGTTACGAGCCAGCCATCTGGGCCCAATTTCACGGCACTGCTTACCGCAAGCGAAAAGTTGGCGCTTACCATAGCAGAAAATTCTGCGCTTACGACGAACGCATTTCACGGATTAGCGAGGAATTTTGGCTTGTGCTCATGCGTACATCCCGTAACTATGGATTTTGAGCTTAACGGGTTAGCGCAGACTGGAGATCGTAAGTGTGGAATTCTGTGGTAAGCAGCATTATGAAATTGGGCCCTGATATCTATTGCTCATGACAGACTCCAGGCTGATTTTGGCTCAGTAAAAAAAAAATATTGCCTACATGAGGTGTGCTCACCCAAAATGAACAAAGTTTAACACTACGTGAGAAGTCTTACCAAGACAGCCTGAAAATTTTCTGCATCATTGATGGTCGGGTCAGAGATGCATCCACTTTTGTTGAGATAAGAATAGGAAGTTGGGTCTCGTAGAAAGAGTTTCTCTGTAAATGGAATGAAAAAAAAAAAATCAACGTCATCTTAGGTCAAAATTCTGAGCACTTCAACCATCTGAAACATGCTTGCCTAAAAGTGCATGAATACAAATACCGTTTACATGTCATTCTACCTTAGGCCGTGTCCGAAACGGGCTTCCAGAGCTACGGCTAGGTCTATTGTCTATGCGTCTCCACGCATTTCCAATGGAGCGAAGACCTAGACCTAGCTCAAGTCAACAGATTTGGATGCAGCCTCGGGCTGTGTCCGAAACGGGCTTCCAGAGCTACTGCCAGGTCTATTGTCTACGCGTCTCCACGCATTTCCAATGGAGCGAAGACCTAGACCTAGCTCTAGACAACAGATTCGGATGCAGCCTTAGATTCTGTTTATTATTTCTCTGGTACTCACTCTTCTGTTCTGGCGATGTGCCGGCCAGTAAGCAATAGAAGATGTGGTAATTACGCTCCTGAGGATTCTGGCCCACAACACGATTCTACAAATGAGATAAACAGTCCGGGTGTGATTTAATAATATGCACTGCAATAACCAATCTAAGCTGACATACCAATCTCCCAACATGCTTCAGAATACCCGAGGACAACTTTGTTTTCATGACTAGAACAGGATTAGTTACATTTTGCAAAAATTGGCAGGCCAATGATCTCATCATAATTGCAGTGTCTCAAACAGTCACACATCTGTGTACTTAGAGAAAAATACAAGGTAGGGTACATATCCTCGCAATCCAATTTGCTTTCTTTATCTTCCCTCGTAACATTTAGTGAACAAGGCTTTATTTTTTAAAAGACCCGTCAGCGTAAAAAAAAATCCACAGTGACGTTTTGAATGGTTCATATTTACAAGTCTTGAGCAAGCTTGGCTTACCTTTTCTAGAAGATCTGGAGATGACAGGCACTTCTGTCAAGGAAGATCAGCTAAATATAACAGTGAAAAAGAGAGTGTGCCGTCAATGGGATACTATGAACAGACAGCGTAATCAGACATTGTTGGAAGATTCGACATTCTGGCAATTCCATCAGTCAATATGCTGGTTAGAGATGTACACAACCATGTCAGTTAGTGTAAAGCGTCTGTTAAATTTTAGACATTGCTGGCATTTCTCCGCCTGAATAAGTTCTTCACAAGTTGTAGGTGTGCCTAAATTCTTTTTTTGCAGGCAATCAACTGAAAAAAAAAAACCGGGTGTTTCACTGATTAGTTTTTCCTTATCTTTAGAGGTTTGGGGTAGAAAAAGCAGTTTAAGGGGTGGCCCGGGAGGCTACTTCCCAAATACTCTTGTGAACAATAAAGGATACAGTCTTGGATCGTTCCTCCCAGAATGCTGCCCTCATTGGAAAACTGGAGCTGGATAAACTTGCCAAAGCGACTCGAGTTATTGTTGTAGATGGTTTTGGCGTTACCAAATGCCTCCATGATAGGACTGCAAGACAAGAAAGAAAGCACATCCTGCAATCCAAGATTGGTTATTTACACACTTATCGGTATTTACTAGTATTAAGACACGACTCTGCTCGACGTAACTTGAAAGTGTGGTGCATGAAGTCCATTTCTGGAATTTTATCGCCATGCTCACTGGGAGTTTTTTTGAATAACACTTCTGCGCAGTAGCCAGTGGCTTTTACTGTACTGACAACACAAGAAGATTATAGATTGCCACGCTGTGCAATTCCTGCTACATCAAAATCAGACATACAACTTGGAATTTTTACTCCCAAAACGAGGAGATTCCAATCGTGACAAGACAGTGCTTTTTCAATTTTAAACGGCATGAGTGTACAGTGAAAGACAAGGAAATCGGCATGTCTGCAAAATACTGGGTGTACAGCAGGACTGGGTGTCCGGTTTTGATAGATCAAGGCAGTTAGGGTTTAATAATTATAAACCATGGTCACATTTCAGAGAACGTTAAGATACAACCTTGCAAGGCATGGGAACTATGGTTAAGAGGAGAAATATAACCACCCATAATTCAATGTAATGTATACTATTAATAACCCATTTCCTGTTTATAGCATGCAAATCGGGGCAATCAGGGGAGGGGAAAACAAGGAAATTCCAGGCTGCATGAGAGTCTTCTTTTCAACTAATAACAGCATCGAAGGTTTAAAAAAAAACACCAGGAAATCGGCTGATCCAAGGGTAAGATGTACACATGAGTTGCTGATATTATCCGTATGGTTGGCATGTACTTCTGAGGAGTATTCTTCTGTTTAACAGCTAAGCTGCTACTCTGCTGCTAAGCGAATCCCTGAGACTGCCACAAGTGTCCTGCCCCCCTCACCTGCTCTGCAAGATGGCCTCCTCCACTCTCAGCTTGGAACCAGTCAGGGCCTGGGGGACGCCAGCCTGGGACGAGGCCTGGCTCATCTCCGACAGAAACTTCAGGATGAACTTGGTGCTCTCTGTCTTCCCGGCTCCACTCTCCCCACTGCCGGGGGAAAAAAAAAAAAAAGGGGGGGGGGTCTCAAATGAAGTCGATGAGTAACTAAGTTTCTTGGGGTTTAGATTTTGTTACATAAATCAAACAGGATGCCGCGGACGAAGCAAAAAACCAGAGCAGCCAGCCTTACAAGAGGTTGGGGAGCATAACCTACACACGTAAGCACATGCAACTCAACAAACCCCGCCCCCTTCCCATTTCCCATTCCCGGTACCTCCGAATTTTCTTGGGCATTCTCTTTCAGGGCCCCTGGATCCGAACCTGGCTTATTCCAGGAGACAATCAGACCAATTGCAGCGCAGGTGATCGCCATTCATCACAGACGTGCCTCCCCCCCCCTCCCCGGCACAAGACTCCAAACTGCAGTCCCCCTTCGTCATGCGTCAGCTACCACCAAGGTAATCTACATCTGTAATAAAGCTGCTTCTTATTCTTCTACAGCCCGCCATCCAATGAAGTCATACAGCAGAAATATGCATGTGCCGGTAGGATATTCAATAGGCTTGGGTGGATCTACAACCCTCATTATATGAACTATGATAGCAACCCACGTACTTTACGGTTCTGCATTTCACTTCCTTGCCCAGCACAAGACAGCATGAATAAGAACGGACTATCAATTTTGTTTTAGTTTGGTAGACTAAAAGCCATTAGCCAAGGACACAGTTATCTTAAAAACCTTAAAAAAAGGGGGACTGCTCGAAGCCACTCGGCTGACATGTCCAAACCGGTTACCCATCATGCAAAAGGGGAGACAAGGAGGTTTAGGATGATAGAGAAACCTGTTAAGTGCTGCATTCCAATTTTCAATTTTGAAACTGATGCTCTGAAGACAGGCTACGGTGGTCATCCATTCTGCATTAAAAACCTGTACCTGTGAGGATCTAGAATGTGTACGAAGCATGTAATGGACATGTAATGGACATGTTGTGTCAACTCTTTATTTTTTGCCAATGAGGTTTCTTGATTAACGAGAACTCAACCATGAACCGAACACTGGCCATTCCATCCTTTAGTTCTGAAGAATCAGTAAAAACTTTAGGACTTCGCAAATCTTCAACAACTGGTGTCGCTGGTTAGGAATACGGACAGATCCTAACTATTCCCCTAACCTGATCAGCACGCACTGGTTGTCGTTCCGCTTCCACATGGAGTAGTAGCAATCGTTGGCAATGGCGTAGATGTGGGGCGGCAACTCACCGATGTGACGCTTGTCGTAGGCCAACATGACATCCTTGTCGTAGTAAGATGGGAGGGCTTTGTAGGGATTGAGCGCGGCCAAGATGGAACCAATGTACGTCTGTATGAAAGCAAAATTCTGCTATTTCTTATCAATGTCTCAAATATTAGACAATACTTGATCACAGAACAAAACGTCCTTTCTAAGTGTACTGTTCAACAAAGTGTTAACTTCTCTGGTGGTAATCTGACAAGAATTAATCGAAAACTTATTTCATTTTTCTTCTGTCTTTCTTGGCTCTGGCCTTTCTGCTTGGATTGCATCAGATAGTTGGGAAAACAGTTGAAGGGCAAGACACACTGTACAATTTCAGTTCTTTCTTTCTGGACATGGTCAAGGTGCATGAGTGTACAGCTGAGGCGCGCAGCGTGAGTATTCAGCCAACGAAGCAGATTAGTCATCCCTTGGTTAACATTTACAATTCAAAACGGCATTCACTAGAAAATATGTCTGAGATGCGGGTACCACCCCGTGGCAACCAAGATGTTACAGTGACTTCTGCTTTCCTGAAACGTCTTTCCAGCTTTCACAACCCATCACAGAGAAATTAATTACTTATGAACATGCGAGCGTTGCCAACTGCTGCATGTAATTGCAATCAGGAAGTTGACGTCCACTTTAATGAAACGCAAATGTATACAAAGCCTACCGTCTATTGTTTTACAGCTCCATGGACTAATGTTTCCAGCCCATTCTAATTTACATGTAATACACAAACCACATTTCCCGTACATCATCATGCAAATTGAATATTCCAAAGAAAATTGGAATTCAAAAGGGCAAAACAAGGACTACCAACCTTTTAACTTCTACACGTAAATCAGGAGAGCTATTAAGACAATAAATCAAGTCATAACAGCTACTGCAGTGTCATTAGGTAAAACAAAAAAAATGACAAATTGGGTATTATGACGTTATTTTGTTGCAAGATCAAGGTACTTAGGCTGAATCTAAATTGGATATTTTGTGATTCAGACATTAGCCGTGATGGTGAATTGCCTTACATGTAGAGGGAAATGCCAGCTTTTGGCAAAGCACTCAACATGCACTTACAACAGACTGCTTCATTTGTTTCTCACTGGTGCACATTTTGTTATTCATGACTAAGTATCAGCTTTTTCAGCTTAGAGAGTTGAGTCAAGGGAAAAGTGAACAGATGTCTTTTTACAACGCCACTGAAATCGATTACATGTAACGTATAATTTGGGTAATTCCAGAAATTAGGGGTCAATTTTTTTCCATGTTCCTGTCACATCTGACATATGATTTTGTAAGGTAGAACACATTTTCTAATTTCCAAGAGTGATGAATTAATGCAAATGACTTGCCGAACAAATAGTAATAGTTTGATTTTGACATCAATTCCGGTGATATTTCCATGTCAAATAACAAAGGTCAGATGTAACAGGGTCATGAAAATGTCGCACTTTTGGACCCCTAATTTCTGGAATTATTCATTTCTGACCTGCTTATTCATGAAACAGAGGCATGTACTATCATTAACTACAATTTGGGACCACATTTCATGTGACAAATCTGACATAAAAAGAGTGGCGGCTAAAGTCTCAACGACAGAAACTTCTAACCCCGACGGTTTTATTTAATACCAGCCCATCCTCAATCACCACAATATTGGACAAACCTCTGTTTGTTCAAACCCCTGGTAATTCTATCAGACTGATACACTTCACTTCACTTTAATCAGGAATACCGACCGTCTTCTGTTCATTCCTTAAATAAATGCGCCGTCAATGAATACATGTACATTACAAATGTAACCAATTCATCGCACTTCGTGTACAGTAAAACTAACCGGCCAGGCCGGGGACCGGGGATAACCTAATTCCCCTGAATCAATGCCCGTTTCAATTCAATCAACAAGAGCCGTCCAGACAAAACTCACATAAATCTGGTCGTGATCGTAGCGCAGCTTCAGGTTCTCCAAGATGCTGTGATCCTGCAGGTCCGTCAGCTTCGCCATGTCCTCCAGGCCTACGGAGGGCGAATGAAGTATCGCCATGGTTACGGACAATTTCCGCTTCCTCTTGGCGGATAAAGAAACCCTGAAAGATGGAGGCTGTTTAACCGAAGATGTGCATATGTAGGCTTGTTTCCCTTATCATCAAATCAGTCAAAAGGAAAATTAAGTGGATCTGTAAAAACAAAAACAAAAATTGGATCAATTGAAAGACAAATTAGCATCTGGTGCAGTGTTGATAAAATGAAACTCTCTTTTTGTGGATTTACATGCACAATTTTCTCCAGAGGAAAATTTATGTGCCGACTGCCAAACTAGAAATAAGTTGGCCATCAGTAAAGGCATTTGAGGTAGGAATTCCAGAAACAGACTTTGGAATTTCACAAAACTCGACCAAAATGTGACAATTTTCAAATGATATTAAAAAAAAATTAACAGTTCTCCATTCCACAAAATGCAATTAGATACGCTGTAAATTAATACCGTATAATTACAAAAGCATCAATGTAAAAGAACACGAATTTTTATAAATGGGTTATTCTACAAATTCGGGGTCCCAAAGTCCCTGTTATACCCGACCCATGTAATTTGACATGGAATATCACTAAATTAATTTCAAACTATTTCTATTTGTTCGGCAGGTAATTTGCATTAATTTATCACTCTTGGAATTAGAAAATACGTTCTGAATAAAATCATGTCAGGCGTGACAGGGACCCAAAAGAATTGCACCCCTAATTTACAGAATGACCCATACATGTCAACACATACATGTATATGTACATATACAGGTCTTTTTTTCACACCATGGATTTAGATTTCAAAGTGACTTGAATTACAAGGGCAGATTGTTCCTTGTCCCACCCAGAGCGCCGAGAGTAGATAGTGTATAAACACACGCACGAACACTGCATCGCAAAAACAACAGAAAATAAGCCACAATTGAATCTTCATTTCAACAAGGTACATGTAGGGTAACACAATATGCTTTTCCGTGAAAGCAATCCTTTTCCTGTAGGTAAAAAGCACGCAAAAAGAGTTTGAAAAAACCCAAAAAACAGCTCACTCCGATAAGGAAATTAGAGTACATTTACATGGACATGTACATAAAAAACAAAAATTCAGAATAATGTTTAACACTATGAATTACCGGCATTTTCAAGAGGTACTGGATACAACAGTGAAACAAGGTGGCCAATAAAATGTACATGTAACAGGAAGTGTGTGCAGTATGTGTGAATTGCCAACTTCCTTATTCCCTGAGTGCACAGCTGGGCTGTGCACAGTACTCACGTACAGTTTTCAGCACATGTATCGAAAGTGAAGATCACAGTGGTAAAAATATACATGCATAACAAGATGCTTGAGATCTTCTTGTGCGTATGTACTGTATTACTTGTACGGTACATTTACTTGGGAGAATGATGTGATGATTATAACACATGTTTTCAAGTCCCCTAAAATACATTACAGGTACACTATCTGCAACATTTGCGCAAACACTTACTGTAGCAATGAGGTTCCATGTTTTGAACACAGGATGACACATCCGTACATGTGCACTACCAATGTTTGTCTTCAAAATAATGCATATTCAACACAGTGGGGGGACACTGTACACATGTACAAGTAAAGTGAGAGCCCGAACTAAACAACAGACCCCCCCCAAAAAACCCTCTTTGAACTGTGAAAATGAAACAATAAAATCCTTTGTGAAAATACACTGTGAAGGTTTATGTCTTCATATCTAATGGAGATGTGAATACCTGTACTGTTAATTAGTACAGGACAACGATCATGGACACAATAATGCCTTTTCTCATCCCCAAAAAATAAAAAAACACAACAAACAAAGACGAAGCACAAAAATTTAGCACATACACAGGGTGCGGGGAAAATGTCTGTATGGTTGCCCAAAGTGTAATTCTATACACGTAGCAAGCAAATGCCAAAAAAAAAAATGCTCATACAAATTCGTGCAAAAGCACAACCATTATTGATAGCGTATCAACTTTCTTTGTCAGGGATTTTTATTCCGCGCAATTTCTTTTTTGGGGGGGCGTCACTTCGGGGATGTTTTCTAGAGTATCCATGACGCAGATTCCACTTCAGAAATATTGCCCTCTGGATACTTTACGTGAAGCTCTTTTACAAATGATCCTGCGCTATGGGCTTTCCAATCTATTAAGCCTGCCACAAGAAATTCAATCGCTTCTGAATTTTCTGAAATGAGTGGGCTAAAGCATGGAGACATTTTAAGTGGGCAACTTGGCAATTTGAAGTAAATCTGCAAAGTTTGCATACTAAAATATTAAATAAAGGAAGTTTTCTGAAAAGACTGCAACAGTGTACATAAAATATGGTAAAATGAATACTGTGATTACCATTTTTATAGTTTTTAAAATTTGATGCTTTAGTCTTGCCAAATATTGAATGCTGTTTTTTTTAAAGCTCTGTAAAGCTGTTGCTTAAGATGAAGGCTTTTTGGGGGGAGTTGGGGTGGGAGGTTCTTTGACAAGGGCCAGGTCCAAAACTCTCGAACACAAATTGGAAACGAAAGTAGCCGCATCCATTTTCACACTGCAAGGCTTGCAGAGGGTAAATTTTTTTCCACAAAGTCTGTTTATGCCCTGTATATTAGACACTACATGTGGCCTGTTGCCATGAGTGGAAGTTTCACACATCCGAGGAAAGTGCAATGTCAACGCGGAGAGTACGGAATCCCTCCCAACCTTGCTCATGTTTGCCACAAACTGACACAAAGCTATATGATCCAGTTTTCCAGCATCCCCTGTATTCCCAGTTGTACATGTACGGCGCATCCCTCCTTCCTGCCCCGGCAAACGACAACATCTAGAAATGCCCCTTGCCAATGTCCGAGTCTGCATGCAGAGAAACTAATCACATGCTCTTGCTCTGTTTTGTATACAAAATCTCATTTTCTAGAGCCATTTTCACTCGCCATCCTGTCCCTCTTTGGTCAAGATGTACCCCGGTAATGGACAAGCGAGGCTTTTATCCAGCAATAGAACAGATTGGTGGGGGAGGGGGGATGGGTGAGGTGACATCAGCGATCATTTCCACCGCCAGTCACAGTCAAGTGAGCGAGGCACAAAGCATGACATTACTCCATGATGGGTAAGATGCCAGAAATCCTAGACTTGTGCCAGTCCCAAGTTGGCATATTTTGGGGGCTTCTATTTCCTTGCATTTGACCGCACAAAAGCGAGACCTCGTAAGCACACACAGGCCATGGAATGACCTGAGGTGGATACTTCTTCCTGGTGTTGGATTGCACTAAAATCAACTTCAGTGCTGTCGCAAAACCTTGAGGTAACAAGGCCAAAACTTGAATGTTACAAATTTCTCAAATCAAATCTGAAGATAAATCTCAATTAACTCATATACAAAAAATCCAAGATACATGTACATGTAATCACTTAAGGAAAAACAGAAACTAAACCTGTTAAAAAAAAAAAAAAACCAGATAGAAACAGTAAACATTCATACACATGAAAAGTTTGTTCAAACAAAACAAGGAAATGACATGCCAATAAGTGGAAAAAATTTATAAATGAAGCAACACTGGTTATATGGACAAAGAGGACAGATAATCAAATTAGGCCAAACACAATAATAGTCTTGCTTCCTATTACGTTGACAAATAAAAATAGGTTTGGCATATGTAGGTGGGTAGAATTTTTTTCCCTAAAGTTTTTGGGTCAAAAATTTTTGGGTGGGGAATTTTTTTTGTAATTAAAAATTGATTTTGATGGTCTATGGTGTATTCAATCCGGATTTTCTTCTGCAGATTCATAAATTGAGGAACGGTCTTGTCCAAGATTGTCCAAGTCAGAACCTCTTATACTTATACAATTATACTCGTACATTTTTGTCGCACGAACATTTGGATGTAAAAAAATTGTTTGAAAGCTTGTACAAAACGATGTACATGTACATAGAGCACTTAAAATCCGCATGATGATGCATGATGCAATAACTTTGTGTGCCCCACACCAGTTGTCACGAAACCCTCTACCGGCGAAAGCGAAAAAGTACTAACCTTATCAAGCCATACCAGTAAATTCACAGTGAAATGTATGCTATCATGGGTTATAGTGGAGATCGTTAATCATCACTAACCTAACCACTCACGCAGGAAGGGCTGTAATAAGTCCCAATCAGACTTGTACATGTATGAATATCAATCTTTCTTTGGCAGTCAATCACAAAACAATGACCGGATGGCCTCGGAATGCTGTTTTCACACAAGGCTTGCGCTTTAAGCCGCACAGATACGAATCACTGTATGCACGTACCGTACATATGCGTGTATATGTACAGTATATTCAGTCACCTGCATTATGGAGCTCCAGTACTGTTCCGTGTCCAAACGAGGACATGCAAAATTTGACCTGGCTGTCGCGTCACGTCGGTAGAAAAATTTTCAAAAAACGGAAAAATCGTCATTTACACAAGGAAAAAAAACAAGGAAAATCCGGCCTGTTGATGGCAAAAAAGTGGCAAATGGAATTCGGCATAGTCAACAAAAAAGCAGATATTTCACACTCCTGCAATAAGCACGAGGGTAGGCAACAGTCTATTTTATTTTTACTTCTTTTTCAATAAAAAGATTTCGGGGTCAGTGCGATTTGTAAAGTTGGGGCGAGTATTAACTGGAAGCGCAACTGTTATTTTGTTTGGTCTTATCAAAATCAACATACAGAGTACAAACACACATCTTAATGAATAAGTAATTTCTTGGAAAGAAATGCTTTTTCTTTTTTCACATCACATCTTAAAAAAATTAAGTCTTCATGAGAAACTGCCCAAAGTACCAGTATATGTACAGCAGAGGGACAATGAACACAAGCTCCTCCACACAGCATCCCCCCATACAAATATTTCAACTCAAATTTCCCTAACAGGCCCCGGTCGTACGTTGACGACAGACAACAGCCCTGTTCAGCTTGAGTAATGGAGGACTTTTCGAAGAGGAACTAATCACATGTCTGCGCACAAGCTTAGTTGTATCTCAACATATGTTGATTATCGCTGATTGTTGAAGCATCGGCCAGTGGTTTATTTCTCTTTGTCTGACTTGCCATTCATTTATCTCAAGGCGCGTTTATTAGGCGGAGTGCGACAAGCAATGGGGGTGCATGCGTGCCGCTTCTTTTTTTTCTTTTACATTATAAAGCCCTGAATAGCATTGGCTATTGTGGTTGATTTCGCTGCTATGTGCTGAAATGGCTGTATCAAGCACGTATACTACCCCAGGGAGCTGAGATGGTATTTGGAATGTTGGGCCCAATGAGCAGGGGTAATAATGGAAAGTGCTTTATTCTAAGTTAAAAGCACTTTTAAAAACCTGTTAAGAAACTATGTACGGGTGCTCATACATGTACATTGTACATGTAGTCTGAAATCTCCATTTGCCTTAACCAATCGGGTACCTTTAGTATTCACTACATGAACGTATACAATGTTGGTGCATTTCTCAAAGACCTGGTTCCCAAGTTCCTCAGCAGACATGCCCACATGAAAAGCAGCAGGTACACCGACCAAGAAGCTGAAGGTTGATCTGCAAGGTAGAGGCACCTCCCACTCTATATCCTGGCCACATCCTCCCACCACAAATGACCAATGCCGTTGACCGAATCATAACAGGCGGTAATCATCGCCAGCTGAATGGGCAGCTCGTGAGCAGGTCCGTTGATCAATACCGATGAGACATTTCGGCGAAACGTTCAGCAGTTGCACATCGCCGGCAGTCCATCACCACTGAGGCAAGAACAACCTGCTGCTGTTCATTAATTAATCAGTCATATGGATGCAGCATGTACAAGTACTATACCTGCAATTGTGACCCACTCTGTGAAAGAGTCGTAAGTCGCCAGAGCCACTTTTTTGAGTTTTCATTTGTATTGGAAAGAGCAAATTGAGTTTTTGTTTTGATGTATCACTCAGTTTGGCATCCTGACAAAAGTGGATACTCCATGGTGAAAATTGCTGTGAGTTCCTATCGGTTTTCACTGTGCAAAATTATTCTAAAGGACTTTTTACTCCAAAGTGGCTCTGGCAACTTAAGACTCATTTTCACAGAGTGGGTCACAATTAGTTTGATGCAAACTGGACCTTACTCAATATGAAAGATTAAATTAACGCAATTATTTAGCTGGGATCTGAGCCCACATAAAATGTTTTGTTGTTGCTGCTGTTGTGTTTTCTGAACAGACCAAAGAAATTTTTCAGCAGGCACAAAAAGAATTAAACATTTGATATCGTCTTGTGGCTAGATAAGGCTCACACTTCTGCATTGTTATTATTTTTTCTGAAAATTTTATAAATCAAATATATTCTCCTTACAGGGGCCGGGCACAGTACAAGCTTCTACTTTTTGTCTGACCTCCCCCATACTATTATAAATTCAGTTTTGTTAACTTCTAAATATGGAAATGAACCTGAAACCTGAGGTTCCATGTTCCATGAAAAAGACAATCAAGTGAATAACAGACATGTGTACTTGAGTCTAGCTTAACACAAGTTTCAGCAATTTTTTTAGTCATCACAATGTTCACATATTTTCCTGTGTTGTACACTGTATGATTAAAAAACCTCCAAATTTTCTCTGCATTTTGAAAACAGAAAGGTAAATCTTCAGCAGGAAGCTTGTGAAAACCAACACGCAATTCCACTTTCCTGAAATTGGCAGGTATGTGAAAGGATGTACTAAAAAGACACCACCAACTGAACTGGGTGTGACTGTCAAGAGGAAGTGGCCGCACTGCCATGCGAGAAAGGGAGTTTGAAGGGGTACACCATTCAGAAATCGCTTTGCGTTTCTCCACTACAATATTTCAGTCGTGACTAGGTGCATGTGTTGGAAATGAAACGGGTGTGAGGGGAAGAAATCCACTTCACTGAAGTAATCAGCCCCAAGAGATGGCAAGAATCCAAATCCTGTCTCAGTCAGCACTAAGCACTTTCCCCAGTGAGAAGAGAAAAAAAGAGTGAACAAAGACTGAGGGTTGTTCAACATGTCCTAATGATGTCACGTTTTGGCTCTGGCCAATCGTCCCCAGAATGTGGCGACGGACGGGTGCCCGGAACTCATGGAAAAGATGGGCCACTTCAGGAGAACCTCATCTCCCTGTCTCCACCCAAAATCCCTCCTGCCTCTCCCAACTGATTGGACAGTGCTCTCCTCATCTCGGTTCAAAGTACTGACGACACAAACCGGTTAACCGACGGCAGGTTTCTCTCATCGCACCATGCATTTGCTTGATGCTGAACAGCTAATGAAAGATGGAATTTGAGGTACAAATATGCTACTTACATGTCCATGGTCTTTCTGAGACTGGTGTATTTTTCTTTTAATTCTTGAATAGCAGGTGACTGGATCCCACAATATGAGCCATAAGGCCCAACCATTTTCTTTGACTATGAATTCTACTGTGCTCTTTGTTTTGATGCAGTACCCAGACCGTGTTCGAAACGAGTTTCCAGAGCTACAACTAGGTCCGCTGTCACTTGTCAGCCTGTTTCTGCAAATTTCCAACAGGTGAACATCTAGACCCAGCCGCCCAGATGATAGGGAAGTAGCCTAAGGCTGCATCTGTTGCATCTGTTGTCTAGAGCCAGGTCTAGGTCTTCGCTCCATTGGAAATGCATGGAGACGTGCAGACAATAGACCTAGCTGTAGCTCTGGAAGCCCGTTTCGGACACGGCCTAAGATTGACATCCAGGTGAAAAGGGAAAAAAATTCCTCCTAATCCACACTGCGCTAGATCTCTTAACCCAAGGCTGGCTCTGCTGACTGCCGCCTCATGTTGTTGGGACGGTCACGTTTTGCTTTAACTTTAACTATTAGTCTGGACGCATGGACTTAATCAAAAACTGAGAACATGGCAGGGTACACAAACAGGATCTGTGGGCATCCCTGAGGAAGCTGGGTTTCCTTCCACCAGGATTTGCCGTGCCGATGACAAATCGTCACTCCGTTTCCTAAACTTCCTCTAGTTAGAACCAACCCAAAAAGAGCATTGAACAAATGCTGCCAGGAGCTTGGGGCAGACCTAATTGCCGATAACATCAAGGAAATTAGCTGTAATAATAACATTGTTCATTTAAGTTCCAGACAAGTATGAGATTCTAAACATATACAGTTGTAGCCTCTTACTAAAGGCACTGATTCAACATGTGCTTGGTTTCAGTGCATCATGCATGTTTACATGTACATGTATGTGATCTCGCCGTGGATGTCACAAGTTCACATACATGTATATGCACTTGTATGGTCAGACTCTGTGTCTATTCATGCTTATCTCATAATCCATTTTTCCATTACAGAATCACCTAATAAGGGGACCATCCTTTCAACAAGGAAAGAAGATACACAACTACGGATCTATACCTGCACAACACAGAAACAGTCAATCCATGTACAAAGTGGTATGTGCATAAAAGCTGTTGGCTGCCCACGCAATGTAACAAATCTCATTTCAGTTTGTCATTTCAAGAACACTTTCCCTTGTTAGGAAAACAAAACTGCAGTTCCACTTTTCATCGTGTTGATAGTGCAGCTTCATATTAAAGCGGTGTACATGTGCATGTACATGTATGTGGAACAGAGAGAAAAAAATTCAAGCATTTGTTCGTGAACAATGACACCTGAGGGCAGACCAACAAAAGCCCTCTATGAAAGGGCAAATTCCATCGCTGCAAAATCTAAACACTGTTTGTGACACCCTATAATGTGCATTCCCGGCAACTGCAGGACTGGGCTCCATTCAGGCACTCACAGCTGGGATCGTCTACGGGTAGTATTCAGAGAGTGTCGCTCACTCGGGGAGAGAGACGCACTGTGACTCACTTGCTGAAGGGCTACTGGAGTTGGCTGGTCATCCCTCCGGTGTTGAGTTACAGACGCTTGGCAATTCTCAGTTTGATATCTGTCAGGTTATTCATAGAAAATGGACTCTACGGTGATGGAATTTTTTTCCCCGGGCTCGATGTACACATACAGTACGCATACATGCGGCTGTTTATGGCTCCAAATGCATAATGCAGTGTTACAGTAGTAGGTTTCATGGGGACCCAGGAGGAGCTGAACGGTGCTGGTATGGCAAATCAAAGGTTACTGTCACCAGAGCCACATGGGATTCAGTTTTATGTCCTTGTTGGGAATGCTATAAAGTAGTTTTCATTCTAATTAGAATGAGTTATTTCAAACATCCGCCACTGGTACCAGTAAAGTGCACATGAGGAACATCATCGTCCTCCCTTCCGACATAAATCAGAATTCTTTCTCTTGGTCACTTTCACTGTGAAATAAATTAATGACCAATAAAATCTACTGATATGTGATACTTTTTTTTGTCACTTTCAGGATGGCAAAGTCTTTTGTGTGCGGTCAGTTAATGCCGCAGTGTATTTCAACAATGGACAATCTGCGGCACAGAGGCAATTTGAAGTATTCAGCTGGCAAATGTTTACAGAATGAATCACTTGTACTTGCTGCCTACCACACTTGCTTTCTGGTTTCTCTGTCCCCCCCCCACAAAAAACCCACACAACAGGAATGGGTCAACAGGTGACCCTGGCGATTTCCTGAGACACAAGGGGGATAGTCTTACCATCTGACAATAGGAAATGTTCAATGTGGCTGGCTGGCTGGCCAAAAAGAACTTGTGCAAACGGATTGTCAGCAACTACTTGTGAACTGTACTCTTCAGATGTCTACTTCACAGTCCCTGGTTGCGGGCTGGCTCAAAATACAACACTAATGTCCCGATACAAGAACAATGTATATTATGCAGTGTAGGTTGAGTTTTGAAATGTATGAACATTCAACATGTACATAATGTACACACATGTGCCGTACTGTAGGGTGAAATTTCTGTACAGGTTGGAAAGTCAGTTTGGAACTACAGGTAAAAACACCAGTCCATAACGATGTAA
Source organism: Acanthaster planci (assembly GCF_001949145.1). The sequence goes on along the minus strand of NW_019091356.1, from coordinate 3,223,347 downwards.
AACCTTCATCTAAACTACAGGTGTACACAAACTTGCACATACATGTACATCAAAATACAGAGTGGCAATTGGCGGCAGCATCAAATATGGTTTAAAGTTAAAGCAATAAACATGTAAGTTTCTAATTCACACCTGACAGCTGAAACTTAAGTCTTTCAGCTTATAAAACACACTGTACAAAGATCTGATGGCTTTACAAAATGAACCAAATGTAAGTTACGTACAAAAGCCGGCTGCAATTGTAAAAGTTGAACACAAAGAATGTACATGTATTCTGTATGCAAAGTTGAGATTTAATTTCACTCAAGTTTGCAAATCAAAAGTACCGGTACAAGATACAAAAATATTGACAGAGGAAAGAGCACTGTTTTATGGGTCAATATTTTATATGTACAGTGTAGACCTACGTGTACAGTGTACATATATGACTAAAACCAAACCTATTATGCGCTTACACTGTGACAAAGACAATAATGCCAAGTACCCTCTTATTACCTGACTGCAGCTGAGATTTCACAACAAGAATAAACAAAACCAGACCGCGATTCGTCTTCAGTGTCGCAAGTCCATTTATAGTGGTGCTCAACCAAACAAAAAATATACATTCACTTTTAAGTCAACAGATCCATGGCAAAATGCAGGCAAAACCTGCGCAGCCGCTGCAGTAGGGTAGAGATGCTTGATCCGACAGATCGAATTTCATTAGCGTGATCATTAGCGTGCCCTTATTTCTGTTGAAGTATCCTCGGAGGCTTTGGTCTTCGCATGTTTCAAAATTTGAATTCCAGGGACAATTAAAATATGAAACTAAAACTTAAAATGTGTTGAATACGTCAGTCTAGTAACAACAACTCCTCCCTACGTATTAGCAATTACATTCTACGATTAGCTGTGATCTGTAACGTGTAGTTTATTTTTAAAAAAAAATCATGCTAAAACAGAAAATTCTAGCTAGGGGTACCCTATTTCTGTTACCTTCATTTGGTACTGTATGTCACGTTAATGTACATCATAGCAATAAAATGTAATTCCTTGAACTTCATGTTTGTAAGACCATCATTAAAACGCCTAAGGTTCAATAAATTTCCTTCTTAAGAATTCATGTACGTAAGACCATCATTAAAACACTTCTTAAGGTTAAATAAATTTCCCCCTTTAAGAATTCATGTTCAACACTAACATGAAAGTATAAAAGAAATCACTGTTTGTTTGTACAACCAAACTCGGCTTACAATAGCAGTTTCAGAGGGGCTTTCTCTTAAGAATCAGATCCTGGAATGGGGTCATTGAAATGCTTCACCACAGAGGGGTAGAAAACAAAGGTCTGGGTTGTAATGCACTGTGGCTTGAAGCAAGAAAAACAAATCGCTAATCAAACATTGTTTGTAATGGATTAAGAGTTTATTTTCATCATGTCCGCATCAGCCTGTCAAAATAAGAACGGGCTGACATTTAAGCTTCCTCCAATTCCAACCATTCATCCTGGCTTCGATCGGCAAAGCCCCGAATAAATGCATACAAAATGAGTTCCTGGTGTACAGTACCAGACCGCTATAAACTGCTACTGCTGTGAGGACATCCAAAGTATCGTTCAGAGCTCTTGAAATTGAAAGAGGGTTGGTTGCCCGAAGCCAAATGTGTGATGCCAAGTGAATGGGAGCAGACAGACCCGTATTCAGCCTTAACTTAAAGGGTCTCTCCCTATCACAGCTGGTTTATCAACTCTTTTGACAGAACCTAAACCAAACAAGAACCAAGGACTTAATTCTGTACACCCGCTGGTAGGCCTGTAGGGTGCTACTTTTAAACATATACCGCAAACCTCAATGTTCTTCACGGTAGGTGCTCAATATGTACTGCAAACTACACAAGTGCCCCAACTTTATATATCCAGCTATCACTACAAGGGGAAAGAACGTGCACAAATGTGTACACACATGTACATGTACACATTCTAACATTATCCACTAGATGCATACCGGTAGGCAGACTAGAGAAACCAAAATAAATGCACAGTGTCTGCAAAATACTTAGGGGCTGTCCAGTCAAAAATAGAAGAATTATTTCAATATTCTGGAGTGACACGAAGACAATGCAGCAAGTGTTTACAAAAAGGTGTGTTTTGGTGCTGTATGTGTCACCAACTTCCGGTGTGCAAATGCCAACCAACCGTAGGTTTACAAATTACATGTACCAGTATTACAGGAAAGCTAAAATATGAAAGGGATCTTGTCACCTGCAAGTTCAACTCTATGAAGCAAACAAGTGGAGATATCAAACCCTTGTGCAAAACACACTGACTGAACTTTGGAGTTGTAATATCCTTCAACCGACTGAAGCCAACAGCGGCCATCTTACTGTGCCAAGCACAAAGGTGATCACAATTTGCATGTCATTGTAACTACATGTATTCCTGCCAAGAACAATTTGGTTAATAAGGGTGAGCAAGCCTTTGTATTATTAAACTTTGTATTCGGCACAGCAAGATGGCCGCTGGTGGCTTCAAGGACCTACCGGTATGTGGACTGATTAATTTAACGGCACTATGAATCTAGACTTTTTACATCTATGCCAGGGAGCTGAAACCACGATTATTATTTACAAAGCTAAACTCTGGTGTTGGGTTTCACACATGCGACAGCCCAAGAAGTCAAACTTTTCCATAGGATGACTTCATCTTTAAGTACAGGTTTACGTGTGTGTACCTGAAACAGAATGTAACAGGGTTGCCAAATGAAAGCTCAACTCTGTACAAGCAAACCCGGAACTGCTTTGCAACAACAAGGCTCGTGAATACTTGCAGTCAAAAACTACTTGTCGCTCCGCAGTAAAGTGCCACATTACAATTCCTCAAATGAGATACATGTAGATCCGCGAGGCTGTGTCTGCTTCTAAGGACGAGACTGTGCGGCACACCTACACCCCTCCAAATTAAGGCCCAACGCGTGACTGCATCAGATGTGTCCACGGATGAATGAAAATGTCAACCACAACAAGAACCCCAGCCAGGTGCGAGCAAAACTCAACGATGCCAGATTGATGAGGAATCATCCCATTCCTTTAACCGTGCATACCTCGAATTCTGTGCGTGAATGGTCTCTCTTTCTCTCCCTTTTTTGTTTTTGTCATGTCACGCAGCAATGGCTGAACAGATAACATACGTAATAGCCCTTGCTATTTATTGAAGTATTTTCTGCATTCAGGAGTACAGTACATATGATGGAGTGTATGCGGGCTTGAGGTGTTACTGTTATAAATTTAGGCTTAGAATACATGTAGTTATTCCTTTTACGAATGACAAATTACTTGGATGAAAACACAACTCCAGAGACAAGCTAGGTTTAGGAAGGGCTTTGTGTCAGCAAGAGATGTTCATCGGATTGACGCAGTGTTAGACAAATGTGGAAGATTCTTTTCATTTAAAGAAATGGAATTATGTTCTGTTCAGCCTCTGGAATCAAAATTCTGCAACATGGTGCTGAAAAACATGTATGTTGGCCAACAGCAGAAACATTTTAATATACATGCAAACACACATACAAATGTTCATACCACAAAAAGGAAAGAGGAAATGCACAAACAAAAGCTGTAATTTAAACAGGCCAGCCCAATGGAAAATGGCGTTTACCTACCCTTCAAATGCCCCAACAAAAGAACAAGTCATATTTGGGTTTTGTTAGCAATTTGAATACCAACCAGTGTCAAATACATGTAGCTACAAAACGCAAATAGGACCACTTTCAAAAACAAACCAAGTACACGAAATACTCAATTTTCAAGCCCAGGATTTCATTCAGCTCCTTGGTTTTTCTCTACACGTACAGTGGTAGCTTACATTTATTCAGATGCATCTTCACTGTGACATCGGAAGCACCTGCCTTGATACCCCCTGGTCTTTGCCTACAAGCCCACTAAAAAAATTCCCACGTAAGTTGACATTCTATAATTCGTGCCCCTTTGCGAAAGTGAAATCGTCTCGCCCCATCAAGAACAAACTTCCTGCCTTGCATTAATTTATGGTCAAAATAAACCGTTCGCTTGACAATTTTGAAATATGTATTAATTCAATTTACAAACTGAATGCATACAGATCTACATGTACATGTAGGCCCATACTATACTGTACATGTTCATGTATTTTGAACTTTGCCAACGGGAGTGGTTTATGACAACTTGGCCTGGACATGGAACTACACGGTCTGAACTGAACTGGGACCATGGACAACAAACCTGGCACACTTTGTATTGGAATTCCACTAGTACCTGTACAGTGCAGATGACTGATGCAACGACTATGTCTTGAGTCAAAAGTCCTTGGGAAAGTGGTGTTGATTTCAACATGCCAAGCACAGACAGCAGATGCTGGGTCATTGTATTGGTTCATTGTATAATCAATGGCATGCAGACTGCATGAGTGGCATTGCTGGTGTCATGTGTGAATTCTCAAATCATGTACATGTACATGCATGCATGAACATGTATCAGCCTGATGAATGAACATGGTTAAAGACAGGGGTGAGGTTAGGCCTAGGGTTTACGCCGTGCTCCTGCCGTGCCGCACTGAATTTCCTGCTGTGCCGCACTCAAATAATTCAATGTTTTTAAGTTCGGCACGGCAATGTAGCACGGTGTTTAGCACAGTTCGGCTTGGCAAATTGAATTGGGCACGGCAAGCCATTTAACTTGACAGGGTATGCGGCACCATGGACCTGTTTAATAGCTCCATGGCTGCGCTAACATCGTTCCAAATGGCAGTGGAACAACACTGCTCTACTCAAGTTTGACGTTTAGCGCAACTGCGGCGCCATTGCCGCACTCGTGTTAATTAAGTTCAGCACGGCAGCAGCACTGCGTCTAATCTTGACTTTTTAGAGGGGTTTTCCAGAGTTCCCATTCCTGTTTGATTGTTTCATGCAATCACTGCCCACACCCCTTGATGTACCCAAACTATCAACACAGTGATAATGAGATTAGTTTACTACTGTAGAGGGGGAGGGGGGGGCTCAGCCAGAGAACGCTAATCCAGTCACATGCCAACCATGCTTGCTTACACCACAAACTCTTGTCCAAACAGCGTAAAACACTGATCTTCAATCAATGAATGCTGTTACACAAATCAATTGTGACTGATGTTGACTAGCAGGCAGGTACTAATGAACACTACTCACACAAGGTTCTGGTAGATGTACATGTACAGTACCTGTACCTACATGTACATGTACACAGGACTCCAACTGCACTGTACACAGGAAGAAGGGAGGAAGGTGTACATGTACAATGGATGTACCTGTGGGTCAACAGCCTATTCAAGTATTATGTACTGTACATGTACATGAACACTACAAAGTACACATGTACTAGACAATGAAACAAAAGTTTGTTTTGTAAAACTACTGTAACTCATTTTAAGCTCTAAAAAACACATTTGTTATCTTTGTCCTGTCTGAGAACATAGGGATGAACCATGAACTTGTACATACTGAATGTGTATGGTATGCAAGTGAGCGAACAAAATCAGTTTCCACTCATAACTTTGGCATGGAAAGCACTAGCCCATGCTCAATTTTTTTTCTTCCAAGGGAGAGGAGGTTTTGTGGTAGGGCTGTGTCAATTTGAATAATTCACTCTTTGAATATTCAACCTTCAATTCGATTGAATATCCAAATATTCGGTCGTACCAACCAGCAGATTGTTGATGAAAAATCCATAAACAAAATCAGTTGCAAAATACACACAATTGTTTATTATAATCACTATAATAGCTTCTCATGTCTAAGAGTATTTCCAGCCACAATTTAGCAAGAGTTAGAGACAAACAATACCTCTTGACCTTTAAAATTTTTTAGTGAATAATTTTTTTTTTGAATCGTTGTAAGATTTCTGTCGCTTTTCATTTGAATCTGCTTGCAACAAACCTCCACAGTGCAATTTTTCTCATTTAAAACAAAAGACAATTCCCCCTTCGTTTTCATAAATTTTGCATTCGAATATTCTAATTCCGAAAATAATATTTGAATATTGGATACTCGATCAAATATCCAGATATACAGCACAGCCCTATTTTGTGAAGTTGTACAAATTTTTAAAAGTAACTTCAGATTTCTGTGCATTTTACAATGAATCTGGCACAAGCGCCTCTCTTTTTTGCAAGGTAGAATTTGGATCATGGAGAAATTCTAAAAGTTCTAAATTTTATAAAAAGTTAATTCCGTAGAAACTGTACCTATTGACACCATCCTCACCGTCTTCCTTGAAATCAACCACAGCTCAGCCTTGATCTTTGCCAGCCCATTAAGCATGTACAAAAGCTTAGCCTTGAGCCCCTTGAACAAATAACAGTCTCTCATTCTCATCATAATCTTCATCAATAATGCAATCCACTCTCAACTCCAACTCCACACATCAGACGAGGATACAGGGTGAAAATATGGGCGGCCTCTTTGGCGCAACACATGCTGTACTCATCAACTTGAGGAGAAAAGTCACTCATCGGTGTTGTGAAATTTGAGAGCCGAGCATGATGATTCACGACTGCTGTGAGTACTTTGCAGATGATGCTTATAATCAGGGTGGCTTGTGGGAACTCAATAAGCAATGCTGAGAGATACCTCCCCCCCATAAAATTCTGATATATTACAATAAAATTGGCGGTCAAACGTTCAAACTTCAAGAGCTGACAAAGAAAGGTGGCCCTTTAAGTACAAGAAACTGAACTTAGCAAACCATACTCCCCAAAAGGATTAATTCATTAATAATATTTCAAGAATTTGTAAAATGTCATGTAGTTGAAATTAAAGATTACAACAGATTTGGTGTACGGTACCTTTTGGAGAAAATCTTTTACCAATGTGGCAGAAGTGGTCACAATTAGAGACAGAGAGGAAGACTAAATGAACAGGAATCAATCGCTGCGCATCTCAAACTCACCGGACACACAACTTTGGGATTAATGAAAAGGAGAGATGGGACCCAGCACAGCGGACCAAGTGACACGGGAAACACTCATTACACCGTATGCTCTCACTTATTGGTATCATATGAATGACAACGTTGAAACATTAGCCACAACCGTTCACCACGTGCTACACAGCCATTTCGGCTCCTGACAAAATTTGCTTGTAGCGTAGAGGAACGCCCTGCCAAATTTTGTCATCCGTTGTTGCTGTGCATCTTTTACAAATTACATCAGGAATATTCATGTGAGGATACACAGTGATAAGTCTCATCCAGCCTTGGAAATGTAATGAAATTGATGTACGTCCTGAAAATGCGCGCATTAGCATTTCTACTTAAACTACCCCATCTGCATACATTACATTTCATGAACAGAACCGGTATATGAAGCACGCAAGTTGATGCATACAAGTTCACATGTACATGTACAGTCTCTGCCCCGTACTGAACCAGGAAATCACATTTTTGACAGTGTTTTTCCAATACCCAAATCAGACTACACTAAAGCGTACTGCATGTACTAGCATGTCAAAACCTTTTCCTCCCTATATATAATGCCAATGCGATGCACCAGTATAATCTGTTTCCAATGATGGATAACTTCCACAGATCAGAAGCCACACTCCCCTGACATATTGAAGCAACTCCCCCCTCAGGCCATAGTGTTAGCTCCTGCTGGATGGATGTGTTAATGGACGGTGAATGATAGGGCCTGAACTTGGGGTGTGCACTTAGCGAACCGTTCTGTTTGACCCACAGAAAAAGTCAAGATGACCCCACATGCTATCTGTCTTGTCTGTGGGGTCCAACATGGCATGGATTGGGTCATCAGTCATGCATGACTGAATCATATAATGCACAATTTTTTCCAAATGCATGCAGACAAATTATATGTACAAGAAAACACACCCACCCAAGAACCATACAATACAATTTACAAAAGCAGCACATGCAATTGAATTCCCACTTGCTGTATTCATCAACGTGGAGTGACACTGAAATACCTGCAAATAGGTTCTCGCCGTTGAGGTATGCCACAGTAAATTGACCTAAGAGGACTCCTGTGAACTTGGCAGTGGTCAGTTGTTACTTAGCAACAAATGAAACTCTATACCATGATCCCCTTGTGCTTACAAGTGCTGCAGCCGAGTTTTTCAGTGTAGTTGTTACCTATTGATAGGTACCTGCGAGTACCTAATGGGAAGTTTAGAAACAGGCTAAAAGTAAAAACTGCTTCCGAACATCAAAGATTATCACCTAGCCCCATGAAGCTTACCAAAAGAGATAACAACACCAATGGCTTGTTAAAGGAACAAATCTTATTTCTGTTGAACATTTCTCACTGAGAACACCCTATTTCTAACACAACATTCAGCGGGCAGCAGTTACGCTTCTGAAATGGATACTGTATAGACATCTGTGCATCTCCCCACTTCAACACACACCAACCGGTATCTCATATGCACCCTCTTGCATAAATATTTTTCTCGGGTCTCCAGGGATTGTAATCGACAAACTGCTACCAATCCGAAATTTTTACGAGTTTGATCATGTTCAGGAGTGCATTAAACCCCCACAGAGGTAGTGCGCATAGATCGAGGATGAATCACCAGTTTATGTTTCAACAATAACATCAACATGTAACCTTCAAATTAATAAACAATGCAGGAGTCGGCCAGCCGTCGGCGAGTCTTGATCCATAACATTTCAGGCGACCATGTCGCGCCGCTTGTTGGAAATGATGTCATTTTCTTTGTCTGCAAATTTCATTATTCACAAGGTCTCATCCATTTACCATTTTTTTAAAAGTCTATCGAGGTAAATTTTTTCTTGCACTACAGCAGACGAGTATTCCAAGGCATACTGAGCCACTGCTGCACAATTCTGAACATTTACAACCTTTGGCTACAATCCTGAGCAATGGGTGAGAAGAAAATTTAATATAATTTTTCGCAAAACATAACATAGCATCCGGCTATTAAATAGCTTCGGCTAAAATACATGTACATGTGTACCTTAACACCCACCAGCTGGACCCTGAGTAACCTGCACTGGCACATTTCAAACAAAATCAAACTTTAATATTGTTTCAATATTAAAATATTCATAGTGTTTGGCACCTTGACTACTCCATCCATCATTTAGCATGACAGTAAAAGTACTTCATCCAGAAATTCAGTAATCATTAGCCCCTGTGTACTCGCCTGGGAAAACACAAAAGGGCGTTCACACCAGGAAGGTGGGAACACGACCAGCTTTGCTTGTTCATCGTTAGATCTTGTTTTAGGTTCTTACCTTTGAGAGCAACCTTTCAACTGATTGTTTTAAGATGCTATGACATCATGACTGTACAGAATTGTCATATCTGTACATTGAGTACAGACAATCAGTCATGTGATATTTGACGATCAGCATTAAATATACACAGATATGCACAGAAACATGCGTGCCTTCAAAGTCTCTCAACATTCAGCTGTACATGAAATTGCCAATAGAAACACCCAGACTGGAATGCATGCGCCTCCACTGACATGGTAATGCTTCCTGAAATACTTTTTCAAGTTTTGAGTTTGCAAGGCATTGGCCAATCACAATGCGCGAAATCTGTCGACCCAATGCACGTTTGGAAATGGTCGACAAATTTTGTGTGTTGTAATTGGCCAACGCATTGCAAACTCCTCTTAAAGGGGCACTAGGTGAATTGATTCAAAGGTGAATCGCCCGTATTAAATAAGTCTTGATTATTCTATTAAATGTGCCTTTTTGTAAAAAAAAAACATTAAACCTAGTTTCTGCAAATTTTGAAAATGTGAATTGTCATCAATGAAACCACACCAAACCAAGGAGACAGTTGTGAGATGACAGAGAGTCCCCAATTTTTCAAGGGCCTAGGCTAGGCTAAGGGTCTAAAAATCCACTGAACTGCTAGTACATGAAGTAGGCCTAATTGGAAAGAGAATGATGCAAAACATTACATTTTTTTATTTCATCAAGTGCAAGTAGGTTCAGCCAACAACATTTTTTCCATACACGGACATGACTTGACACTCTTTGCACAAACCCTTAGTATAGTATTATGAGACTGGTCTGAAAACTGAATTTTCTGAAATGTCCACGTATATATAGGCCTTGCCCTTGGCCTAAATCATGCTTTGATATTTTTGCTGCTGAAATTGACTCTTTAGGGTGTTATCACTTTCTCATGGCTGATATACCAATGGAAGGAAAATCTGGTGATGTCCGTATATTGAAACTCTACAAATAATACTACAGGCTGTGGTACAGGGTAGTACCGGTGTGTTTCTGATTCCAAACGTGCACGGCCTGCCAACTTCCCGGAAGTGCGCACAGGCCATGCACAAAATGGCAATGGACACATATACGGCCGTCGCGCATCGGACGCATTGTTTTGTCGACATGACACTACATTCCACAAACCTGTATTTTTCCCACAAAAAACGCGGCTGCTAACGGCAAACTGTAGATATCGGGAAATCCGAAAATTTCGCAAAGACTGAGAGCGGACTGTGAGGTCACGGCGGCCAAATTTCTTGCTGTGGCGGACAGCCACGATTCGTGCAATGTCCATGCGTAGGCCCTATTCACGAGTCTGGAGAGATATTCACAGCCACTTCTTCCAGATTTGCAAACGTCAAAAAAATCCACTCTTCAACAACTGACGGCCTCTAGAAATTCTCCACGAGAAGGCAGTAATACGGTCTAACAGCTTTTTGCAACGACTCGAGGAAACTTCACACTTACCTGTTAGAAATTCGGCATACTACGGGGATAAATTCCTGTCACACGCAGCATCTCAGACGGACACAAGCAGCAGCGCGCCAAACGCAAACCCAACAACACACTACATACATTAAAACTGTACGCTACATACACACTGAAAAATGCTATGTGAAAACCGCAAGTTTTTACAGGTGAAGTTTGGCGCATGCGTGGAACAACTTTCAACTCGGTGACTTTTTATTCAAGAATTTTTAAGGGGGGGGGTTCTCTGAAATTACTGACGGAAATAACAGGATTAGGAGCCGACCACAATAATTATGATTCTATTGGGATTTTTTTATTTCTCCCATGTCCACTGTTGCGGTTGCATTAACAAATTTGAAAAAGGCAAAACAGTTTGTCCTGGTCAACTGAGACCATTCAACACTATTTCCAAAACTCCAACAAGTGAATAAAATAAATCTGATTCTAGAATCATCGGGTGATTTGATTATTTGTCACATTCCAGTTTTTTTTTTCATTGTAAAATGATTTCAATAAGTACACTCTGTCGTCACGTGTAGTTACAACTTTTTTACAATCAGGATTGTAGTTTTTGAAGGTCTCTTTCGAGGTCCCCAAATGAAACATGTCCCTCCGAGGATAAATCCCAAAACGCTTCCCCGCAGTGCATCATTGTCTCAGTCACCTTGCCCTGCAATGATCCTTTGAAGACCTTTGGGCACGCATAAAACATCCAAAGACGTCAAGCACCTTGGTTTTTATTTGATGGTAATGATGGAGAGCGCCCTCAGTAACTTTCGCACCTTTCTCATCCACCGACCCGGACGCCTAGAAATGATCTCGCAACGTGCGTATTCAATTCAGGACTGGTGTTTTTTAAATCGATCTTTTGACACGTACACAACAAAGGCACCGAATAATTCAGACAGCAGAAAGAAAAAGTAACTGAACATGAATAATGATTTTAATCCAGTAAGAGTAAACATAAAACGTGTAAATGAGAGATTGCAAACGGGCAGTTAATTAATACAAGGGACTGGGTAATGGTTATACCTTTCCCCGTATAGTGTTGGGCAAAAATTGACGGCAGACTTGTTTGACACACTCTACGAGCTTATTTCGCCAGAGTAGTGGCAGGTGTTTTTCTTTACAAGCTGCCCGTCCAATTTCTTCCCGTCAGTTCAATGAGCTCAATCTAGCAAGTGAGGTGGACACAAGTCAATTTCAACAGTTTATGGACGTGAATAAAGAATTCATGAGTGGCCGCCCTAAACACCACTGAGCATTTGAAAGAACAATCCTTTTGAAAGCTAAGTGCAACACAGAATTTTATGAAAACAGTGGGAGAAATGATATGATCGAAGGGTGAAGATTCAGAAATCTAGCCCCTTCGCATAACCAGTTTGCCATCTTCAGCAGATTGAGGCAGGCACATTGGACCAAGGCTGCGTTTTTTACCATCAATGTGCACGTGTTTAATTGCCTCAACTCCTTTCTGCTTATCAACTTTGCTAAGCTGTTCCGAGAATTCCAAACGTAACCACGCACCCGTAATACAAATGTGGCCACGAGGAAATCTACCACACGGTCGAACCTTCCGTAAAAAAAAATCACCCGGACAACAGTGGCAAGAAAACTGTCCAAACCCGTTTTGACAATAAAATTCCTGTGTCCGTTCAGATTTTTTTTCAGCACAAAAGTCTGAATTCCCGTCCAATTCTCCCTGATCGGTATTAGCATTTTGGCATTGAAATTTTTTCACACCAAAGAAAAGGGAGGAAGTTTAAATACCCCCCCCCCAAAAAAAAACCTTTAGTGGATTATGAGCACTGTTGCTTAACTTAGCATTAAGCTGTACTAAAGCTCGCCAAATTCAACATCTGATCGTTCAAACACCACTTGCAGATACAAGCTTACAGAGCCCAGCTTTCAGCTGCGATAGTTCACAAATATCGTAAGGTAAACATTTCTTCGGGCCCTGTCAACTCCCAATTTCTTCATAACAAACACTCCAATTTTGTCAGACACATTGCTAGATTGAACCAATGTTAACTTGTAAATACACGTCAAGTTCAATATGGTTCCATGCCATGCTATTATCAGATAAAGTCCTAAAAAAGCTTATTTAACAGAAACCAATAATGAAAAGGAAAAAAATGCAGTTAAATCACAAAGATGTACGATGCAAAGTATACACTTTTTGTAAACTTCAGAAAGTCTCGAAATCAGCATTAATTTAACAACCAATGAATTTCATTGCTAGCTAAGTTAAACTTTGTAACAGGAACCGTTTTCTTTTATAATTTGTAAATACTGTTTTATAAAGCAAAGAGATGCCTCGGCAAGGGCAGCTTCCTGAGAGCTAGTTCATGAAAGCTGGCGGAATTTGCCTCGCTGCAGTTTGCCGTTTAGGCCAGTCCAAAGGCTACTTAAAAAATTCTAACAACTCTTCTCTGTGGCGTATACATTGACACTAAATCTATCAAATTGTAATTTGTTAGTAACAAGTGATGTGAACAAATAGAGACTGTCACAGTTGGTAAACAAGTGCAACGTTATTAATAATCTGATTTAACTCTTCCAACTAGTTTGAAACACAACGTTAAGGCTCGATGAGGCCTTGATTTTTTTGTTGTTTTTTGTTTTTTTTTCTTCTCTGGATCTTACCATCAACACAAAACGTTCAACGTTTGACTCCAGTGTAAAATTACAACTACATTTAGGGTATGTCTCTCCCAAGTGTGCGACTTGGGGGTAAACGCATCCCTCAACACCTACTTTAAGATTACATTCTTTTTGTGGTATGACTATATTAAAGCAACAACTAACTTCTTTTAACAAATTAAAGCCCGTTTGCGTCAAAATACTTTTTTTAAAAACCCAAACATTGAAGGAAAACGAGTACACATCTAGCAATTGAAACAGATGCTAAAAGAAATGTTCGGGTGGCTTCAGTCCCGTCTGAAGCGCCAAGTGCATGTTATTTTAGCATTCGTTTCCGACTTTCTCTGAAAAAAAGGTTTAATAACATGGCATGTAACCATTACAAATTGCCATCACAGCGAGTCAGAGGTCCTTGCCATGCTGAATCGAAGAGTCACCAAAAACAGTAAGCTGTCCCAATGAGCCACAAACTTCTACACGTTTGGTTTAAATTTGTTCTCCCAATACTGACCGGCCACTTTTCCTCAGAGCACAGAACTGTTCGTTATTTTTGACCCATGCTTAAACTTCCATTTAGAGGCAGGTACTTGACTTTTTTGTAATGTCAAGGTTGGGCTTGGAAACCAGACTACCATCTTTCCCAAAGTCTTTTGAGAAAAAATTAAAAGACTGCGTGTGCCTGGATTACGGTTCAGGTTCCCATGGGAAAGGAGTGAAAATCGCCATGCATTCTGGCCCAAGCCGTCAAAAGATTGTTTTTTTCTCTGCAATCTTTCGATTGCAAAAAGTTTCATCACTATGGTGATGAGATCAGCTCACTCTGAAGAGTGCAGCTTCCTTTTACACAAAAAAAGTAAAAAAAAAAAAATAAAAAAAAAAAAAAAGATGACAGTAACTGTGTTGTCTTCAAGTCCGATCTGCTTGTTTTTTTGTTGCCTCTTTAAATCTTGTTCCAAGAAGCTTCTTTCCAAACAAAGTCTCCAAGAAAAAAAAAAAGAATCACCCCACAGCCTGGATCCTTCTTTTCCCACCAAAATGTAATGGTGGGTGTTTCAAAAAAGCAATTCACCACCGTCACAAGAAACCAGTGTGGTTTCACTCTGAAATCGTTATCTATGAAAAGTTTGTACTGCTCTCTCTCCTTCTCTCAACTCAAGCAAATCAGCTGGCTAAGTTGTCAAACGACCGGGGTGGTCCAGTCCTCCTCCAAGAGGACAGCGCACAGACCTGCTTAGGGAGAGTTTTTTGCTTTGGTTGTACCCCCAGGGTCAATCATTCAGAAGAGATCTCTTCCCAAAATGGAGTCGGTTGGCAAGATTGAAACTGTCATCCATCCCTAACGAACAACCGATGAGAGGAGCCAACGTTTCCGGTTGAGAATTGTACCAGAATCTCTTCGACTTGGTTGCTCGGGGGGTACGGTGCAAAAGAGAAAAAAAGAGGCTGGCTTTTTTTTACGGCCTGGTTTGTTAACACGATACGGCACTGGAAAAAAGGGACTACTTTGTGTCATTTGAATGTTGTTTTGTTTTGTCTCGATGTAGTCCACCATTCCGAAGGAAACGGGAGTTAAACGTTCTGCACTTAAGTAACACAAATAATACTCTTAAATACGAGTTGGGTGATAAAACCGTTAATATACTTACAATCTACGAGTATACGATATGTTGTTGCAAGGAGGAAGGGCAGAGGGACCATTATTTAACACGTTACTGTTGATCGCCATGGTAACTTGCTACTCCTACCCAGTATCATTCTAAAACGATGCTTCAGTTCCACCACTGAAACTCATCTTTCATGTTACTCAACAAGCAAGTAGGCAACTGGAACTCCCACAATCAGAGTAGTTCTCAAGAAGTGATGGACCCTGTTTATGACACCCCACATCAAAAGCTGCCTCTTACAGTGAGCAAACAAAAACTTGCTCGATTTGGGGTCTGTCCATCACAGCATTTATACTATATTGCCAAGTAAACCATTTGTTGACCCATTTCAATGATCCAAAATCTTGGTGAGGATTTTTCATTTCTGTTTTGTTTCTCTTGGTTGGATTTCTTAATCAGGTCTGAGGTTTCTTTTTTTAACATGACGTTAAAAATGTAGATTACTCCAATGCGATAGCGGTAGTGTTGCAAAGAAAGTCGGATCAATCCAACATCTTTTTGCATTTTTTTTTCCTACGCCAAGTATGTGTCTCATCTTTGAAATTTTTCCCCGACATTGGAAAAACGTATCGATTACAGACTTTGGACAAGAGGTAGCACTGGATGAAATCTCCATTTTTTTGTAATTTTTTTTATGTTTTTTTTTATCAAAAAGTAAAAAATAAAGTAACAAATATGGCCATAATATACAATTCTCTCCAGAAAATAATGGCCCATATTGTTTTAAACTAAATTTCTCTTTATAATATATATTTGTCTTTTTTTATTTTAACATTTTACTATTTTTTTCACATTTTTCATTTTACTGTTTTTTTTTTCATTTTTTTCCATTAATATTCTCCCATAAATTGTTCCGGAATGCCATTTTTTCAATGCCTCTTATTATTTTAATAGCCATTCAACTTTTCATCATAACTTCAGCCAAAATTATCCATCATTCCCTCTCATATAAAAAAAAAAGAAAAATTAAAAACTGGCACTATCACTGTGCAAGTTGATTCCTTGATCATTCACGCCTAACAACCGCGACCTGGTCGCACAACTTGCAAGATCTGATCGTCGTAACTTTTGCCAACTGGATGGTCGAGCTGGGTGCCAGATATTTCATTCAGTTTACGGTTCTAAAGGGTGGCTACCCAACGAGGTCCCATTTTGCGGCCTTCTCAGGGCAGGCGTGAAAAGTCAGGAATTTCGGAGGGGAATAAAAACAAGCAGAAGAACCAACTCAACGGTCCCATCAATAAGAAACCCCCCCCAAAAGAGTGCGAATCGCCCTTTGCCGACACCCCAAGTGTTGCGATCTGCACCTTTCTGGGGGTTAAATTTGGCCCTTTCTTCTTTGGACGTTTCCAAATGTCAAAGAGCCGCGCCTGACAATTTGGCCTTAAATTGTCGGTGGTATTCAATCGTTTCTCAATTCATCTTGCACCTTGGAGCTACCCCATCCTGGGTCTTCTCCAATATGAATCAACTCCCGTTGTGGTCAACCACAACCCCAATACTTATGAAAGAAGTCCATTATCAGCAACCTTTGTTTAGCGTTTTGGAACGCCCCCCTAAAAATTTTCTCTTTTAAATCCCAGCTTTTCTGGGCTTTGAAATTATCTTGAAAAGAATGCTCGAACACATGGCGAAAAAAGGAAAAGAGCAAACCATCCAACTCACAGTGTAAGCATTCTTTTCAAGATGGCGAGTGAGGTTAAATCCAAGAGTAAACCCGCCGAAGATCATGTTCCAGAGAGGAGATGGGATGGGGGGGGGGAACACGGTTGGGGGTGGGGGACAGGGTCCTCTTACTGCGGGATGCCGGGCACTGGGCCATTCATGCGGCCGCGACGCTGGTAGCCGGAGTAGTAGCCAGCGTTGTAGGAATACTGATTCTGGTTCTGGTTGCCACGGTTCATGAAATCAAAGATCATCTTGCGGAGGCGACGCTGGGCGGCCTGCCGAGGACAGAAAAAACAAATGGAATGGTCAAAGATGAATCTGTTAGTGCACTAAAAATGTCCGCACTGATCCTGAAACTAGACAACCTATCACATTGCTTTTCCACACTAACTGTATTTATTTAACTCGTCAAAAATTTAGATGGTTTACGGTTTAATTTACGAAGGCTCGAGCCAAAATCAAGCAGGCACCGCTGAAGCACTGCTGCCTATAAAATTTTATTTCTATAGCCGAGATCTTCAATTTGCCACGAGAAAAGACATACACGTACAGAAGCAGAGGAGAACCCTTAGTGATTCTGAGCGGGGGGTCTTAAGGTCAGAGCCCGTTAAATGAACACTTGCGGATCAATGCTTACCTGCAGGGAAAAGAAGTTTCCGTACATCTTGACCATGACCTCGGTGTCATCATCGGCGGCCTGGTCGCCCTCTTCGTCCTCCTTGTTTGCACGGGGGACCTCGATGCGGGCAAATGTCGTGCGTTGCATTTCACGCACCTGAAAGAAAAAAATATCCAATCCCTTGCACAATCGTCTTATTCAAAGCAACATCCAAAAACATTTCAAAGTTTCAATGGAACAGTTAACTGCCTGAATGTAATTTTCTAAGTGCAAATGTCTATTTGCTTCACGGAGAGTGAATAAATACAGTGTTGTCTTGGTGAGAGTTCTAGTGGTGTGGTGATTGATGCAACAGCTCCGTGCTACAACCACACTGCCTTTCATTACAACAAACCGACTACCAACTGGACTGGTTCAGGGGATAAACCAACATCTGGACACCAACGCTCACATGTGACACGGCTTCTAACGAACCGCGGTCTGAGCACATCACAAAACCTCTCTACAAGTCTTTTTAATTAACTCCCTCTCAAAGCATTCTTTCCTAGAACCTACCTGAATCCTATGAAATCCTCTGCTGGAAACCATGCCACTTTCTTTCGAGGGGCATCAAGCCCCGTGTTTGGCAACAGTGGTGGGGCTCCATCTCCCTTGACCCTCCTCTGATCGTAACACAGACGGCCAAAATCCTATTCACTTTTCCCTGCTTTACCTTGTACATTGGCTAGTCAACGACAGCCAGATTGCAATTCTGACTGGCACTGTGACTAGTCAGCAGGCGAGTGGTAGACACAGCTCACCTCTCGACAGCCCTAGTCAGCTATTTCTGCCTCACGTAGGCTGGGGACTCTAAACTGTTTAAAAACAATCCCCTCGCTAATTTTGACAGAGAGGCCAGCTTTGTCCAGAACGGATTTCGGCAGAGGAGGGTTCATCCTGCAAAATCCCAACAACCACCTGGCTGATTTTGAAGCATCTGCAATGGGGCTCAGGTTTAGGTCAGACACTCACCTTGGTGCCCTTCTTGCCAATGATACGGCCCACCAGCTTGGACGGCACGCCAATCTCGCAGCGCAGGTGGTCTTCCTTGGTCTCAAAGTGGCCCTGGCCGCAGACCTTCTCAAAGAGGCGCAGCTGGGCCTTCCACTGGGACTCGGGCGAGCCGATGATGGTCACCTTGCGCTCGGTTGACCCCTCGTTCTCCCGCGAGGCAATCTGCAACGACAACGCAAGTTGGGAAGGCAAGGTCTTCAGACCAAAGAAGCGTTGGAAGGATGAGAGCTGCCATTTTTTTTTTTTCTCTCTCTACACACAAACCAAACCCACACAAACACCGTTAGTTCTATCTACAACCAGGAAAGCAGTCCAGGTGTCAGTCTAGTTTCAAGTCCTGACAGTCAAACAAGGCTGGGGTTAATTCTTGAAAGATGCAGTGTCCAAGCTCATAATAAATTTACCTGAAACCATCAACATGTTTTGTTTCTACCAACCTCTCCTTACATGCCAGTGGTTTCTAACACACAATTTCATCAGGGTCACGACAATGCCAAAGAACAGAAACCTTTTACGTGTCATCGAGGTCAGACATAACTGACTATATCTTGCTGTAAATGAGCGAGCTATGGGTTAAATCACATTTGCGGCTCAAGAAGTTGTCATTGGCATTCTTTTTTTGTCTCTACTCTCGAGGAGAACTAAGATTTTTCAGCTGAGCATGGACAAAGCAGCTTTGGGGTTCGTCAGCATTCACGGCGCAAGTCTCTACACGTGTCAAGTCCCAAAATCGAAAGGAGGGCCGACGACGTTCACTTTGCACACACGGTATTTACCTGGTCCTCTGCCGGAGCAATCTGAAATGATTGGGAAAGGGGAAAATCAGTGCGCGTTAACCTGTGACTCCACTTGGAGACTGTAAGGGTTACCAGCTTTTGCACAGAAGACAGCTTGGAGAAGGAAACTATTTCACTTGGTGCTGGGGCACTTTACAAGCGGTCACCCCTTTTCGCTTAATAGTTAGCCAGCAAGTCTTCAATACGGCAAATGCTGAGATTGGTCTTAAGAAATCAATACGAGCCATTCACAATAGTGCGACCTCCAAGAGCTTGCAACACATTGGCCAATCACAGCGCGCGAAATTGTCGACCCTTTCCAAACGTGCACTGGGTCGACAGATTTTTTCACTATTGTGAATCGCCCGTATTCCTACAACAAATCACAAACCTGAAGTTCTCCACTAACACAAAAAGAACAGCGTCCAGCAAGTAGGACGTTTCGGGTCAATTTTTCAGTTATCAAACTCTACCTGTTTCAACTACATGCACTTGTAAGATATGGGCGAAATTTACTTTGTCAAGCCAAAGTAATTTCCTGGTCAAACTATGAAACGTCAGACTGCAGCATCCCTGAAATGCCTGATCTTTTGTGCAAACAACTCGGCCCAACAAATCGGCCCGAGTACAATTTAAGCACAGCTTGGGGAGGGGGGGACCGAGTGCATGCTACAAGCGCAGGAAGGAATATGGTTCAACATTGCCACTCACTCGGATGGAGGCGTTGGCTGTCTGGCACATTGACTTGATGATGTCACCCTTGACACCAATGATGGCGCCCACAGACTCGTTGGGCACATAAAGGTAGGTAGTCTCACTTGCCTGGGTTTGACACAAGGGGGGAAAAAACGGCTGAAACAATGTGGCAGTCTGACTGATACAAGTGTATTCACAGAATTGACCATCAAAATGACCGATTAGATCAATGGTGGATTCGCATGGCGGTACTTACATCCCTAGGGTAGTCTTGAGAGCGAACATCCCGGTAACCACGAGGATTGGGATAGTACAACCCAGGCAAAGGTCCCTGTTACAATAAGATACATCATAGATATGCATAAAAATTTGAAGAGATGCTGAAGACGAAAAAAGAACGAAAAGTGCATTACAATTATGCTGTTCTTATCAAGCAAGACTCGACCTGAATACATTTGCTTTGTTTCAGTTATTGACCCTAACAGCCCTCAATTCCTTTACCAGGTGATAGATTTGGGACTGTTTGGATTAAATGGGAGATATGGTATCAAAGTTTCCATTTCCAAACACCTTCGAACACTTCGGAACTCCTCATTCGACAGTAAATAACAGCAGAGTTATGCCTGGGCCAAATTATGCAACTCAGACGTTGACCAAAAAACGAGGAAATTCCAATGTTTATAAGACTTTGTGCAGTGTTTTGGATGGCAGGAGTTTAAAGTGAAAAACGAGGAAATCGGCTGATCCGAGGAAGACTTGTATGCCTGCAACTGGCATGTCTACACCACGAATCTCTTCGACACCTCAGCTCTGCAGGAACCAATTTCATGGAGCCACTGAGCAGACAAATGTGCTATGCACAGGACACCTGCTTCGCAAACACAGGCTATCGACTAGAATGTCATTTGGTGCACACTGTCTGCAACTGGTTCCCTGTTGTATTTTGCTTAGCACGTAGAGCTGCTGACCAGCGATTCAGCAAGCTCTCGTAAGTAAGCAAGTCTGGTATTCTAAAAGCCAAGGTCTTTCAGGGAATTAAGCTGGACAGACTATCACGGACGCGCGCATAGTTGTTTACAAATCGCCTCATACCGAGTAAGCCCTATTGGAATACCAAACTGGTTCACTGGCCCTATGTCAGGGATCTCTCCCAGGGAGGACCCTTCCCTCTTACCCCCATGCCCTGGTTCTGGTAGCCGCCGGGGTTGTGCTCGCCGGCGCCGGAGAACATGGCCATGTGGTTGATGCCAGGGAACATCTGCTGCTGGTTTTGCATGCTCTGCATGTGCTGCTCGTAGGCTGTGCGCAGCTTTGCCGTGATGAGCGACTCGGCCTTGACCTCCTGCTCTAGGGTGCCCTTGATGGTGATGGTGCGCTCCGGATTGCAGATGGTCAGCTCGTGTAAGCTATCAAGGGACAAGGAAATGGGCACCTCCTCAAAACCAATGTATGATGCACACACACCAACATTCCATACTGCACTGTAGCGTTTTGTCAGCCTAATCCAATTCCTTGAGGCCTACTGTCATGCTTGGTTAGCATTCTTAGGATGTCTCGGCTCTTCGTCTTATACCATCTTATTGTCAGACAGCATAAGATAGCGTCACCGAGTTTTGATCTTCGCAGCGGGAACGCCAAATTTCACAAATGACAATGTGAACTTGGAGCTGGCTTTCGCCAGATCTGCGATTTAGGACCATCTGACATTTCAATCCACGGGGCATAATAAGAGCACTGAGACAAACTCCACACACTTGGCCCACTGAAAATGGCTTCAACCAGAGGCTGTCAATGTACTCAATTTAGGCTCCATGCTAAGGTCAATGCTTCTCGATATGAAATCATAAATTCATGAACCCAACCTAGCAACATGAGACGCAACTCACTTGAAGCCACTTTCACGCGAGCCTTCACAAAAATGCATCATCAACAACAACAACCCTCCCCAATTGTAACACTCTGAACATCCATTTTTCGACAGGGTGCCAAGCCGAGTGATGACACCAAAACAGCGAGGATGAAATTTGGCCCTGAGGCTCAGTTTGCGGGGTCCGATCACTTTCCACTCACGGGGAAATGGTGATGGTGGATCCAGACTCTTGCATGATGTGCTTGAGGGAGCTTCCACCTTTGCCGATCAGGCGGCCCACCAGAGCATCGTGGGCCAGCAGCTTCAGAGGGGGCATAGACCTAGTACAGGAGAACATGTCATTCAAGCACATAAACCCTTCATTTCAAAATACAACGTTCCCCAAGTACACTAAGGAGCTTCCATTGCTCAAGATTAGCAGAAATTGAAAGATTATTCCAACTCCAATACTAAAGTCTCTTTTAATACAATGCTCTTATCGCATGCTTACTTGTAAACTGTACTGGACTCAAATGTGCCAATATTGTCCTTGACTCGTGTTTGCCTTGTTCCATGATTTACATAGCATAACAAACAGCCCATCTGCAGTGGTGTACAAGTGTTCTCAATGTCTCGGGCAAGCAAGTTCTAACAGCACAACGTCATACGCAAACGTATCACTTCCTGTATGAAGACCTGTAATGATCAGGGGAGTGATCTCCTCTTAACCCCTTCACGCCGGGATTCTTTTGACTGTGACTGCTGGGCTGTGGTGTGCCCAGTATGCAAAGCTCTGTCCAGCACTAGGCCCACATTGAGCCAGCAGCTGCCTGGTGAATAGACTGTATGTGTGGTATGCACTAATCTTCACACAAAGCCGCAGCTGTGGACAGCTCCAGGTATGAAGGGGTTAAAGCAATCAAGTGCGACTCTGTAATGCAGATGGTGACTTCCTAGCAAGAGGGTCTGGCAAGAGCAGCCTTCGGCATGACCTGAAAAACCAAATGACCTGCGAGACAGCCTCACCCTTTGTGGCAGCACTCCTGGCTCATGATATCCCGGACCTTCTTGCAAGCAGAAGTGCAGTCTTCGGGGTTGCCAAAAAAGGTCACAGCCTGCGGACGAAATTCAAATTTGTTGGGAAGGGGTAGGAAATGGTGATGCCCCCGCCCCAACTATGGCTGGGTTCAAGTACAGACTTACACAGAGATCTTTTTCAATTGGGGATCAACTAATGATCATATTGGACAACATCGGCAAAACGTCGGATAGGCAAAATTTAACCGTCCTTGCCGATATGAATGCTGATGTTAAATTGAAGAAAGGAACAAACTCTGCACTCGGTTTTGGCAAACACAAATGTCATATTTTTTTCTTTAGCATGAATAAAACCATTTTTTAAAATTTGGGGCCGTTGGTGCGACAAAGACACCCTGAACATGGTGCACCCGTGTCACGCGCGCCAAAAGGCTAGCCGCGATTCAGCCCAGGGAGCTGTGCGTCTATTCTGCACGTACTGTACCATGTATACCCTGCATGTATTGGGTTTGAATACAACCGAGTATCGTGCAAGCGGCGCCGTGACGTACACAATTACTTCAACTCAGTGACAGTAAAGGCAAAAAACTAATCCCGTTTACGGTAATGTGTAAATTGACATTTCAAATTTTAAGGGAGTACACTGGTTTTGTGTTATGAGCAGGCCTACATCCTGTTGAGGGTGAGCTTCCAGTTACTGTTGGTTAAAACATCTGACACTGGATTGGCAGTTAAAACCTACATCGGTTGATCCCTATTTTCAATACAAGCCCTGCCTCTATTCATCAAGCGGTAGGGAAAGTTATATCTAAATCCTATCTCAATCATTTGTAAGTTTAGTCTAAAGCACCTGTTTATTCCGATACTTTCATTAAGACTCCTTTTATATTTTCTGGAACCAGTGGTTAGTCCAATGGAAGATGAATGCAGAGACCCATGATGACTTCTACCACACAAAATGGTTAGGACCACAGAAAATTTCCAGTCCGTGAACTGAACAATTCGGGCCTTCCTGGGCACAGCCTCAAACTGTCCACCGAAATTCAAGGAAAGTTTTTCTGCGAGTGAGAAGTCTCGCCTAGGAGTTAACAATAGAGAGGTTGAGTTGCACGTTCTACGTGAACGCGAACGCCCCAAAACGTGTGGACACCTGCTGGCGTCACTGCTTCATGCACATTGTCTCTCACATATGGGTAGTTCGCATGGATGTTCAATATGCAACAAATGGGAAGTTCACGTTGGATCAAAACGTGAGCTGCAGCTTTTTCGGAAGGTTTAAAATTATGTGTTGAACATTCACTGATATGAAATGGACATCTTTGGAAAGTGCAAAGGTAAGACTATTGGGATTTTTTTCGTGCTTTGTTTAATATGACTGATTAAACTTCTTTTGAGAGATTTACCAGATGTGATTGATCATTTATCCTTTTATTCGCGTATTCATTGGAAGTTGTACATTTTGTGCATGACACTCACCTTAACTTTCAAACAGGCATTTGACGCCTGCGCACCTGTGCACAATGAACAAATTGTCGCGTTCTTATTTGCGTAATACGTGCATCTAAACCTCCCTAATCACTGAAAAGTGGAACTCTTTCCTCACTTTTACCTTCTCTCCTGATCCTGGGTTCTCATGGCGATGGATGTCAATCCTGGGGGAAAAAAGGTTACATAAAATTGAAACGCCAAAGAATATTTAGTCCCCCCCAAAAAACTTTCAATGAACAGTCATTGGCAGATTTAAATACTCGCATTTCCGCATGAATGATATTTTACTCCGCCGTAAATAGTTACTAAACAGCTGAAAACTAATTGCTTGCACTTGTTTCAGCCTTTTTCAACCCCCCCGTTCCCAACCACAGCCTGAACTTTTTGAAGGCTGCGGTAATGGCAAGACACTGCCCTCTGCCATTTCCAGCCACCTGCAATAGCCCTCTAGTGTACATTAAACAGTCATCTGCCAGCACCTGTTCTATTTTGAGAAAATGACACAGGGAACAACATCCTGGGCAAAAGAAAAAAAAAGACAACTGCTAAAGGAAGGAAATGCGACAAAAATAGGTTGGGTAGGGGCAGGCTCATAAAAAAGAGCTGGGTTCTCAAGTAGCGGGATCTGACAGCTAACCCCAACCCCCACAAAAATAGTCCTTCAGCAATAAAGACCGTTTCATAGTCGTACCAGAGTCACAGATCAGTCCTCTACTTTCACACTCACACAAACAATGAAAAACACAAACAGTTCCACAAGGCACATGTGGCAATAAATGGTGTCCCATTTTGACGTGGCAAATCACTGGACATCAACAAGACAAAGGCTCCTGACGCTGCTGTCAAGTTAAGGTCCTCAAGCCGAATTCCGATGATTGGAATTAACCCACGGCACGATTGGCACACGCATCTTTCACATGTGCGTCGCTGCTGATGAGCTTAAAAGCACCCCTCCCCTTTGATCTTTGACAACCTCCAGGAAAGAATCAATTTTGTTCAAACGTTTCTCTGTGGGATTCCCAACCCCCCCGCGTGGGACACTGCGGTCGGATGGTATGAATAGGAACCCTAACAGGAAACCTGGGCTTTTTTTTTTCTCCCTAGACGGTTTGTCTGCACAGAGGCCCGTTTTCACTGATGACTCAAGCCAATGTGGGTCTGTGTGAAGGCTGCCCAACTCCGCATGGGGAAAGTGACTACAAGTATTTTGGGGGAGGGAGGTCTTGGAATACACAGAGAAACAGAAAAATGGACATACTTACTGAACCCCCCCCCCCAAAAAAAGCAATTCTTTATTTTGGCAATGATGAAACTTTGTGAGTATGCGACTTAGAAAGATTTAACTCCAGCATGATCTAGTGGAAATATGGGACAGATTTCCCTTTTCCGCACTGTTTTATGGTTTGAATTTAATCAACGGAATAAAATGGTTTTCAGAAACTGCCCTGGACTACTATTATTTGCTTAAAAACCACCAGTTTCATAAAAGAGAATGAATGATTGGCCAGACGGAAACAACCAACCTTTCTAAGATGAAATTAAAAAAAACCCGACTGCAAAAATATGTCTAACACAATGACATCAGCGATCCCCATCTTTCTCTGCTGCATGCTAATGTTCACCATTACGGCCAACCACTCATGAAAAAAAATAACAAGGTGATATTGCCAGAATGACTGCTGCCACGGCAACTGTAGCCATGGAGATGCTGACATGCAAACAGGCTTTTCGTGGCAAACAAGATTTTTCACACAATGTGGGTAGCTCCCCATTAGCACGCCCTATAAATCTGCTAAGGAAGAAAGCATGAAAGTGATCCACACAAAAAAATTACAAACGGGGAAAAAAACATGGTCTTTGTGAAAATCACATCCCACTAGAAGGTGGTGCGGGCATAGAGTCTATAAAATATGATCATTTATTCCATTTAGGCATGTCTACTCTGAACCTTGAATAACTCACCACTGCCAAGTATTACAATAAGCCAATGGCAGATTCTGTTTTGGAAACAATGGAAGGCGAGGACACCAATGTGCTGAGCTATGGTGGCTGGAATTCTGAAATCCCCAAATCGTTACAATAATGCACAAGGTCTACATTAATGGAGTTCTAACGGCCTTTTAGTGGAAAGGCCTCCGGCTCGTTACATTTAAGCATTTTACTCCAGCGGTTTTGTTGAAACAATTTCTCTCTAGGGGGTGGCAAATTCTGCCATGCTCCAATGATAGGTCACAGAGTTTATTTCCTACCTGGCCCTGGTTTCTGCAGTGGTCTGTTTGATGGTCTTGCCTCCCTTTCCGATGATGGCGCCGACCATTTCACTGGGAACCAGCATTCTGATAAGCAACCCCCCCCCAAAAAGAAATTACTTGAGCAGGTATCACTCTGCATACAAGGTAATGAAATGAAATAGAATCCGTCAAGGAGCGGCTTTGGCTACAACTGCACTGCAGGTGCTTTTTTACAGCGAAACCTAGGCAGTAAGTTACATACGACCTCAGCGGGAATATTGCATGGAAAAACCTCTTTCTGCACATCTTACAAAACGCTTCCCAAGATACATCGACTCCTACACAAGCACAGAATTCAGCACAGGTATCACTCTGCATACAATCGACTTACGAAACTGATCTTGTGTAACAACTAGGAATGACCACACAAAAGAAAGAAGACACTGTTTATACAAAGAATGTGGGCGGTTTCTATCTGTAGGCGGTGTAGGGTTTAATGTTTACTGGATCACATCGTGCTAGAACAGCTGCCCACACATGGGTAAAAACTTATCATGCCCAGCCTTCAGACACAGGGAAGGAGCATTAACATTTATTCTGTGGCATTTACGAACTCAAAAACCCACACATTACTATGTAGTTGACTGGTTACAAAATCTGACATTTTTTGTACTTTTTCGAAAATTCACCAAGTTGCTTCATTCGAGTGATTCTGCAACGAATTAGAAAATTCAGTTTTCAACAGGCGGCACTGAATTAAGGCAACAAATCGTTTTCCAAATCAAAAAGGGCTTGTGCAGATCAATGTCATCAAAGCATCTAATTTAAAAGAAACATCAAATCTTGTATGGTACGAGTATAAAAACAATTTACATGCAATCTGGTCTAACTGACCCAATTTCTTCTGGAATAAAATTTCAAACTCTTCGAGTGTACCTTGAGACAGTGGACACAAAATGCAGCAATTGACTGTTTAACCCCAACCCACCTCAATCCTCCAAAATCCTCTGGCTGGTTTTGGAGGATTTTGGAGGACGGAGGATGAATAGTGATTGAAGCATGGAGGTTTACACAATCCTCAACTGCGGTGTGTTAAAACAAAAGCACATGTCTGCTTTGTTTATTATAAAAGTAAAGCCCTTTACCAAAAAAACCGGCTTTAGCCCAGCAACCAACCTGATGTGCCCAACCCTCCCCCAAAAAACACAAAACAAGACAGAAAAACCAAAGTAGGGCCATGGAGGATTTTGCAGGATTGAGGTTTCAAGTATCCTTCATTTTGTGCTAAGCCCAGAAACTGGAGGATTTTGGAAGAACGAGGATATGCCTTAGTAATAAGGCCCTAGGTTGTTAGGGTTAATGCTTCAATCATTACTGGATGGCCGAGGGTGTCAGGGGAACAAAGTCCCGAGCAGGACTGTCAAGCTAAGAAAACCAACAACAAATTAGCCAGTGCAATGGAATATGCCATAGAGTGCTTACCTGACAGGGAACACGGCATTGCCCTGGTTGCGGTTGGGATTGCGATTGTACCGATTGCTCTGGCGAGACCCAGAATTCTTATAGTTCACCTGGCAAGCAAAAAAAGACAGGTTCCACTTCAACAAGGAGGATTCATCAGTAAAAAAAAAAAAACACACACATTCTACAGCATATGTGCGTCAGTTCAGGAACACCCAAGAATGATTCAGCGTGCAGTGAACGGTTATGTGACCGAAGCACTCCCATTGACAAAGCCGGATTGCACTTTTTTCAAAAGCCCGGATGGCGTGAGAATTCTCACCTTGAGCTGCGAGTTATTGAATTCATAGTTGTTGAGCTGCTTTATGGCCTGCTGGGCCTGCTCCACAGCTGCATAGGTAGCATTCACACTGTAACCGTTGGCACCCTCCTTGCCTGCAAACGCAAACACACAGAAGCAGTGACGAGAGATTAACACCCGGAAGCTTTAAGCCGCAGATCCCCACCATCTCTTAAAAAATCCTGAGATTTGGAAGTGCAATGTTCTAGGTCGGCGACCGCACCTTTTTCGCAGGAGGAGACATCGCCAAATGTCTTCAGCAGGTCCTGGACTTCCTGCACTGGAGTGCTCAGGGGGATATTGTGCACCTGAATGTTGGTGGAACGGCTCCTGGAATATTTAAAAAGGAAAATTCATAAAGAGTTGACGTCGGGTACTTCAAATTCGTAACATGTGTAGAAGTGGGTTAGCGATGCCAGTTCCTGTTACATACAAGTTCTGAAACTGGACAGTGGGTTAGAGTTTTATGCTGCGGCACTGAAAATGCCGGGTTATTGATAGGAAGCTCCCCCAGATCATACTGGCTCTTTGAGTGCTTTCTTTTCATCAGCCACTGATGGATGTTTTCACTACAAGTTACCGTCCAGACTCAACAGAAGGCCCACAAAATGGGACCTTGCACCCAAGATTGCAATAGCCAGAACACTCAAAGTTAATGACCAAATCTGATTGGCTCATCAGGTCAATGTTAATAGACCACAGCAGTCGTTTACATATCTAACCCTAGTGATTCCAAACCAGCCAAACTCCAACACCAGGGTTGGTTGGAATCTGTTAGGTCGAGTAATGCACTGGTGTACTAGCTGTGCTCATGTGGGATTAGGAATCAAAATAAACAGAACCCCTACTTTTTATGTGCAGTTTACTCCAGCAGAACCTCCTTATTAATAACAAGCACTGTTAACACAAGATTCTGCTTACAACAAGGACATTTTTAGGTCCCAGTCCTATATTTTTCATTGGTTTCATTCCCGATAATATAAGGTTCCTGTCATAACAGGGTATTTTGCAAAGTCTGAAGGACCTTTTACTAATGAGGTTCTACCCTATGTGGTGTTGAGTGTTGAAAGGATGTGGAAGGTTGCTAGTAAATCTCCCTAGGGAATTAGGGTTGGGCCTAGTGCCAGTGGAATTTATTTAAATGGAAGGGGCTTCATCATTTTCCCAAAATTGAAAAAAAACATAGTAAAGCAACAAGCAATTGTGAGTAAAATTTGAATAAAACCTGGTACACTGTGTTATCTCATTGCATATAAATAAATGCAACAATTTGGTTTCCCCAGACTAAAGACGCTGTTGCTATACCTCGTGATTCCGGGTAAAGCTTTTGCACAGTGACCACAATCACTGGAGCGGACTGATTCCTTTGTGCTCTTATTTATTGAGAACAGTGCATTGTTGTAAGGCGTCTCTTATGTAACTAAGCAAAAGCTTGCCCCAAATCATGAGGTATAGCAACAGTGTTTTTAGTCTGGAGAGTTCAAATTATGTTCATGGGAATTTAAAGAACTCACAGCACCAGATTTTAGCCAACTTGAACTCGCAAATGGCTTACAGGCACAGCTTTATTGGATATCAAACCTCAAATAGTAACAACTTGGCCGTCCAGTTTCTAAATTTGTCCAGAAGAAAACCCAGTCTGCATGCTGGTGTGCATGACAGGAATGAACAAGTAGTGCCAGAAGGCATCAATCCCCGGAGCTGCCACACAACGCTTATTTTATGGCTGAATGAACTTAAGTGAATACTGACACTCCCGTGGAACAAAATTTAAAACATTACCCAATTCATCAACGCTAGAGACTCATTCATTACGTGATGCAAATGACACACACGTATGTGGCGGTCACTCGTATAGTATCTATCCTATGGCCCACTTTTTTCCACATACTCTTCCAAACTATAGCAAGACCTACAATACAGCATTTAATGTCCACCATTTACAACAGCCAGACTTTGAGTCCCCTGGGTACACTGTGCGACTAACACCTGTAGTGTTTTAAGGGTTCAACCTAAACACGAAACAAACTTGGCGTGTATGCTCTTAAATGGATGTCCAGAATTCTTAATGACATAATTTCAATGCACATTTTATTAAAAAAAAAGTAATGTAATTCACAGGTCAGCAGATGCTAAAGCTCTTTTGTTTTCCAGTTAGTTGAACCTCACGAGTTTATGACACAACTTTGTTTCAGTTTTGATATGAAATGATTGGACGCGCAAATGGAGGCTCACCACTGAGCTAACCACAAACCAAAACCCTGTGTAATGAACATTTCCTATGACGGAAAATGATGAAGTAGATTATATAACATTCATTGGGTTTGTGAAACTTTACAGCAACTGCTGGCACATGCGGTGTATAGGGCCTACAAGTTGTTCAAAGGTAAGACACTTTCAGGTTACTGCTCACCTTGACAAGGAAAAGTTGTAGCTATTAAAACCAAATGTATGTATGAGGAGTAAGAGGCATGCTTGTACATGTATACATGTACAGTGGTATTTCCTTGCCAAACAAACACCATATATGTACCTACTGTACGCTTTATCCTTACGACAAAGCTGCAGACAAAAACAGGTGACACCATCAACTTTGTAGCCAATAAAGGTTTTCCCAATTGCACGAGATGCCTCATGATAGCACTAAGCTGTGATCTCATAACAAAGATACCAAAAAGTATGACTGTGTAACTGACCAGTGGTTACCCTGACCATCCCAAATCTTCCATAAATCCTCACAGCCAACTTGAGAATCAATGCATGGGAGGATTTTGAAGGATTGAGGGCATACGCCATGTCATTCTCTGGAGGAATATGGAGGATTCAGGTTGTCACACACTTGTAATGATTTTGGAGGATTCAGGTTATTTGTTATGTGTACTTTAACCCTTACTACTTTGTAGTAAAATATAGCACACAGCGCTGCTGTTTGTAGGAGTACACGACCTTGTTCTCTGGAGTCATAAAATCCAATAGATAAGGCAATGTACCATAGATTGTGTGGCACTATGACTTTATTATTCTCAGTACAAGTAATAATGGAAGTGCCCTAGCCAGACATGGTAATCTGTAGCACACTGGAGGATTTTGGAGGATTCAGGCTGTTGTGCCCGGTACCTTTCATTCCACACTTTTGCAGGATTCAGGTCACATGGGACTTGTAACACTTCAGAATTTGGAGGATTCTGCCGGATTCAGATTATTTACTGGAAACATGGGGTAGAGAGTTAGGGTTGATGTATCCACTGTAGTTCTATTTCATCATAAAAATCTGTGATATCATGAATAGATTTCAAATGAATTTAACCTCCAAAAATGCACAGGTAATCTATTCAATCCCCCCCTATGAATGCCACTGGAGTCGTCAGCCTTGCCAGACTCCCAGTGGGACAACCAAAGGTTTATGTTCTAGGATAATAAGAGTCACTGAAGGAAATCAATCCAACCCATTTTTTTTATCCCTTAGGTATTAATTTCTCAAGAAGGTTTATTCTAGTGTCCAAAACGCTGAAGGTGCATTTCCCCCCCCCCCCACTGGAGCCCAGAGGTATGAAATTACTTTCACATGGAATCAAGGACAGACGGCTCCACATGGAGAGGGTAGTTAAACTTAATGGAATCCAAATTATTGTAAAAACATCATTTAAAGCCATCCACAAAACAGACTAGCCGCAAGTGCATTCATACACTCTTTCCACTAAACCAACAAAGGCCAATGCAGATTTCAACGTCCTTTGAAAGCAATCTTTTTGCCATTCTATTCAACATGGAATCTCCTGGTATTCTCCATCCATCCAATCTACACAGCTCGACCTTGTTTCGCTTTAACCACAAGAGAACGCTCCACTTACACCCTACTTGGGACTTACTTGAATACACACTGCAACACAAATCAAGAATACAATTACCTCTATGGCGAAAAAATCATGGCTGTTAGTAATATCATTTGGCACCGTTATTAAGGTACACCACCAACAACTGAGCATCGTGTAGTGAACATCACGGCAGGCTTGGAAATAACAGCCACTTCCACTGCCCCTTTAATGTGTCCCCCATGATCCACCGCATTTGAACTTGCCACTCCCACTTTCGACCTCCTTTTGACACAGCGACCCCCCTCCCCCACCAGCTGAAGTGCTGGCAGACCAGTCACTGGGACCTTCAACCAAATCTTAGTACAAACCTTATTACTGCAAGCCCAGCATTTTTCCCCAGTCTGTAAGCATAGGCCACATAAATTGTAAATGTGCATGTACACAGTACAGTGTAATAAGTGTAACTTTATGTACATCTAGGAACTCTCATGAGCCTATCTTCTTACAAAAAAGCTTTATTTCATTCAGTTCAAAATACAAAATACTTCATTTAAGGTCAAGCTGACCGAACACCCCATTAGCGAGCCACCACGATGTGATTTTAACGGGCATGTTCACAAGACAAATGAGTTGTGATCTCTGGTAATAAAAATGACATCCTGTCTAGACTAAACTGCTTCAAGATAGCGAATGCTGGGAAGAAAACAGAAAAAAAAAATTCTGAAGGTTTTTGGCGTGAGTGGGGACAGTTGTTCCAACTATTCTCACAATCATACGAAATGAAAGACATTCGCCAAGACTCACTAAATACATTCAAGCCTACAGGAACCTGCCCACCAACAGCACAATTGGCATCCCATTATCAAACAATCCCCAGCCTCCAGACACACCGGGTGATAAGGGTGACATACCAGTGTGTCTAGCCACTGTTCACACACTACCTCAGAGCACACAGACCCTTGCAAACACAAGGCCACAATGCTGTGGAGACTTTTTCTGCCTGTTACGGATCACTGCTGTTAACCCGTTACATATACAGAAATGACAGGGGCCACACGATCTTGGTTCATGTAGAAAACCACTCACACACAATGATAAGGGAGGTTTTTCTCTGTTAATATTCAAGACTGTACTGCAACAGTAGTTTGAGAAATCTGTGGCCTTCAGAGGGAAAAGTGGGACCTTGGCAATGTAATTAAGGGAGCAAGTTTTCCTCGTTGGATTCCAAACTAAGCTCAGCTACTTTTTCATGAGATTTTACTCATGTCGAATCTGTACAGAGAGTATGAAAATGGTTCACTTCAGAACAAGATTTTTCTCAGTAGGGCTGTGCCGCTTATTCAAATATTTCTGAAAACGATTATTCAAGGTGAAAAACAATACAACAGAAAGGAAAAAATTAATTTATTTGGATGCAAAATTGAATTCTAAAGCATATTTCAAGATACAAGTTAATGGCAGCTAAATGCACATGACTGCCAGTGGGCTTCAAAATGAACTTCACTGGTTCACAGATGACTAGGAAATGCATGCATTATGGTCACATGGCTACCAACGAAATGAACATGCTTTTTCAATTGATGGGGGGCACTTCTGCTCCAGGCAGAATGGCAGATATTGGCCAATAAGGTTTTTTTTTTAACTCTTCACAATAAAGATACATGTTTTGTTTCTGCTAAGGTAGGAATTTGATATAAGCGAATATATTTAAATGTGTGGTGAGCAACTGCAAGGTTGAAGATTTGAATATTCAACAACTCAAACTGACTCATTCTTTCTCAACAATAAAACCCTGTTCGCACTGGAAGACTTCCTCTCAGTTACTTTTCCCGAGCCGCGCGGGAATTTTTACCGGCCAACTTCTGGCCAGGAAGAATTCCCGAGACACTTTTCCCTAGACAGAAAGTCCAGAGTGGAGAGTGCAAGTCGGTAAAAGCGGCTCAGGGAAGCGTACATCCAGTTTACTGGCAAGGTCAGGCTTACACGAGCCCCGCGCATGTACGTTGCAAGCGTCCACGTGATGTATATACACGTACACACTGCGAAGCTTATTTCTGGTTGCTTTGCAGTCATTTCGTGTTCTTGAGTCTCTCGAATGATGGCAGATATTTTTACTGAAGCAATCAGAAGGTTAATTGGGGCCACCAATGTATCATTGGAAGAACTGTCATAACCGGAAGTTTGTAAAAGGTGCGCGCGTACTTGGGTCAAAGGGCGAACACGAAAGGTCACGCAAAGCGCCCTCATGTGCCATTATAGTGACAGCTTGGTTACTTTTCCTACGCGTCTCAGTAAAAATCCCCGCATCAAAAGTCCAAGTGTGGACGGTGGTAAAATTTGCCCATTTTTCATTTTCCCATCGGCTTGGTAAAATCCTCAGTAAATAAAGTCCAGTGTGGACAGGGCTTAAGAAAGGTGGAAAAGAGTTCCTTACCTGGAAAATCATGACATTCAGTGCAAAAACCCGGTAAGACTGGCCTAAAATTCTATGTACGTGTATCTACAGAGTTACTACTTGCATATATGCCCTGAATTTGACTTTTAATGACAGGCCATCGCTTTATGGTAACCCAGTTGTCACTGCCGGAGGCAAAACAATGAGGATATCATTGTATGGAATTATTTGGGGGGACTTGTAAATGACTTGAAAATGAGTTTTAGGTAAAAATTTCAAGCAAAATGTGCACAACTGTCGGTTGTTTTTGCCACAGTCCTTCATTGTCCCAGCGTGCTTAGAGTAGAAATATGCAGGAAACAGTTCCATGTACGGACGCCACTTGACACCATGCACAAAACCTATGGGACTGATCTAAAAAAAGTGTTTTGTAAGTAAACAACTTGGTTTTTCCCTCCTCAATTGAATGTTTCTGGACATATTTTTGCTTTCAGATGGCTAATAGGTCACTGTAGGGAATAAATACTGGCGTCAATACATGGGACTCTTCCCAAAAGGGAAATTACATGAATAAGGATCAAATCAGAGTTTATGTCTAGACATACCTGTTGCCTCTGCCGCGTTTGGGGACAGACTGCTCCACCACCATAACTGATCCAAGTAAGTTATAGTCTGAAATAAAGAAAATAATCCAATGATCTTTTTATGTTAAAGACATTACTTCCAATATCACAACCACTATAATACCTTTGCTGATGCATTTCAATTAAGTGAAGAGTCCATTGACCTTTGGCCAAATTCAAGTGGCATTTAAAAAATGTTTACATCCACAATTTTCCTGAATGGACGCAGCTGCATCATACATGTAGTTTGTTTGGCAATCACATAGGGCAACTAAGAATACTGTCCGAGTGTAAACAATATTTGACATTTTCCATTTTAATAACTTTGGACTGGTAAATTTAGTTTAGGTTATTAAAATGTGTCAAAGTACTGTAAACAGAAAACGGCAAACAATGCATTGTCTTTTCACTACTTTTGCAAAGAATGTAACATCGTGCCTCCACTTTTTCATCACGAACGCCCATCATCTCAATAGAGGTCAGTCATTGCAGAAATACCAAAAAGACAAGGATCCGGGGCTAAAAATTTCCAGCATTGATAGGAAACACTTGAAAAAACTATTTCAAATGCTTTTCCAGAAAAAAAATGACATTAGTGATAGACGTATTTCTGCAATTTGTAGGACAGGCCTAGGCTAGTTTCAGTTTATCTTGGGATTAAAGATGTAGGCCTACATGTAGGTGCTTTTTCTATCAAACAGTGGTTACGTCTTGCAGAGAAAATCCAGCATCTTCCCCCTAAAACTGAAACCAGATGTGATAATGCAGAAGATTAGAAATATGTACAACTCCTTCATGCAGGTCGTAACCTCTGAAGTGTTCCTATTATCAGGAAGAGTTCCATATACAGTGATATGCGGACACCAGTAATTATTCCCTGAAGTGACCTATTAGCCAACAAAGAAAGCAAAAACAAGTCCAGAAAAGTCCAACTCAGGAAGAAAACCAAGTCGTTTACCTAGAAAAAAATTTTCTGACCAGTCTCCTAGTTACAGCCACACATAGGGTTTGTGCACAAGGTGTCCAGCGGAGTCCGTATATGGAACTCTTTTCTTAGTTTCACTCGTAGTAACTTCTAGAATTATTTTTTTGAATTTGCGGCTTACTGTCCCTGACCTACATACAACAAAGACACTATCGAACCCACAGCACCCCGTGGCGGTCATGCTATCTAGCGTCAACAACTTGAAAATACCCTCTGAGAATTTAAAAGTAGTTTTATCTAAAGTTAGAGACTCTAAGACCTGTCACTGTGTAAAAGAAATATCGAATTCGCTTCCAGATTCAGGCAGAAAAGCGAAACTTTTTCGTGATGTAGGGAGGCCGCCATCTTTCTTTACCGTCCACGCGAATACAAGATGGCGGCCGGTCAGGCTGCACGAGCCGGTCGCTCAGATAATTCCTCCATGCTCAGATTTCCACCCTCAAATATTATTTTTGATAAAAGGCCTATGATACGTTGAATATGATATGTAGGCCTAGGCACCTTATTTATATTGTAAATATGAAATATTTGGATAAAAATGCCAGAATATTTAGTTGACGCTAAATGGCATGACACCCACCACGTGGACGTTACACCGCCCAACCGAGTGACCACCATTCATGTAGTGCCTACCGTGTACATGTACAGCACAGGGTGTATTGTGTTGCGTGCTCAGCACACTGTCCAACACATGGCGTGCATATGGTGCACGTCATTTCAACATGGCGACTTCATCCCAACCCACACAACATTTGGGTACTTTTCGTGCAATATCGTCGTCAAATTTACGCCAAAGACGGCGTCTCCCGACACTAAACTCATGCCAAATATATGAAATGTTAACATGCTGTCACAAACATAACTGACCGTTGAGCTTATCGATGGCAAGTTGGGCCATTTCTTCGTTCTCAACATCCACAAAAGCGAAGGGGCTGGCGTTGCTGTTCGGGTTGGCGCTGCGCTTCACCACCATGCTGGAGACGGGAATGCCATTTTCCTCGAAGAGATCGCGCAGGGCATCCTCAGTTACGTCCTCACTCAGGTTTCCGCAGTAGATTTTATTCATTGTGGTTGTTGTTGAGGGTTGAATTTACAAGCCTGGTGAAATTTTGGGTGAGATTGTCGCCGGTTTGGGGGAGGAATAAGTGGCCAAAGAGCCAAACTGCTCGGCTACCTGTGTGTTGGGTTTGTGACTGTATGAAAGAGAGACCGCCTGTACGCGCTCGGTACGCACAAATACCACAAATTTTTCGCCCTGCCCACGTGTTCACACCACGTGATTTTGATTGGCAGCTGAATGCGTGTCGCGCAGATTCTGTGTTCGTTGATTGGCTAATGCAAAGCAGGTAAGCCGCTCACTCAGCAGACTGACCAATCAGATGGTTCATTCTGAATCACACTAATACCGCACTCAAATACCTAGCATTTTAATTCACTGAATTGAAGGATTTGCTGTGCATTTTGGAAATTCTGAAACGCAACGTTGACCAAGTATTCGAAGTGCCTGATAAGATAGAAAAAAATGCACTCATAACTTGGTCAATCTCGTTGTCCACGTTCAATCAAAACATACATGTACATGAACGTGAGCAAAGTTCTCTTACACATCGTGCAGAAAGAAATTATGAATGAAAATTGGAATGAGTGACATTCCTTGGACAGTCAATTCCAGTCAACTAATTCTCTGGAATAAATCCAATCTTCGCCACATATTAAGAAACGTGGCCCTTTGCCTTCCTTCTCACAAGCACCAGAGGTGTAAGCACAATCGGTCCAAACCATACCTCCAAATTAAAAACCTTACATATTACAAAAAAGTGTATCTTTATGCGCAACCCTTCCCTTTTTAAACAAGTTCCTAGCTTTTCGTATCAGGTCAATGCTGTTGCTTTCATGCTTTTTCTAAAATATTTCCTATTACGCGTGTATACACTTTCGTACTGAAAGGTTTATTTGCATTTATAATGAGTTCTTTCACTGGGCAACCCCACCTCGGAAAAGAAAAGATTGACTGACAGGGGGGGGGACAAGACAAACAACGCAAAATAACCTCTTAAATAAATTAAACTGAATTAAAATGAAACATTTCGCATTTCTTCGAAAGTTAAATTACAAAACAAGTCTCTTGATTTATTCATCAATTTCATACAACAAAGTGACTTCTGGAACTAAAATTACTGGTTTGCATTTTTGTTTTCTAGCGAAAAAGCTGTCAAAATATTCAAATTATCGTATTTTTTTAAATTTTACTAGGAAACCTTCCTTTGGTAGGTATCTGTTAATGCAACAATAGCCAACATGATAGTAAAAGTGGTGAATTTCTCACCATAAATATTCCCAACTGCTGTCATGTGTACCCAATGAATAAAATGTACCTTGTGAAATAATGAAATTCAATATT
Organism: Acanthaster planci; assembly: GCF_001949145.1. Next base: position 3,184,883 of record NW_019091356.1, on the reverse strand, counting down.
GATCAGAGCTCTCAATTTTCACCTGCTATTACTATACGGGCACATCATTCCATGTTGTCTCGGTGACATAGTAATGTTCCATAGTACGCACCAACAAAATCACCATATATTTGCATTATTTTCAAGGGGAGGGGCTAGTACTATCCTTCATGCTAATAATCCTTCACTCCTCCCCTTTCCTCTGCCTACTTCATTTATTTCTCCAGTTACTCTCAACTTCTGTGCACTAGTTTCTTTCTACTATCCTAAGACTGTGCGATGTTATTGTAATGGACCTTACTCGTGGGGAGGCCATTTTTAAACATCTTGTTCCCTGAATCTATCATATTCAATGGAATCTGTTAAATGGAGTGGTGCCCGACTATTTTGAGTTCCAAACCTCACTTTCATTTTTTTTTTAAATGCGGCTTAAAACATTTAGACACAGTTTATCACGCATTTTAAATTATTCAGCACAAACAACTGGGATTAATTTGTACTTGAATTGAAAAGCTTTACCTCACTTTCAAATCAAGATGGCCGACACATGAACACGGCCAATTTTGCAGACTTTTGCAGAGTTTTGTAAAAGTTGTCCCAAACTTCTGGGTTCGTACTTTATATGTAGCTACAATGCCTCCACGTGAGAACATTAACAGTCAAGAATATAGAAACGTAGGAAGTAATGCAAAAATGGAACCACCTAAACGTACGTCTGGCCAGTATGTGATATGCAACAAAAAATAAGTAGCACTCCTAGTTTGAGGACACATCCAGCCCTAATCTCCTGTTAACAGCATCTTTGTAATTTCACTTTTAGGCTAGTTTAAGGAAACTGGATAATTTGGCACAAATCCATGCCCTTGTTGATAGAAGTTAAATCTATGTGCATACAACAATTGTGCATATTCATATTAGAAAATAATGGCCTCTATTGGCTGATCAAAGAATATCAGATCAGATTTTACAGAAAGGCACAGCGGAAACAAGAGGGATCAGAACTGGAGATCGACTGACCAATAGCGGCAGAATGATCTTCCATAGGGTGGGGGGGATGGAGAGGCCATTTATGAGACCGTCATAAGAACCAGCCAAATGTGGGAGGGGGGCCATTACCCCAAAGTTAAAAAGTAGGGGAGAGGGGAGTGGCATCCCAGACCCCCCCCCAATCCTTAACATCGCCCCCAACTGCAGCCCACACTACATAGCACTGGTCGAGACTGGGAAACTAGCGGGTTCTCTTCCCGGTTGTGACTTTATGCCCGATGACTTTGTAGCAGTTCAGACCACATACGGAGTTCATCCAGCATTTCAATCAATCGTTGGAGATCAACTCCTCAAGATGATAACATCATTAAGATACCCCCCCCCACAAAGTACTGATCTAACAAAGCCTACACGCCTGCACACTGTATATAGGCTGCATGAGCGGAAGGAACAATTAGCATCATAGAGCTCTGTATTAATAATAACGCACTGTGTTTATGTGTGTGCTTTCCAATGGTGCACAGTAGACCATGGGCCCCACCACCACCTGCTCTGTAGGAAAGTGCACAGGTAAATAAAATGTGATGTCATCAGTACTTAGCCTTATGATCACAAGCTCGTCCGGCCCCTTGTCAACGCCTCCGCACTTCCCTCCAAATTTGGAAATAAGGAAAAACCTTCACATATGTGGTATACAGTGAGTTTCGATGAGGCTTACGTTAACCACTATTGCAAGCATAAAATAATGATATATTACGGCTTTATAAACAATTCATGAACAAATACATGCACCTAATTGGCTGTGAGCATGTTTGCCACAACTTCGTAATGCAGGATGCTTTCCTGGTATGCATTGATTCTTAATGTGCGGTAACAGCACATGGAAACCAGTGAGGTAATTTTCTAGTTGGTTCCCACACTTTCCTTGCAAATATCGAAAATATAAAAGTGGGGCAGGGAACCGATGGAAAAAAAAGAAACTGGCTTTCCCTGGTATGAGCATACAGACTTCCCAAATAGGGCTCTCCATGTGCTCTTGTTGCCCGGGCAACACAGCCCTCTCATTGCTTGCATGGTTCATGCTAGGAAGTCGGAGCTGGTCATCTGAAATCTGCTACACGGATGGTTAGCCCCACTTCCGGTTTCTTGGGTCGGCGACCGTCAAAGGTCCAGGCTGCGTTATTCTCCTTCAGTTCTTGTCGTCTGTCAAGTGACCGAAAAACACCACCAAAAACAAAAGGTTAAGGTGCCATCATCTTGAAGGAGTGAAGACCGATTCGACAGTGTCAGTAACATCAATAAAAAACACTTGATGGGGAAAAAATGGCAAATTAATCAGCAACGACATCGCCGGCTAATAAATATCAAGATTGTCCACAATGATGTCCGAGTTGCTGTTCAAAATAGTACCAAAGCGCGACGTCATATTAAACCAAGAAGTGTAGCGCAAAGGAATAAGGTACGCACGCATGTTGGTTCACCATGCGCTGGTTCTCGCACAAATGCCTTTCACACACATAATTGTGCATGTGATGTATTCACTTCAGTTGTCTGTGGCCTTCGATCAAGAACTGACCAACCAATGGTGCTACCGGTAGGCATGTCTCCCCCGCCCCCCGTGAAAGTCTCTGACCCCTCCCCTCCCTCAGGTATCCCCATTTGAAATATACACAGCCTATGTACAAGCCACACTTCAAATGCTTTCAGTGCCCTCACGGGTGCCCCCCCCTCAGAAATTCCCCTCCCCTCCCCCAAATCCCGCTGCTGGGTCCAACCCTCGCGTTCATACCTTTTCCTCTTGTCTTCGGCTTCCTGCTCCAGTCTCTTCTTCCCGGCCAGGTCCTCCTCGGTGGCGAAGTCATCCTGGTCCAGGGGATGAAACCTCAGGTCCTACGGGACGTACAGTGAGGGAAACAATCGTGAAGAGTTGCACTGAATGGTCTGAGGCAGTGGCTGCTAAAGCATACTCCACCACTATGGCGTGCAGTTGTGAATACAAGGTGTCATGGGGTGTCGCCGGCGGGAGAAAGGGCACTCCCCCCCCCTCAAAAAAAGTGAGACCGACAAAAAAAGGGACGAAAATGGATACAAATCGCCAGTTTGCTTGCAAATACCTTCAAACTGACTCCTTCCACTGTTCGTAGTTTATCAGTTTGATGCCGATGACTGGTTCCCCCCCCCCCTTTCCCGGGAAAAAGTCCTGGTGACACCAATGCAATGAGCTTTGATTGACCCACCTTGACGCCTATGGTGTCCCCATCTTTCAGGCTGTAGGGGGGTTGCTTCAGGCTGACACTGGGCTTGACCCCGCCCCCTCCTTTCCTTTTGCCTCTGCCCTTACCAGTTTTGGTCTCCTAAGAAATAAACAACAAATAACTTATTCAAGAATACAACATTCATTCCAATCAAGTTATGTCACGTGGTCACTGAAAATTATCAACAATTTTATGAATTTCTGGGATATTGACAAAGGTGCAAATACTCGATGGCTTTCCAGACGTAAAGAAATAAACAACTTCGACGAGACTTAAACTTCCCAGACCTCTGAACAACAAAACCTCAGACAATTACTATAACAGAAAGGAATTCTCAAAATTAAGAGATTAAGCCATAGTGCCTTAAGACAGGTGAATTCAAAGTTCAAGAAGTCAAGGTTCCTGGTTCAGTTCCAATTTATTATGGTAGCCACTTGCAAATGGCTCAGTATTAAGAGATGGGTAAAAAGTTTTTGACAGTACTTTGCCAGGGACCAATGGGCCGGGAACCAGCTGTGAGCAGTACACATCGCAAGACAGGTTGGCCGGTAACCTCCAGTTGCTGAGCACAACTCTCTAGTGCTCGGCAGACTGGCTTCCGTTGAAGAAGATTAGAGGTCTCTGACTTGTCCAACTCACCACCGCCTGGTCCTGTATCACCAGCCACTCATACTTCTGGCTTAGATGCTTGGCAATTGCGATCTGTTCAGCCGGCAGCAGCAGTCGGTCCGCTATGACCTGTCGAAGGCTCTGCGGGGTGGCCGACTTGGCAGTGTCCCAAATCAGTTCCTCCTTACCACCATAGGTACGAGTCTCTGGAATCCTTTGGCATATATTTAAGACTATTGCACTTGAGCTAAAAAATCAAACAAAACGAAGAAAACTTCAAAACCAAGAACCATCGTATGCAGGGAAGTATCCTGTAGATGAGGCAGAAACTTGTTTGGCCCTTAAAGAAATCTTTCATCAGCCACTCTGTAACGGGCAACTATAATCATTTGGACAAACTTCCTTCCACTCCAAATTCCCTAACATTTCTGGAATGGGACTCTTGAGACCTGGGTATTCCCAGCATTGCCCAGCAACTGTCTTGAACCGTTGCTTGGTGAACAGTGGACTATACCTACTGTCGTCGATTTGGGTTGTGAGTTTAGCAAGACCCACCAAATCAATTGAACTGTCCGCAAAGTAGGCTTAAGTGGAATAACCCTTCAATGAGAAGGCTAAACACCGAAACAGAATTACTTCAGCTTCTCAAAGTCGCGAGGTTCAAAATGCGAACCAGCCGCTGAGTCTACAATCCAAGTGCCAATCTGCAGTACCTAAGCTTCTCTTCCTCCTGTAAAATCTGAACGGCAATGTGAGATGCGCTGGTGACCTTTGACCTCCTGCACGGAACAAGGAAAAGCAGAATGAATAGAAAAAACGATGAAAACGGTTTCGCTTGCACGAGCAGGACATTTATGGACAGTTCGCCTCCCCGTTGTATATGTGCTGTTGCACAATATGGGCGCTTGGCCAATCACAGTGCGCGGACTCTGTCGGCCCAATGCGCGTTTGGAAAGGGTCGACAGATATCATGCACTGTGATTGGCCAACGCGTTGCCAACTCTTGGAGGCGCACTATTGTGTATCGCCCGTATTACGAGACTCCACTGCATACAGCATGCATAAGAAAATGGCATCTGAATATCACTTTCACCATTCAAATCTAATTCTATGGGCATGTTAAATTACGAGCATTCCTCAATCCTCCCAAATCCTTGCACAGGAAACTGACACACTCTTTGTACTTTGTACATCTGTACCATTAACAGCGTCCCCCCCAGTGGCGATGATGTCAACACCCCCCTCGTTTTCAGACACCGCCTCACCTCAGTGTCTGCCTGTCGTCTCGCAGCACCCTACCCAGAGTGCCGCCCTCCACCAGTCGGAGCCGGATGAACTCGGGGCTGGGTAGGGCCACCTCTGACATGGCTGGCAGCGTCTGGATCTGGCTCTTGAGGTCAGTCAGCTGTGGCATCCTGGGATAGCTCCACATTGCCCAGCGCAGCATGCCGAGATTGATCGGGGCCGAGGGCAGAGCTCTCCCCTTGATTTGACGACTTGCTGGAGATCACAACTGGACCAAGGTGAATGTTCCACAAATTCAGTATAAAGATATCAAATACCCCAGCGTACTTCAAAAAGATACATACTACGGAGTAAGTTTAAAGTGAGAGTTACACCTCAAGGTCACTTGCATTTTACGACAAATGGGTTTACTGACAGCAAAGACGTGATTTCCTCAAGTTCTCTGACCCTGGTTCTTATTACATCTGATTCCAAGGGATTTTCCCGAGAATGTCATTCTTGCGATTTTTGTTCGACCTCCAAAACTGAACATCCCTTCACTGCCTTTTCTCTCTTTAGGATTTATTCAGGCTTTTGAGCTTCGGTCAACTGAGCATATTATTCTGAGATTTCAAAAACGTGGTCTCACTACAGGAAAGAACCAAAAGACCACTCTTCAAGTTTGTACTTAATGCCCAAAATGTCTGTGATGAAAAAATTGCTATCAATGCTCCGTTCGCTTTTTCTCTTAAAGCACTCACTCATGATGTGATTGTTAATCCACTGCAGCATCTCTGCCTGGGGACTGGGGGGAGTGGCCTCTCCCCTGTCAGGGGACGGGTACAGCCAAATGGGCAGGCGGACGAAACCCTTTGGGGGTAGCCGGCCTTCCTCCAAGAGCAAGAAACCACCGTTGGCGATGCCCTCTTGGTCCAGCGTCACATCCTGCCAAAATGACAGACTCTAAATTGCTTGTGCGCATTCCCACATGCCCTGGTGAGCTGAAAATAAGCTCAGGGTCTCTGGGAGGAAGGGAGGGGGGGTGGGGTCTCGCACGTGCACAGAAATCTCTCCTCTGGTTGCCATGGACTCTCACAGTGCTCATTCACACAAATGCACTGAAAATGAGGCCTTTTTATGCATGGAACAGCGCCACCAACGGGTAGTGCAGAGAGAAAGGATAGACAACAGACTTGGGCCGAGGACTTGTCCGTTGAGAGAGCCAAAGGGTGGCGCCGTCATGCATGCACATGATATTAACCCCTTCGCGCCGGGATTCTTTTGACCGTGACTGCTGGGCTGTGGTATGCCCTGAATGGAGGGTTTTGTCCATCAGCAGGCCCCATTGAACCAGCAGCTGCATGGTGAATAGACTGTATGTGTGGTATGCACTAATCCTCACACAAAGCCGCGGCTCTTGCCGTCTCCCGGAGCGACGGGGTTAAATAATTTACATACGCACAAAATTAATTTATAATGAGCAACTTTCCATGATAGGATCTGAGCCATCCTGATACTCTTTGAACAGAGTTTTTCCTCCCTACATTAACAATCTCCGACTTTGTCAATTTTCAGCCAAGTGAGAGTCATCTTTTTCATTTGTTTGTGGTGTGCAGCCAGGGTCCACATCCAAAAATTCTGAGCAACAAAGACAATTCCATTGGTCAAGCACCAGGATTGTATTCTAACAGTCCTGGGTTCACATCCAACAAAGATGCGCTGACTTACTGGGTCCTGCAGAAACTCTGCCGCCTCGCCGCACCAGTTGGCTTTCCTGAGGTGCCACTGGTCCCCTGCCACACCAGCTAAACCCACCATCACCTCCAAAGTCTGAACATGAACAAGCGTAACAAAACGTTCAATTTCAATCTAGAAATTCAAACTCCAAGTTGAGTCAGTCAATCTGAACTCTAAACAAGGAAACATTCTCATTTAAGCTGTGTTTTGGAGGTGACAGTTACAAATACGATAAAGGCAGAACTAATTCGGTTAAAAAAACCTTTTAAAATTCAAGTTCAGTTTCTACGTTAAAGTGGACATCACCTCCTACCTCTTGCACCGTGGAATTCTTGTCAACAGTCACTTCTTGGTGGTTGAGTTGGCCCCCTTCACAGCAAACCGCAAAGCTTACGGTGATCTGTAATCACAATTGTAATGGGTAAATTTTGAAACCTCAACAGTGTCACGACCTAGCCAAATTTCCTGCACGAATAAAGGCCTTCCTTCAACGGTGTTTAGAAATTGGCTCTCTGTCTCTAGAAATCTCTAGTCTGGTATCGTGAGTGTGGCACCACAAACCATCAGAGTGAGACTGGTAGCCTAGCTTTGTGCGTGGCGAAATGTAACAGCTTCTCAGTCCCTAAATTGTCACTGGGTGCTTGTAGTGAACGTTCTTTCTTTCCTGGCTTCTGATTGACTAGGTTATTAAATGTGCATTTAGTCAGAGCGGTGGGTACATGTGAAAATGTTTACACCGAGATAACCCTCTACTAGATTTCTTCACAGAGAGAAGCTGTGCTGACGTGATTTCTGACTCTTTCCAGTGCCGAAGTGTGGCGTCAACTGAACCAGGGAGTGTGGTGCCAACAAATGGAGTACGCGTGTGTGTTGGTTCACGCGCTGGTTCTCGCGCTAATGCATTTTGTACTCATAAATGTGCGAGTGGAATATTTTCGCTTTAGTACTCTGTAGCTAAGAAAGTATGTCTGCATTTATATACCCTGGCTACGGCTCGCAATAACACATGTGGCTATGGAAGCCTCTGGCCTTGCAGCCGCGGCTACTTCCCATAGACATATGTAACAGCTAGCCCCAGCCAATCGATTCAGACGAGGCTGGAGACTCAGCTGGGATGATCCTGATCCTACCTCTTTCTCTCTGGGAGGCTCTCCCGGCTCAAGGATGACCTCTGCTCCAGCCTTGATCCCCGCGTCCGCAATCTTGCAATTCTCCTGCACTGCAAACGCACGCAGAGCAATTCCAGCCATCAAAATTGACAATGGAAAAAAGGCAACAATCGGCTCTGGACAGTTTACTTAAAATAAACGTGCACGTTTACGGGAGTTGAGTGAAATAATTTACAGCTTACATGGCGGCTGAAGGACATCGCCATATGCATTCACCCTGAGGCGACACTGTACTTCAAGCATGTGAGCCTCGGACTGCTTCAGCTGAGAGATGACGACACCCTTCAGCTCGGCTACCGTCTGTAGATGGAACAACAGAAGTAGTTTTTTTTTCCGAGGGCGCAAACGGAAGAGCAGAAAAAGGTAGAGAAACAGAGAAAACATTTTTCAGTATTCACCACGTCCTTGTCGACTTCAACGGGTATCGACGGCCAGTCTGTTCCTTGGGGCACGGAGAGGCAGCGGTTCTCCACAGTCAGACACACCAGTCGGCTCTGACGTAAAGCTTCGTTTTCGGCCAGGGATGACGCTTTCCTGTCAAAGAGAACCAAAAGAAGACACCCATCTTATCTTTTGCATCTTTGTGACTGTAGCATGGAAATGAGCTGAGGTGGTGCCAGGCATAGGTAGATTTCATGCATATTCATAAGCAGCATCAACTCTGTGAATTGATTTTGTAACTTCAATTGTGTCCATCTTCTATGCTTCCAACGTTACATCTTCTCACTCGGTCCTTTAGGTAGAAAACCCGTGTTGGGTTGAGGTTGATTTTAGGGCTAGGATTGATTACAGAACTCTTCAACCACCTGCAAGGGTTAGGGATAAGGTTGGGATTGTGGTTGGATTATATAGGGTTAGGAGCAGGGTAAAAGTTAGGGTCAGGCCAGGGTTAATGATGGAACAAATTTCTCCTACTCAGCCAGTGAGAAGGTTGGGTTTACAGTTGGGGTTTGAGGATTAGGGTAAGAAATGAGGTTCGTTTACAGCTAGGTTCGAGGAAAGATCCCACAGAGGCTAAGGTTACGGGTTGAGGCAGGGTTATGGTCCTTTCCAGGGGTGTGATCCACTCAAGGAGATGGAGACTCTCACCCTCTCCTCTTGAACTCGGCAATGATCCGATCCCCGTCCGTCAGCCCCATCTCCTCCACAGTCTTTCCGTCCTCCTCCTGTCTGATGACTGATGCCGCGGCCGCCTCCGACAGCACCCGGCTGAGCCGCAGCAGGCCCAGGGGGATCTCGGTCTGCGTGCTCAGCAGCGCCCGCAGTTCCCCCACCGTCAGATCCCGGGCCAGGCCCCTGGAGGTCTCCGCCGTCTCCCGGTTGTCCCGGGTCCGGGCGTAGGTCAGGTGGACCAGGACCGGTGCGCAGGCAGGGCCCGTCTTGAGGGGCATGCCGTCCACCTTGTGGCCATCCCACAGGAAGAGGGCAGTGCCGCTGGTGAGTCCCAGATCTTGCAGGATGGCCGAATTGTCATCTGGATGGACAAATCCAAGTAATTCAATTGAAAACTGCGAACAAGTTCAATTAAATTTGGATGAAAGAAAAGCAAAAAGACTTTTTTTCACAGAAAGTTGCAATAATCCTCCCCCTAAAAGTAAAACAGTGACATTAAACTGAAGGTAGCTGGCTGTTTTTCTGTTGCTTAATGAAAATAACACATCTAACTTTTGCCTGTTCTTACAGAACTTTTTAGCAATTGGCCCGTTCTTACAGAACCTGTCAGGGAAGCCTTCACTAACTTTTGATTTTTTGGTTTCACAGCTTGACCTTCCTCACTAATAAACTAAAGCCAGTGACCTTTATGAACGACGACTCACCCGATATGCAGTCGTAGAGGTGCAGACCGGCCGGCAGCTCCTGAGCGGTGTGAAGGTGCAGGCTGTTGACTGACATGCCGTTCAGTGCGGTCTCTCCAAGAACCTGCAAACAAGCCAGGTGAAATGAGATCTGTGAACCAGAAAACTCCACAATCTTGCAACAATTCCAAAATAAACACCGCTTGACTGGTCAAGGCTTGCGATAGCACCGTGTGACCAGCTCTTTTGGGCAGACGTGTGGTTCTGAAAAGAACCAGTGAGTTGAAACTCGACAGCCCGATCGATGTGCTCTGTAGTCTTCAAGAACCTTACTTAAAAAAAGTGTGTGAAAGTTATGAAATTTCACAAAATTTCCTTTCTTTTATAATAAAATGTTACTGTTGTTCAGCCATCCTTCAAGTCCTAGCCTTTCTCCAGCCATTACTGTCTACAGCAAGCTGTCTACTACGGCAAGCAAATGGCAATAACAAAGCCACAGCCGCAAAGTACCCCAGTTGCACAAAGCCTTAGAAGTTTTCGGTTCCAAGGAAGTAAGACTACACATGTTTCGTGGAGGGGGCGTAACCTCCTCAAAAGCCTCTCCCACCGAGTTGAACTCCTCCCCACTTTAAAACCAACTCCAGGCCTACCTTACCTGGATGGTTTCCATCTTGAGGTCAGCCACTGATCGTCTCCTGTCCAGTGTGAGGGTAACCGGCTCCCCGTCGATGCTCAGCTTCCTGTGCAGAGCACTGGCCCTGTATTCGTAGTGATTGCTCTGCAGCAACGCCAGCTCTATAGAGTTGGTGACCCTGTCATATTCTTCCCTAAGCACAACGAGACACAAGGTGACACCTTCTTACAACACACAACAGCAGCAGTTGCGTACATTTTCGCCAGAGCTTATTTTCGCCTGGGCTTATGGTTACGGACATGGACGAGGGTATTATGTAACCTTGTGACATGATGCACTTGGGAATGTGGAAAAGAATTCAACTAATATGCAGTCTTGTGTAAAACCCATCACTGGTGACTGTCTGGTTGAGTCATCCACCCAGCACCGTGTCCTGGGAGCAGAGGACCGATTGCAGTAAAATACCTTTACTCAGGAACACACCGTGCTGCTCTGGCTGGGGTTTGCAACCTTCTTCGATAGACTGCCACAGATATGACAGCAGTGACAAATTTATACTGTGCTTTGCAAAGAGAGCATTATGCATAGGAGGTGAATAAATGAACACGGCCACACCAATGAAGCAGAAACAAAAGAACGCACACACCTCTGTTGAGCCAGCCGTTGGTTAGCCTCCATGACCTCCTTCACCAACCACTCCGGCATGCCATGATGAGGATCCGCTTTGTCTAATCGTGGAAAAGTAACCACAAAAAATGACAGCAACATTAGACAAATGAATGAAAACTTTGCCAAATGTTCTGTTGTAGTCTTCCGACAATGAATTGGTGGGTTTCGTTTTTGATAATTCCTAAGGCCGGGAGGGGCTTTCACGTCTAAAACTGGAAATAGGCAGCTTTTACCTTTTTTGCGTCTGGTCATGGATTTGCGTCTGTACAACAGCATGTAGGCGCTTTCCCGGCCGGAGAATTGTCTCGGAAGCTCCGATTTGTCGTCGATGGAGAAGACCCTGGAATCGTTGAAGTCGAACCAGCGAGCTCTGTCTGGGGCTGCACGCTGGTTGGCCTGACAGAAGCAGGGGGAATTTGACGGTGGTTCTGCCAATTTGTCTTGGACGAGTCCCTCTTCAGAGTTTCTGCTTCTGCAGTCTCTGCATGGACCACTGGTACTTTTCTGACTCTCAGCTGTCCTGAGTTCGGCGACCTGGTTGGGTTTATCTTGCTTTGTGCCCTTCTCTTTTTCGGGTTCCGAATCTTGAATCATTCTTGGAGAATTTTTGGGGGTGGCATTTTTGGGAGTTTGTTCGGTTCTTCCTCGGACTTGGCTTCCCTTGCTCGGGGCAGCAGAGGGCGGCGCATCACCGCTTCCGTCCACAGCTCCGCAAGCTGGTTCATCACCGCCTGCGCCCCCACTTACGGATGTGCATCCGTCATCGTCTCTCCTCCCGTAGGGGGGCAGAGACTCGCTTGCCGGGAGGTGTGGCCAGTGGGCAACCGTCTCACAGACGTTGCTTTGTTTGGAGGAAGTGAGACAAGGGTCACTTTTGGATATTGTCCGGTCGGAGAGGCTAAGCTGACTGACTGCCGCAGCAACGGGAAGATTCTGCAGGGATGGCTTGAGACACACCGAGTTTGTGCGGGCGTCAAAGCTGAATAACTCCTCACAGGATTTCACAAACTGAAACAAAAAAAAGAACCAGCCAGCACATGTTAACGGGTCGTATGAATAAAAACTAGCAAATGCTGTGAAGTCCAAGCAAACACCAAACGCATTTACTGATAAGTCAAACCATTAAGAATAAGCAATTGCTTGAATTTGTAGGAATAAAATGTTTCTTTTACTATTTGGCATCTATTAGTATAAATATTATCAAATGCTTTTATGCTTGTGGCTGACTTCACAGCCGAACAGTTTTGCACAATAGGGCTTCCATTGTCTGCATGTACAGACACGCACAGAGCAGCACGGTGCCGTATCTTGAGACCTCAGCATGGCAGATAAGCACGATGGCAGTAATTTGGATCGCAAACACCTTGATGAAGAAATTTGCTCTGCCACTCTCAAATCGGTACGGCTGCCTGCATCTGGTTTCTTGAGATTCCCTCCTAAAGGCATACAGCTTTTCCTTTCGAATGACATTCATGAACGCTGCCATTTTGAACTTTAGTAAATGCTCCTCGTTTTCAAGCTTGCCCTGACCCAGTCTTGAAAAATGTCAAGTAAATACTCCAATTTCGTAGAACTTACTCATTTTATTCATAAAAAATGAAGCAACAGCTTATTGTCAAGCACAAGCTTAAAGAGTAAAAAGTAAATACTTTTACTTTTTAACAACTGCACTAAAGTAAAATCATTGGCTTCGTTATTATTTATACAAACACAGGTGAATGCTTCAAAAATGGTAGTGAAACAGTCCTGAAAACAACCCCAAGCTAAACTTCAGGGCTGCATTTATCTTCAGGTAAACACCCCAGCATGCACCTTCATCGTCACAAGAAATCTTAGTCTTTCAAAACTGAGCTCTTGTGCTCTGCACTGTCACATGTGAATTGAGAAAAATCAGATCTTAAAAACAATCACAGAGATAGCTCAGATGTGCCTTTCTGCTTTTTTCTTTTGCTGTTATATTGTTCATTTTTTTAAATAGTGTGGTGAGCAATTTCTTCACAGAAAACAAATGCAAATTAATTAAGCCCTTTCTTTTTATATCAAATGCACAAATAACAGGTCCAGGCCAAACGAAGAGGGATTCCCAAAAAGTGCACAGTCTGGAGGTGCATCAACTCACCTTGGTCACAGAACCAAACCTTCTCTTAAACCTCTTATTCCACGACACACCAGTCTCTTCACTGAGGGCCTGCAAAGATGAGAAATGAAAAACACGAGTGCATGACCTTTCTGAGGGATATGACAGTGGCAATGGGAAAGGCGAAATAAACTCGGTTAGGGTCATTCGAGAATGGAGTTTGAGACTGAGTTCTTCACCTGGCAGAGCTTATCGATTGGCATCTTGCAGCCTGAGCCGCCGCGTTTCCTTAGCAGGGCGGCCAGCAGCTCTTGGGGAGAGCTCAGCTCGATCAGGTCCACTTTGGCCTCCGGCGTCGGCAAGGGCTTGCTCGGAAGCCGGATTATCTCTTTCTCCTGGGAGGGGTGTGGAGAAAAGGGGGCCGTTAAGAGAAGAAAAAAGGTAGCAATTTCAATCAGGGGGGAAAAACAGATGAGACTAACCCGTGAACTAAACTGAACTCTGTATAAGTATCCTGTTTAAATATTCCAGTAAATCTACAAACAAGAACAAGAATCCAAAGTGGAAACCAAACATGACTCCGAGCCAGAATGAGACTTGGACCTGGAAGAATGACCAAACTCCAGAACAGGACTCTCTCGCAGGAATCATAATTGGATCTACATCAGATTAGCACCAAGATCTGCAGGTCAGCGCTCTTCATTAGAGTCAGAAAGGAAACCCGCATACCGGAGTTGTCCAGGTGCCAAGTCCGTCGATGTCCTTGATGTAAGCGTGGTAGTGCCCTCCGTGTGTACTACCGCTGTGTATCAGCACCGAAAACAGCTCGTACACGGCATCGTCGCTCGCTTCCGTCTGTATAAAGCACAAGAGACAGAGTGAGGCTCATGGTTCAGAGAGCAGTGCGACGAACCATTGACAGGATTTTCAAAAGGGTCAATTCCCTCACCTTTTCCGTGTAGGGGGACATGTCCATTTCCTCCGGGAAGATGTACTTTCCGATCTCTTTGTAGCGCTCACACTTCTGGTAGTTGAAGCTGAACCGCAGGAGGGAGACGGTCAGGATGGGGGGTAGCAATCGGAGCTTGGCACTCTGTGAGGACGAAATGACCGGAGAATGTTGCCACTGCTCTCCTAGATGTGGAAATGGGGAGCTACTATCTTTGGCAGAGTTGTAGTTTAGTGGTGTGCGACTGGTCTCCTGAAAGGAAGTCCTTGCAACGCTCTCGATTACAACTCTGGTCTTTGGCCAGCGGAAATTTTGACCAGCTAAAGCGGCAAGTGTTTCCAAATTCTCATTCAGTATTACAGTGATCAACATGTATTAAACTTAGCCAAGAAAAAAGCAAGGTCCAAACTCATGTCTATTTTTCTAAACCGGTGTTCTCCTTCAAGCTAAGCACACAATGCCTCTCCACTTAGCACTTTGTCTACATAAAGCTGCTCTGTGATACATGTATATTGTCTCCTTGATTTCCAGTTAAATAGTATGTTCTCAGGAATGCCTTTGATACCCTTGGTCCTTAATGTCCTCACTCATGTTATAATGTCCTCGGTCTGCCATGTCCTCAGCCCTCACCTTGACGGCATCCACCAGCTTGTTGCAACTGCTGCAGTGGTACTGGTTACGACCTTCCATTCTCTCCACGTCCACATAGCATGTCTTGAGGGTGTCCTCCATGCCTGAGTAGTGGGCCACGGCCAGGGTTAGGTCGAGAAAATCTTCCTAAATAATGGAGGGAGGGGGACATAAAAACATCAGTAAGCTTGACGGGTCTGTGCCAAGTCCTATCTCGGTCAAAGACTCGAGGCAGACTAGGCATTCTGGGTGTGGATGGAATCCAGAACGAGGTCGACGGGGCAACACAGAAGGGAGGAGTACATTAGGGCAAACAGCAACCACTCCAAGTCAAGAGGTTCTGAGGATGTTCAACGTCCTCGCACACGAGGTCACGTCCCCACTTCAGATCCATGTCCCAAGCACAGGCACTGAATCGCTTCAAACTCCGGCTTTGGATAGGTGGTAGATCAAACTAGAAAAAACCCTGCATCTGCACCAAGTTTTCTAATGAAAACAGCAGCTTCCTTCAAACGGTACCCAGAATACACGACAAAGAATTCATACCTCTCTTTCACTGACTGTCCCACATACTTCACAGGTAATCTGAGGAAGAAATTGACCAAAATGATTAATAATATTTAGTTATATCTCTGGCAATCACGAAAGAGCAAGCAACAAAACCACCCATCTAAACCACTTGTTATGGGAATACGTCCGATGATTAACATTTTAGATGGGCAACATTGTAGAGTGTCATTTGTAGATACTTCACCAATAATATTCCTAATAAACAGTTAATGTGCTTATGAACAAACAAGACAAGAGGGCCATGTCTGAATTACTTGGCTGTGGCTAGCAATGACACAGAAGTCTATGACAAATAGCAGCGGCCGCTGAGCTTGTGGCGTCCATAGGCTATGTTTTTTTTTAGCGATAGCCAAAGAACTTGGACACAGTCTGACCTTCACTCACAGTGACTGTTAAGCTGCATGGCGCCCTCGTCAGTGCATGCGCAGGAGTCAATAACGCCAGCGGTAATGGGCTCACCTTGTTTACACTGATGCCGTGGTACAGACGCGAGATTAAGTTTTGGCCCGAGGTGCCGATGAGAGAATCTTCAACTGCGCTGAAGAGAATCCTGTTCAATTCCTGTACGTCGTGCTGCTGAAATTCCTGGACAAAAAAAGGACAACAGCATCAATAAAAATGAAAAATGAACAGTTTTAAGCCATGAAATTCTTCCATTTCAAAATCACCCCATTAAAAATATTACTATTTTGCACATTTTTAATTTTTATTTTAACAGAATTTTCTCTGTTAATTATAATAATCTAATCTTCGGTGCATTACTAAAACAGCAAAACTAACACATTACAGTTTTAGATAGATCAGAAAAATGATACCAAATTTTTCACTCATATCCTTGGATACCCCTAGTACAAAAGAATCACCCTTTCTTTTCACAATTTGGATTTTACAAGCTTTAACGAGGGCGCTGCACTGTGTCATCATGAGCTATCTTTCCTGATACATCTACAAAGAGAGGAGGAAACCAGTTGCTTCCAGACCTCGTTGTTCTGCCAGCCAAAGCTGTCCGTCAGCTCCTCGGTGGACGCACTCTGCTGGTCCAGCAGCAGCAAGCGGCCAAACAACCTCTGCAGCTGGATCGGAATGACCCGCACCTGGTGTTAAAGACAAACCGCCCCTGTGACCGTTAATTTCACTGTGCTTGACAAAGAGCCGGCTGGGCGAGTATGCTCAAGACATTGAAATGTTCCTTTCGAATATTGTATTTGACCTCATCTTGCAATGCTTACTGATACCTTTGCTCCTGGCTTATTCTGATCTGCCAAAACTCCCAGTTCTGACGGCCCGAGTGCAAACAGAGACTCTGAAATCAAAAAATTTCACCAAATTACGGGAACATTTGACATTTTTTTCTCAAAGCCAGTACATATGTACGGTCTGACTGTACACGGGCTGTACGGTACATTCACATGGACAAATCCAACCTCAACATCCCTTTGGAGTGGAAGGAGGGAGTGGACGGTCTTTTGCAATATTGGGACAGATTAGGACCAGTCGTCAATCAGTACCGGTATGTGTGTATGACAACAAGATTTCACGTAAAGTTCATTTCAATTTGAAAGTCCCTTATTATTTGTTATGTAAATCCTATGCAAGAAACACCTCTTTCTATCGTGTCCACGTCTAACTGTCTAGTTGCCAGGTCCCTACTTTTGCCACTAATTGTCAAGTATGATTGGTTTTCAGAGTAAGTGGTGAAATAAGGGACCTGATGCCTCTACGGTCACTGATATTTTGATGGGATTGGCATGACTGGGAGAGGTGGACAGATATGAGCCCCAATATGTCAACATCATGGTTAAATGGTCAAACTTTCAAAGGGCCACAGGACATGAAGGATTAGGTACAAACCATTACCACAATTACAAATTACCTCTAAATTCAGGTGTCAACAACAGCGTTTGTAGGAGGGCGTTCATGTAGCAGGTTGCACCTCGGTTGTCTATTCCGGCCAGACCGCACTTCAAGCGGGGCGCAGGTGGACATGGAAGCGACGTACTGCCGGATTTCACGGCGGGGGATTTCCCCTTGCCCTCTGTGGATGTAGTGGTGCTGTCGCCACTCTCTTCGAACAGGTCGCCAAACATGGCTTCCAAGCTCGCAGCAGCCCTTCTTTAAAAAGTACCAAACAATTACACAAAGTCAGCCAAATATAAGTCAAACTTATGCCGATGTTTCGACAGCAAACCACGGACAAATACTTGATTTCTTCCCAGAAAGTTGCAGTTGCACAATTCCCCGCAAGAAAGAGGCCATGTTTTGATGGTGTGTAGTTGTAGCGCCCTCAAGTGATTTACGCTTTAACTACGAAGTTTCCATCAAAAAGTGGTACAAGTGACTTACAGTGGAAATTTGTACACGTACAAAGTGCAATGCATGATAGTCAACTGTGCTGATGAAAGAGAAAAAAATCATTCAGCGACAATAAATATGAACATAACCCTTAAACACGCACTCACATTTTAAGATATGATCGGAGTAGAATAAATTTAAGCCTTTATGATCGCGTATCCTTTGTTTGCCCATGGTTTGCCCCAATAGGAAGCTGATTTTACAAATGGTTG
>NW_019091356.1:3155744-3166556 GCF_001949145.1 Acanthaster planci | reverse complement strand
ATGATTGATCTTACCTCTTCCGTCTGGGCTGGGCGACTGTTACACTCGGTGATTACTCTGATAGCAAAAATTCTTGACATCTTGAGGGCTGGAAAAGCCTGAAATGAAGGCTTGCCATGTGGATATTTTTTGAAATGCGAGAATGAAAATGGTTTGCGACTTTAAAACTTTTGCAGTTTTGAAAGAAGTGACAACTGAAGTAGGTTTTCCCATGATGGAGGCAGACTGCTTTTCATGGTTGTTTAACAAGAGTATGTTCATGTACATGTACATGTACCAAGAATGGAATCAGGTAAGACATAACCTCGCTTTACATCGTTATCTCAAAGTTTCAGAGATTAAATAATGAACATTTGGCTTTTCATAACTTTCGGTTAGTGTGTTCCACTACAATTACCCCTTAAAATCGCCTTACAATAACTTACCTGTCGTCTGGGTACCATGCCCTCTTTGTTATTATTACTAGTAATATGTAAATTATTCATGTATCGATTTTATTGGCTTTTCCCCTCTCCCAATTTTCGTTCCCAGTCTCTGAGTGGTTGTTTTCTTATAACTGAATATTCAGTGTTTAAATGCCAACTTTGGACGCGTCAGCACGTGCCCGACGTGCGGCACGCAAGGAAAAACGAAAGAGTTTCCCGCGTGTTGTTTCATCATCATTTTCTACTCCGGCCGGAGCTCCAGAGATCGCGCGCAAGCTGCAGAGCCAGCGTGGGTTGGGCAGCTGATCATTTTGGACAGGGAATCGCATCGTTAGCTTAGGCTGAAAGGTAAGTGTTCAAATATTACGAATATGATCCCGATTATTTCATGATATGTGAGGCTTTACAGTTCCGTTTTGTACGTGTGCATGTGTGTATGTGCAAATCATGTACATGTACATATTTGCAGAAGCAGGGGAATTTTGTGTGGGTACATGCAGGCCATGAGTTAACATATGGCTGATGCGATACACTGCCACTGAGATCTATTACTCCCATAAGTTTGTAATCTATCCAAGCAGTACGATTGACATGTATGATGTAGCCCATTTGCATTAAGGATTTCTCTTCTGTCAACCTTCAGAATTCGCAGTAGTTGTGGAAATCAGATGTGTCAGACAGATTTTGTGGGTGAAACCTGTGGGTTCTAAATTGTCGGACATGTTTGTGAAACTATAGCGAATCTAGCTACATAATTGAAAAAAGTTGTTTTTAGATGAGAATGAGGTGTGACCTTTAAGAATTCGTGTAATTCACAGGATCTTGTTGGATTTGGAACAGGTTAGAGATAATTATTATCAAAACGTAAATTGTGAACCTTTTCTGTTATTTTTGACTGAATAAATTTTTTGATACATAATAATAATAATTTTTATTCCTCTATGCAAAACTGACTGGCCATCACTTTAATAAATCTTGTAATTGATAGCAGGATATAAGAATTTTAAATGGCATCTAATTATATTTTTACCTTTTTCTTCTGAAAAAAAATGAAGGAAAAAATATGGCAATATCATATCTTTTATCTGATTGTAAAACCATATCAATAATGCCACAGTGTCCTATACACGTTTGTAATCTGAACAAGTTTTTCTGTACAGTTTTATATTTCAGGAGTAATTTCAAATTCGACACAATTTTATTCTTGGACACTTCAATTTGTCCCACTAATAATGTCTGTTTTGACAATATTAACGCAGACAACCTTCAGAATTTATTCAAGGACGGTTGGAATGAGCAAGGCTGCGACCTTTTTTTTAATAAACAGAGCCCCAAGGTTGTAAGTGCGTAATAACTGCTACACAAATATATTGTCGGTGCTAACCTGAATATGACAAGAGACTGGACTTGTACGGATTGCTGGATGCCCCACAGTTTTGCTATTGAACACACTTCAGGGTCCGGTGAACTTGTTATTGCATGTAACTATGGAATACATGTATGTAGTTAGCCCTTTGCCAATGTAAGCTGTGAAGCATGACGTGTGTAGTGCTTTCTAAAGTCGTGAAAATAAAAATTACTTTCGGAAAAGTATGTACTGGAACATTTTTTCTGCATCAGTGTTAAATTTGGAAGCGAAGACAGCATCACATCATGTGCGGAATTTGGGCCATTTTCGGCTGCGACCAGGACTTGTCCAAGCAGTACAAGAGCGCCCTCAAGATCGCGCACCGTGGCCCGGACTCCTTCCGGATTGAGAACATCAACCACTTCGTCAACTGTTGCCTGGCCTTCCACCGATTGGTCATCGTGGACGATGTATATGGCATGCAGCCAATGAGGATCCGAAGCCATCCCCACATCTACGTCCTGTACAATGGGGAGATTTACAACTACCGCACAGTTAGTACCAAAGCCAACTAATAAAGAAGCACTCTTTGAAAGCCCCCGTACCAAAACTGATCTCTGATTTGTGACAAAGTGAACTTGTACTTGGTTACAAATCCTACAAATCACCTTATTTGCACGGAAAGTAGCGCTTCAGCACACAACAGGTTGAATCTAGCGGTATGGCTGCTCCGTATTAACTTAAGATTCATTAATACCTCAGACAGTTTCCCTATTTAGTAATGCACAATGTGACCATGTATTAACATTTGAAAATGCCCGCTGAGATTTGATAATGCTCGCTGCATGAAAAAAAAAACGCTCCGACACCTGGATACAAGAGAGTTTAATCCACCCCTATTGGGACTGGGACTGGAAATCTATCATATATTGACTTCCTTGACTCTGATTGAAAAAAAAGATTATTTATGAATGGGAATAAATATGTACTTGGCTCAGGAGAATGAATGCTGATAATACCCTTTCCTGTGGCTGTCATACATTAAGCAAGGTGAATTTAGTGTCGTCAACAGCTACATTTTTATATTGGCAGTTGCTTTACAACAAACCTGCTTCAGCTTGAAATTTCTGCTAAGTCTGAACAGTGCCAAAGTTCATCGAGCTGAATAGAAAAGCATTGCTTTGTGATTTCCTTCCAAGCAATAATAAGCAGAGAGCCAGTCTCGAGTAAAAAGCTTTGTGTGACATTTTAACCGGTATTTTGCTCTTTGCTAAGCACATACATTCTGTGTTCAGCAGATGAACAAAATCGGTTTCAGATCTTCAGGGTAAAGGGGTAACTTGAGAACTGTGCCTTGACCTCTGGTTGCATAAACGGGGCAATATTTAGCACTTCAGGTCATATTTCTCACAGGTGCAGAAGCAGTTTGACTTCCAGTACCTCACAGAGTGCGACGGGGAGGCCATTATTCACCTGTATGCCCAGGGAGGGGCGGAGTATGCCGCCTCCATGCTGGATGGGGTCTTTGCATTCTGTTTGCTGGACACAGCTGCCAAGAAGGTGAGCCAAATAGCACAAGTCCGCCCTATTTAAGGCTGTAGCTAATTTCCTCATTCGTTCATCTGAGAATTTTTGACTGATAACGATCATGGGAGTTGCTCAGTTCATTTGCAGTGGTGGCATTGTCAAGACCACTTAAGACAATTCCAACACCAGCGAAAGCCCTCCAGGTCTGAATTCATGTCACAAGCTATTCAAAGGACCTGCAATGGAAGCATCCCGGTGTCGTTGTTCTTGTGATTGTCCTATGTATTTTGAATGGGGAAGACTTAGACCTAGCCCTAACTACAAGCTTAGGAAGTAGCCATTCACTTCCAAATGAAATCTTAAGGAAGACACAACAGCGGGATTAAGATTAATTTTTTTTGAAATCGTCATTCTTCAGGTGTTTCTGGGAAGAGACACGTTCGGCATTCGACCCATGTTCAGACTGCTTAAAGATGATGGTCTCCTTGCCCTGTGTTCAGAGGCCAAAGGTCAGCATTTCGAATTCAACTGGTCTGGGATTTATTCAACTGTAGGAACTTATTATTGACTTCTTGATCCTTACTGGTCAAACAAGTATTTGACCCATGTACTCGTCAGACCAGCTCAGGAACGATGATGGCTCAGCTTTTCAAATGCCCCATGCCCCAAGTCAAAAAAAATAGTGGGGTCATTGGTCCCCCAGCTGTTCACAGGAGTATGGCAACTCAGCAGTAATGGCCTAAGGCCATGACCTGCTAGAACTCATACATGGCTATAACTTACACATCCAAGGGAAGTGGCTATGGCTATCAGTTGGTGGCTTCATAGGTGCATGTGTTGTTTTTAGCCACAACCGTGAATGTTGGACACAGCCCTACTGTGGTCATTTAATTAGTGTATTAACTAACCAGAAATTTGATAGTTGTCGCGTGGTTGAAAAGTTTGCATTATTGTTTCCTGTCTGATGCAAACAGGTCTCCTCGGCTTGGCCCACGGAGACAAAGACCATGAAATCGACATCATCCCTTTTCCGCCAGGACACGTCGAGTGCTACGACCTTGCCTCTACAGGCAAAGTAACGCTGACAGAGCGCGTTCAATTCCACAGTGTTGGGGACAAGCCCAAGTGGTCCGACCTCCCAGTGGCTGTGCAGCCAAGTGGTATAAAGCTAACTGCTGTTTCATGTCTGATTTTCTGATGACAAATGAATGATTGATGATGGAAAAAGTTTGATCAAATTTACATTTAGGTCCTATTTTGAAAGCACCGGACATTATCACCAAAATCATATTTATATCACATGGTTTGCGAGGAATTTTTATTTTACACAATAAAGACAAATTTTAGAACAAGAAGTTTTTGTTCATTTTTTGCACTGAAAGTTTTTGTGACTGTTCATATCTTGAAGCTGACGATATCCATGAGAACATTCGACTCTTACTCACTGACGCTGTGCGGAAACGACTGATGACCCACCGTCACATTGGATGTCTTCTGTCTGGTGAGTTGCATGGGAGTTTGGCAGGGGTCAACTTTTTTTAGAGGGGGGCAGGATGGGTATTCAAGGGCACTATTGTCTGAGGGAGGCACACACGTGGTTTGTGTACTGGCTGAAATATCTTCTCTGCCTTGTAATTAAAATAACTTGACGTCAGAACTCCAGTTGAGTCACTTTCGGAGTCATTGAAAATGAATTTTGGCTTCTCTAAACCTCTTTACCATTTCTAGGTGGTCTTGATTCAAGCCTGATAGCTGCCCTCGTGGTCAAGCTGGCCAAGGAATCTGGCATCCATTATCCTATCCAGACCTACTCTATTGGTATGGGGGGAAGTCCCGATATAATGGCTGCCAGAAAGGTACCAGTCGTCTTCTTTTTTTTTTTGGCATATCTTTCGCCGGTTCTAGAGTTCAGGGGGGTCATTATGATCTGCCTCAACCCACTTCACCAGTCCGGTTCGTAAGTGTGACGTCACTTCATTTTAAACCACGCCCACTGCACATGCGATGCACATGGAGTTACATGCATTGATCGCTGTTTACATGGAACCATGGAACCGGAAGTTAACATGCAATTTCAGCGATTGTCCAATGGGAGCCTGCAAATCGTTGCGTGTCCGCCTTTGTGACGAAGTGTCACAGTTGTTGCTTTGCCATGCATTCAGAAATCTTACAGGGCAACGTCTAACTCATCACAGCATACCAATGGATTTTACGCATTGACATCGCAGTGAAACTTTCAGAAATCAGGGTTAATGGTGATAAAATGGACAAATGAACACTTGTTATCCCACAGCCATCTTATTTATTTCCACTAGCTGAATTTTATCCTGCAGCATTAAGCCCTGTTCTAGACGCTCGGCAAACATTCTTCAACTGCTAAACTTTACTCCAAGGCCTGCTGAAAAATAGTTGCAGAAGCCGGACACCTCAAAACTTGGCTCTCATTTGACTATCCAAAATATTGATTACAAACATTAAAGCCCTACGTACAAATAGGGTTGAGGAATTCTTTCTCAATCTGCATACAGCTCATTAGGCTAAAAACGGTTGGTTGGGTTTCTGTCTTGCGGAATTTGTTCTTTTTATAAAGTGCCTTCTGCCAATTTACTGACCACACCTTCCTCTCGCCCTGTTTTTGGACGTAGGTGGCAGCACACATTGGTAGCGAACACCATGAAGTGTCCTTCACTCCAGAAGAAGGGATAGCTGCCCTAGAGGAGGTCATCTATTCCTTGGAAAGCTACGACATCACTACAGTCCGAGCCTCAGTTGGTGAGTTGCGCGTATGTCTTGTATGCAAACAGTGCCCCTAAACGGTGCCCAGCCCTCCAAGAATGCTTGTCAATTATGATTATGGCACGTTTCCCCTTATTTCCCAAGAAAAATAATCCTGGTCATAACCGTGGCGCCGTAATTGAAGATGTGAAGACATCCAGGTGGGTACGTGAACAACTCTCCTGGCCATTTGCACAGATCGTTTGACCCGGCAACCGTTTAGAAACATACCTGATAAATATACTTCTCACAGGTATGTATCTGGTGTCTCGGTACATCCGCAAGGAGACGGACAGGGTGGTGATTTTCTCCGGTGAGGGCTCGGACGAGTTGGCCCAAGGATACATCTACTTCCACCAGCAGCCATCTGCTGAGGAAGGTGATGCGGAGAGCTGCAGGCTCCTCAAGGATTTGTACCTCTATGATGTGCTGCGGGCTGACCGTACAACTGCTGCTCACGGGTGAGACTGTTTACTTGTTCTTATTTTGGGGGTTTTTCGAAAATGCTTTTTCTCTTGGTTGTTAACCCGTTCATACCAGGAGCCGCGGCTTTGTGTAAGGATTAGTGCATACCACACATATAGTCTATTCACCATGCAGCTGCTGGTTCAGTAGGGCTTGCTGCTGGCATATGATGCAAGATATGGGGTGGAGAGCCCCCCCACCTTTGTGTTGGTCATTGTTTGGTCAGAATCTCAGGAATTCTTTACAGGGGCGATGTGTTAGCTAACAGTAGTCTAGAGTGTGTATAGAGATTGGACATGGGGGGTACCCCTCCGCCCCATATCGTGCACGGTATCGTTGCTGGACAGAGCTTTGCGTACTGGGCATACCACAGCCCAGCAGTCACGGTCAAAGAAATCCCAGCATGAAGGGATTAAAACCATCTCTTCTGAGGAACCTTTTCATATACCTTTGTTCTTCACCATTGGCTTCTAGGATTTGTAGTATTTTGCAAGATTTAAACTGGCAAATTGAGCCTGACCACTTTTAGCTTACATTTTTAGGTATGCTTCTTTCAGCTTTTATTTGGATGTGCACCATAGCCAGCATTTGCATTCCAGAGAAGATTTCCTTTGGATCATTCAGGAAAATTTGAACGAAATTGTTGGGATGTCGGTTAGTCGTTGAAACATACTGAGTCCTCACAGTATTCATGCAATGTGTGACGGCTCTTAAGACTACTGAACAAGGTTGTAAGAATGCGCCTATGTTTACCTGGTACCCTCGTTCTCTCCAGCCTTGAGCTTCGCGTACCTTTCCTGGACCACCACATGACCTCCTACTACCTCTCCCTCCCCGCCAACATGCGGTGCCCCCAGCAGGGCATCGAAAAGTATCTCCTGCGCAAGGCCTTCGACGGCCTGGGCCTCCTTCCTGCCGAGATTCTCTGGCGTCCCAAGGAGGCCTTCAGCGATGGTGTGTCGTCGTTGAAGAATTCCTGGATTCAGAGCCTGAAAGAGTTCATTGAACAAGAGGTGCGTGCTGGTTAGACATCAACCGGACAAGTTGCCCGTTGAGGGTGGAGTATTTTCCCTTCAACTCCATCATACTTTTTTACTCTTTACCGAAATAGAAGCACCTAGTCTCTTCCTTTTGCTAAGGATCCTCGGCACCAAAACACCTTTTTAATGAAAAAGCTAGAAAACTGAAAGGGTTTCTCTCTGACTAGATTAAATAGATGGCAAACAATTTGCAAGTCTTTCAAGATCATCAAGCACCCATGTGACATGATATTGTCTGAGCTGTAATACCATCCTTAATCTTTTAAAATCCTCTTAAACCGCCGGGTAGATTTTGATAGACCTGGGTTCGGAATTGTTGTTCGCACCCTCTCATTTTCACACTGCCACTTTCTGCCACTCTGTCTGCCCCCCCCCAGTGTTTATGCTACCACCGCACAGGATCTAAAGACAATTAATGTCAACTAATGACTGACTTCTCTCTTGGCCTGCCCAGGTGGACGACTCCATGCTGGAAACTTCTCCCAAGTTGTTCCCTTTCAACCCACCCAAGACCAAAGAGGCCTTCTACTATCGGCAGATCTTTGAGAAGCATTTTGAGTGCCACTCCAAGTGGATCCCATACACCTGGATGCCAAAATGGTGTGGATACGCAGACGACCCGTCGGCCCGCTCCCTCAAACACTACAAGGAATCTGACGTAGACGAACAGAAGGAGGCCATCAAAGCCTAAACCTGGTTGGTGATCTCCTACTGACCTTTAATATGAAATTTTTAATTGGTAGATCCTCCCACTCTCTCGAATTGCTTCAGTAAGTTAAGTTGCAGTTGATGCAACATTAACGCAGTGGTCCAAGTTTTCTTTCTGTTTGACAGAATCAGCTAAACATTCGCCATACGTATTCAGGTTTAAGTCTTTTGATGTTTTGGGTCTCCAAGTTTTAAAATAAATGACTGAACAACAGATTACATCCATTTTTGATTGGAAGTTACTTCACATTTCGAAATTGTAAATAACATGTCAGGATGTACGGCATACATGTATTCTTTTATTCCATTATTTGAGCAAATATTAGGGCCTATTTAGGTCTGTGAAATTGCACAGTAAATAATATTTCTCAGTCATTTTAAAAAAAAAACCAAGTTGTATTTGTAAGTTGAAGAAAT
This sequence comes from Acanthaster planci, assembly GCF_001949145.1. The sequence goes on along the minus strand of NW_019091356.1, from coordinate 3,157,851 downwards.
GGTCACAGTACAGTACGATAAACTGTATATTATCCATAAACTTGTTCTTTTCCAATCTCCATCCTGATCTATGGAAGTTATCGCCAAATAATACATTTTTACTCATTCATTCTTGTGGCCAAAGATCTTTTGAAGCCACAGTTTGAAGGAAGAGGTTGAACTATTTTTGCATGAAAGTCTTGGTGCTAATTTAGAGAGCTTTTTGGTGTGGGTGATTTAGTTTTGTGTCCTTATATCTTTTATGTTTTGAAGAGTTTAGAAACTGTTGGACCTCAATGGCCAGTTCTACGGAGCCCGTAAGACTGCATCTGAATTACTTGGCTATGACTTGAAATTACGCACAACTCTGTTGGAACTGGCCTTGGTCACTACCATAGACTCATGTAATTTCAGGCTGTAGCCAAGTAATTCAGACACGGCCGTGTATTTGCAAGATTTGCCATTATGTAGTTTACGAAAACGGGTCACCAGCAGCATAAAAAAAGGCCCGGTGAAATTATCGCTCTTCACTGCTGATTGGCTGTGTCTCAACAGATCTCAGAAGGTGCTGTTCCAGTGTCATAGAAGGGGTACACATGAGTTAAATGTCAACATTCCCAGATCCCAGGATTTAGCCTGGATGGCCCTAGCTTAGAACATAATTTATGCTTACATCTCTTGAGGACGAAACGATTACATGTACATGTTTATATCTCGACAACAACCCAGTGCATATCTCTTGTTTTACCTCTAAGGGCACTCACTCGTTGTAAGTGCCTGCAGGAGCCCCTTCTGTTGGTCTAAAATGACACAGTATTACAATACATGTATATATCTTTGGTTCTTTTAACTTGCCTTGTTATTTTTAACACTTTCACCTTAATATTATTTTTCCGTATGTTTGAAAGTCATATTTACCTCTTGAGGTGCCTATCTCTGTGGCCCCCAAAACAATCATGGGTTCAAACTTCAAATTTTCTCTCATCTGTCCATAGTCTTTGCATACATATGTGGACTTGGATTATTGAAATATAAAGAGGTACTCTAAGTTGTTCAAACGTCCTTTGGCATTAGCCTCAGGACCTGGGTGGAGAAATGGATAACAAGTGCCACTAGTTATTCTATTAAATAGAAACATTGAATTCTTTTTGACCCAAAAGGACTGAAATAAAAGTCCAAACTGAAAAGATATCATTGTTTTCGTTCATATGCACCAAATGTGGATGCGCACTAAAATGTAGTGCATTTAGTAAGCGCTGAAGTTGCCCACCGCATTTTTGTTTTTAGTGATCGTTGGGATCCAGACAAGTTGTTTTTCTGAGCGATGTGGTGGAGTTGAACGTCAGTGGGATAAGTTTTAAGAACGTTTTTGATTTACAGTAGACAGGCAAGATGACAGAAACAAGATCGATGTCGACAGATAGGTCACCTTTTTAATGACAACACACAAGTCATTTTTCTGTCTCACAACTTTGAAGGGTATCCAACAGAATGAGCCTAACAACATGAGTTGGAAGTTGCCAGAGCCACTTTCGGGTTTTAAAGGCCTTGAAAAGAATCTTGCACCACATAAATCAGTGGGAGCGCTCAACACCTTTTGCTCACAGAGTGTCCATGTTCATCAGGATGGCAGACAGAGCGAGACATCCAAAGAAAGAACTCGGTTTGCTCTTTCTGATCCACACTAGAAAAAAAAAATTACCACAGAAAATGACCTTAAGACTCATTTGTAGGATCCAGTCACATGCACAAGTATTTTGAAAGGGATGAATGATATAGATGGAAATATATGAAAATACACACCTGAAAAGAAACCTCTGTCGTTATGACTAAAATGCTTTCGCATAACTAGACTGCATACAAAATTACTGAATATCACAGAATAGAATTATAGTCATCAAGTCTATAAGAATACATTGTGCACTTATGTTAACTCTTGCATGCATCAACAAAATTGATGCAGAAAATTCTATGCAGATTTTTAAAATATTACATTTATTATAAGAGGATATAAAGTTTACATACATGAATACATAAACAAGTGTGAATATTAGATTGGCTATTACAGAATATTACGTTTACATACATGAATGCATACAAAAGTTTGAGTATTACATTTACTATAACA